>CM077347.1:88347171-88829310 GCA_039655645.1 Ammopiptanthus mongolicus
ATAGTTGCTGGAAAGGTCTACAGCATCGTATGGGCGACCCTTCTTCTTGCCGCCAACAACATCCGCCCAAACATGCAGCGCTAGTCGCTGCTCCTCCTCAGGGTCAGCTGGGGTGGATGGGGAAGAGGTTGATGCATGCCTGAGACCTAGCCTGAGTCATTACTGCCCCAAACTCCTCCTGTTATGCATAATCAAACACATGAGAGCATATATAATATGTAATAAAATGATACAACATTATAAAACTATAACTAAAAGAAGCATTACCTGAGTGGGCCTCGAGCGCTCATCTACAAACTCGCCAATACCCTTCCTAGTATAAGCGTGGCGGTGGCGCTCATGAATCTGTACTTCTTGATGGTACTTCTTACGCTATAACACAAGCATGGATGATAAATTAACAATAATTAAAGAACTATAGATCGAACAATATAGCTATTACATAAAGAATGAGAGTATGAATGTACCAGGCGATCTACGCGCTCCGTCTGACTGATGGAACCTCTTATGTGCAGACTCCCACCCTTCTCTGATGTATTGTTTTTCTTTATCTGGGCCAATTTTTTCTTGAACTCGGTAAAAGCCCAGTGACGGCACAAGGTTTCCCAAACTCCATTTCCTATCCAGGGTGGTCATGCGCCATTCTCACGAGCGTCCCTGCACATATCGGAGAGGCGGTGCGAGGCTTTCATGTGAAACTTCTTCTTGACCGTGTTCTCATAGTCGGCTCTGCACACGACTTTCTTCTGTATTAGGAGAACATAAATAATAATTGTTATACTGATAGTTTATAAAATAATAAACCAAATTATATTAAATAAATTGAAATTTGCAATTTACTCTAAAAGCATCAAAGAAACTGCCCCTCTGTATGTCATCGAGTTGTCCCCATGAGGTCCAAGGGTAATGATTCCTATGCTCAATAATAGTTGTACATGTTCTTTGCTGCTATCTTCTAAGGAAGGAACCTTAACAATAAATTAAAACATGTGATTCAATCAAACACATGCCAGTAAATTGTAATAAAAATCGAATAAATTTATTTTATTAATTCTTACTCTTAACCAACCGGCCTGATAATAAGTTGACCATCGACCGTGACCTTAACCTCCTCTTCTTACTCCTTCTCCTCCGCCTCTGAAAATGAGGGTGAATAGCCAAGACTATATTGCTGCTCCTCAGCCTAATGATGGTCGGGTGACGTCTCAGCCACACTTGTTGGACTTGAAGTGGCCTGGTCTGCATGTGTCTCAAACCTCGGGGTGGAAATCATATCGATCCCAGGTGTAGTGAGGTAAGTATGCAGCCTGACTTCTGTAGTCAGCAGGGGCGACATAGGTGCATATGAGTCTCATGTGTTAAGATTTTAAGATAATTAATTATTCTAAAAGGATCAGGATCTTCTTCTGCTGTGGAAAACGGGAGGGTCATGTTCAACTAAAATTATCCTTATATTTAAGTTAAAATTTATTTATCTTATTTCCAAATAGATATATTTGATACAGATATAAAGTTACGATTCAATCATGTTTTCTCACAACAAGAGAGGATCCTAATCCATTCTAAAATGAATTTCTTTTTAAAATGAATAAGCTTTCCTTATTAATGCATATGGTCTTAACATCCAAGAAAAGAAAAAAGAAGGTAGAAGTTTAGTATTTGGCAGACAAATAGTATGTCAATAGGTTTTGGGTACCAATTCACGCATCCTTAAGCTTAAATTTGACAATTTATTCAGTAAAAGTATATCTACTTGATTTTGATTTGATAAAAGAAAAATGCTTTGGGCACACTTTTTTTCAATTTTCTTCAACACCCTCTTCATCAACTCAATGATCTAAGAATGAGTATTACACTTACTTATTTACTTCAAAGGTAAACTTATTTTAAAGTAGTTTTTTTTTCCAAATGTTAACAATTTATTGATTTATTGATGAAATGGATTAATCGGACAATAAAAAACATAGGAAATTGTTGTACGTAATAAATAAATTATTCTTGCTTTAAATAAAATTGAAGGTAATTGTTTTTCCCCCTTAAAAAAGACAAACAATGAGAGATGAGCTAAAAATCAATAGCGTAAAGTACAATCCATCACCTTTAAGTTTATTAGAATAATAGTAAATCCCAAATTTGACCATAAATTACACCCCCACCATTTTTTAGTATTGACTAGCTATTGCCTTAAAAATGTTAAGTTACTCAAAAAAATTGGTTATAATAAATAATAAGTTATTTGATATTTTTATACTAAAAAAAGTTTTTAAAAAGATTAATCTTATGTTTTCTTGTTTACAAAATAAAGTTGAATTTTTAATTTTAAAAATGAAATGTATAATTTGAAAATATTATAAAAAGGAGTATAATTCATATAAGTATTTATTTATCAGTTCATTATATATTTATTATACTCAAATATATTTTGTTTTAGTATACATTAACAAATGATAGATATAAAACATGTATCTATTATGTGAAAAATGATTTTTATTATATTCTTTTTTTGTAGTCATTTAGCTCAACAAATTTTAAATAAATATCATGCTTTTAATTTTTTTTTTTTATAGAAGATATGAATTATTATAATAATTGATACTGATAAATACGATAAAAATATCGTTTTAAGAATGGTATCTGAGCACAAGACTGAATATAATTTGTCAAACTATGACATATAATTTAAATGAGTATAATTTGACTAATGTTATAAATAATATTATGATTTATATACTTACTTTAATCTAAAAAATAATTAATATATCTTATGTTAATTTTTAAAAATATATATATATATATATAATATCTTGTTTACTCAATTTATTTATTTTGTCGAGCCTATAATTTAGTTAATTCTTAGCAAAGTTCTAGCTTCAAATTATTTTGTTTATGCATGACATAGAATAGTGTAATATATGAAGATTTAATATTAATCTCAACTATCCTAAAGAAGATCTGACGGAGTATGGAGCCATTGTTTCCTAGTGTTGTGTTTTGTTAAGTTCGTTACAAAACTGTCGAGTCCAGTTTGCTCGGAGACAAGCAAATGTAGTTGCTATTTCTATTGTTAAAGTAGTTACATCTTTAGCTAGTCCTCATATTTTTACTACTATTCCTCATTGTATTGTTGATTTGGTTATTGATGAAATGCATTAAGTTTGTTTACCTCAAAAAAAAAAAATATTAATCTCAATGTCTATCACCGTTTAAAAGATAGAGGCAGATTTATCTTCATTTATGTTCTCAAATATGTCTATTTAAGTGATATTATTATCATATTTGTTAAAAATAATTATTACAATAATCCATATATTCTATAGACAAATTAATTGAGTGTGATATTTGTTTAAAAATTGTTGAACTAAATAACTCTAAAAAAGAAAAAATAATTATATAATTAAAAAAAAATCATTTTTCACATATTAGATATGGGTTTATTTGTTATAGTCTACACTAAAAAGTTTATTTATTTGAGTAAAATAAATTTATATAATAGATTGAAAAATAAATATTTATATGAATTATATTTTTTTTCGAATTGTACATTTTAGGTTAAATTGCAATTTTCGTCCCCCAAGTTTTTCAGTTTGGCAAAAATGGTCCCCTAATTTTTTTTTAGCAAATTTAGTCCTCCTAAAATTCAAATGTTGCAAATTTGGTCCCCAATTTTTTTAATTACACTTTTGGTCCCCCCAAAATTATGGTTTTTTTACACTTTTAGTCTCTAAAAGTCATGGATTTTGAAAAAAATAGAGGACCAAAAATGCAAAAAATCTATGAATTTAAGGGATCAAAAGTGCAATTAAAAAAAATATGGGGACCAACTTCGCAACGTTTGGATTTTAGGAGGATTAAATTTGTCAAAAAAAAAAAAGTTGGAGGACTATTTTCGCCAAAATGAAAATTTGGGGAACGAAAAGTACAATTTAACCTACATTTTATTTTCAAATTAAAAAATAAAATTTATTTTATAAACAATAAAGCATAAGATTAATCTTTAAAAAAATGTAACGTAAAAATATCAAATATCAAATAACAAATTATAATTTTATTTTTATTTTTTTAGTAATTTAACAATTGTTAATTCAATGGTTAGTCAACACTAAAAATTTGAGTGAGGGGTAGTATATGATCATGTTTTGAATTTGTTGTAATTAGTTTGATAAACTTCAAGATGGTGGTGTGTAATTATGATATTAGCTTCAAACTTAAAATTATTTCTCAAATAAAAAAGAGAACCTAATATAAAAGTGCGTGCTCGTTTTTTTTTTAATAACTATGTTATTGATACAAAATATTCATCGTCATAAATAGTGACTAATCTCCGTTGGGGAACCTGAACAACATTTAAGGTTTGCCCCCTCCCAATCAAGTTTTCTCTATACACAAGAGTCAGGAATCGAATTCCTGATCACTTACTTAAGGGAATCGAGTTCGTTACTATTCAGACCAATCACATGTTAATATAAAGTGTCTCCTCTTTAAACTTTAAAGTAGGGAAAATAATGTTATTTTGAGCTTTCACTAACCTCCCAAAGCCCAAATAACCGGGGGGGAAACTTAAAGAAACACTAAAAAAGACCCAAAGACCAAAAGGACATCCAAACCTTGCATTGATGCAGTTCTTTAATACGGAATCCGCGAGAAAAAGGGCTTTATTTAAAGAATGCACAGCAATGATATAGGTAATTAAATTGCTTAGAAAAGACTAATTTTAGCATTAATTATGCAAATGATCGAGTTAGCCAAAAGCTTCCCATTTTTTTTTTTGTTAGATAAAGTTTAGATTAAGGGAAGACACGTCTCATTATAAGGTCAGAGAATACCATTAATCTTAGCAATGATTTATAATAGAATTTACATATTGTCTACCAATAGGAGAAACACGAGAATCGAACCCAAATCACAGCGACCGTGGACGGAAGGCTTAACCAAGGGCAATAGTTAAAAAATTGAAAAGGTAACTTTTTTTAAAAAAACAAAACTAAATGTATATTATTTTTTAATTTCTATTTTTAAATTTATTTTTTAATTTATTAAATATCACTTTTCTATAAAAGAAATATTTTTTTTTCATTAGCCTTTATACTTAGAGTAATGAATAGTAAAATCAATTTATTAATAACTAATAACTTAACTAAGTTAAACATTAGCAGAAAGAAAGAAAGACTGACGTTTGATACGTAAGGACTTTATATATCTATTCTTTTTCTTCAAACAGCATAACAGACATAGATTAAGGGTCAAGATACCCGGAAATTGGCAACTTTTCATATTCCATGCTTCCTCCGCCGAATCACTACATATTCATGTATAATCTTTGGTCTTGCTAATCAGTATTATAGTATTAAGGAATGAAAAGATACAAGTTTTTTTAATATATTAAATGTATTATTTTCTAGTACAGGTTTTTTAACTTTGATTCCTTAATACACTGATTAATATTGGGCCTAATTCTTTAATAAGATTAGGTGTCATAATTCTTTAATAAAATTAAGTATTAATGGTTCCAAAAAAAAAAGTGAAGCATCAGAATAATGATGGGTGCACATAACCATAAAAAATATCACCTCACATTTGTGTGAGGTGACAAAATGAGAGTGCATTAATCGAAATGTGGCAAGTTATAATTATTATATAATAAAAAGTGTATAAATCTTATAAGAAGATTTCTGTTAATGTGTAAGCGTGAAAGGTGATTTCAACAAATTTTTAATATCATTTAAACTATACTATTATTCAGTTTAAATGCAAATAAGTGTACCTGACTTTTACAATAGGTTCAAATTTCTTAATTATTTTATTATTTAGTATGAGACTTCTTACGCCTTATAAGAGATAAGTTTTTGACTATCAGCGAAAGTATACTCTTGTATATAAAAAAAGGGTCCTGCTACCGTGCCTTGAGAAATCTAACGGTATTGGTGCAGTTGGAGTTGATATTTATCATTGTCATAATTAGTTCCTCCCCTTCATTTAATGCATTAGTGTCATTAAATTTATTTTTTAGTAGTGAAACTTCAGACATATTGTAATTTAATCTTTAATAGTAAAATATTTTTTTATCCTTGATAAATTTAAAGGTGAATTCTCTGATATCTCAAGTGTAACTTTATCCTGCTTAGGTGGCCCAACCAAATGGTGAGAATTATTTGACTTGATCCATTAACATTACCCATTTAATTGAAGTGACGTATTCTGATTGGAGATGGTAACTTTACCCAAAATTATTGGGGATACAAGAGAAGACACCAAATTTAAATAACCATGATTAAATTAGAAAATATATGATTTAATTTGAAATTTTTTAACCATCAGATTTAAAAATCCTATAGTCTTATCTTTTTTCTCCCTAGAACACTAAAGAGAGGGTAATTAGGATTGGTAAAATAGAATAAACAATAAAATCCAAAATGAAAAAAGTTAAACATATTTTTTAACTTTTAAATAATCATTATTATTAATTTAAAAGTGAAAAAAGAATTTACCTAGGACTAAACCGAAAAAAAAATGAAACTTTCCCTACTAAATGGTCAAAGATATGACTACATTAAATGATATATCTTCAACTATTGATCTATTATCCAACTGCACCAATACAGTTAAATTTGTCAAGGCATCATAAAAATTCTCATAAAAAAATAGTTCATTAGTAATAGTCAGACTTCATTGGAAACATTAAAGCCTGCAAATGTGGATTAATTGTTAAGTTGTGATTGTGTAGCCACTAAGCTTAGAAGCATTTTCTGTGGGGAACTTTTTGTAGACAACAAGTTTTCTTTTCTCTGACATATGCCCTTCCCCTGATATTGTTATGCTGCAACCATCTATAAACCCCAATGGGAACTACAAAGTTGGGGAACTAGGGTCAGGAAAAAACTTGATCCTTAAGGTTATATAGCATTTTAGTAGTCCCACAATAATATTGGTACCTCCTCCATTGTTCATTATTTGTGACACCTTTTGAAAAAGTTGTAAGCAAAACAACAAATTAGGGAGAGAAATTAACTTGCCACCCTTGTTTAGTTTGAAAGGTTTTGCCACAATTACTTTGATCAGCCATGGCCAAACATATTAATCTTGTGATCATCATTTCTCTGGTGGCTTTGAATTTTGTATTCTCATGCAAAGACAACATGAAAAAAGAGATTATTGGTCTTTTGTGGCCGAAAAACTCACCTTCTGGAAAGCAAATTACCTGCTGAAACACTTATTCTCAAACTTTTGACCAAAACTAGAAATTATTCTTCTTGACATTGTTCTTAACTCAGTCCTTCATTACTTCACTCGCAATTCACTTCTTTATTCTTTCTTCTTCTCAGCATTGAGAACTCTTATTTAAAAATAAATAAATAAATAAATAAATAAATAAATAGGAAAAGAAATGCCTCATTCAACTAGGACAAATTTAAGTTAATATTCTGTTTTAGGATAATGGCTGAAGTTTCATAGCGATGTATGGGATACCCTAGTGAAAGACAAAATGTAATAGCTAAATACTCCGCATGTTCCTTCATTAATATTATTGAAAAAGTAGACTGAATTTCCATTTTTTGTGCATAGACCGTGAGATAGAGGACTAAATTGATGTCATTTCCTATTATTGAGAGATGGAATTGATATCAACCATTTATGGTCAATGAACTGAAGTGATGTCATTTTGCTGTCTTTGACCGAATATCTTCACACGTAAGTTGTGAGATTAATTTTCGGGTCGGGGTGGTGGTTTAGGTAAAGCCCTCCACACATGGCATCTTTAGAATTCGAACCCTAATAATGCAGGTGAAGATCATCTAGGTCGCAGTCAATTTTCATTATGGCCAACCACTATTGGGTGATGGCATTTTTGTATTAGTGAGGGATTATATTGATTTCAATTTCTTTAGAGGACTAAATTGATGGCACTCTATCTTTTAGGAAATAAATTGTTACACTATAACAGAAACGGCCTTTGTTAGCGCTTTTTTTAGGCTTTCGCAACCGTTTTCGAGCGTTACCTATATATCCACTAGCAAAAGGTGGAAATGTTCGCTGGCGTTGGAAGAGCGCTAGCAAAAGGTCTTTTCTGTGGCGCAGTGTTGTCAGCTATTCAAGGTCCAAATTGATATAAACCAAATCTTTCACGACCAAAATAGTAATTTACTCATAAAGATAAAGAGAGGCAAATACTCACAAGATAAATGAAGAAATAAGCCACTTGAACTTGCTTTTTATCTTTTACATTGAAAAAGAAAAATTAAGCTATCACGAATTTTTAATCTACTAGGACTACTATAGGATTTATGAACATTGGGTCGGCATGCATATCTTATGTAGGTCTCTTTTATTAAAGAACCTATGAAACGAAAGACAATGTCTAGATCAAAATCGGAATCTATCTTTTTAGCTCATGTGGACATAAATGCCCTCACTTTTATTTATTGATTATTAATTTCCCTTTTTGATCCCATATTTATCAAATCATGATATCCCCCAAAAAAATCAATAGGCTCATTATACAGGGAAATAAACAATATTTACATGCATCACAAACATGCAGTTAACAGTTTTAGAGTATATGGAGTTTTTTTGTTGCACAGTACAAAAGCCAAGGTAGCAATTTCAGATATATCAAACCAGGCCTTTTTTTCATTGTTTTAGCTCAGAAAAGCAGGTCATTATGGGAATAATAGAATAGAATAGCCTGATAGGTCACTATGAAGAAGCATCTTCTAAAACAGATTATTCTATCTTAGTAATTCAAAATTCAACAAAGTAGCCAAAAAGCAAGAAAGATAGCTTATTAATCTGTAGATGTCCTAAGTCTTTCTAACAGTTAGGCATCATGATTTCCTTAGCTGATGTCTATCATGTAGTGACAGCCACTGTCCCATTATATGTGACTATGATACTAGCCTATATTTCTGTTAAATGGTGGAAGCTCTTCACACCAGATCAATGTCTAGGCATAAATAAATTTGTGGCCAACTTTTCAGTCCCACTGTTGTCATTTCAAGTGATTTCTTCCAACAACCTCTATAAAATGAGCCTCAAACTCATATATGCAGACTTTGTTCAGAAATTGCTAGCATTTCTAGCCTTAACAGCAATCATCAAGATCAGTGCTAGGGGAGGTTTAAAGTGGATCATAACTGGTATCTCATTATCAACACTTCCTAACACTTTGATCCTGGGAATTCCACTCATGAAGGCTATGTATAAGGATGAAGCTGCTGTTCTCCTTCCTCAGTTTATTGTCTTGCAGAGCTTGATCTGGTACAATTTGCTGTTGTTTCTTAATGAGCTTGATGCTGCCATTCCAGCAAGGACCACGCCAGCTGCACCACCATCACAAGGCATAGGTAGGCATGTGACAAATGACATGGTACTTGGACAAATATAACTCTAGATATATCCCTCATTTTCATTTCTTTCTTTTTCTCCTTGCAATTTCACTCATACCTTGCACACCCTAAATCCAAAACTGGTTTTGATTATCTTGAGATTTGATATACCCTTCCTTCATTTTTAATTATATAAGCATATATAACTTTGATAAATTATTCTTGTTCAGTCAACTGAAGTAATCTATGAAAATCAAAGTGGGGTCAGAACATATTTTAAATTTCCCTTTGTTTTTATGTTCTTTTCTTTCTCTCTCTCTTCAGTTAGATTCTATTTGAATACCTATTCCTATTAAATGCAATTAAAAGTTGACAAATAATCTTATTACCTCTGCATCAAATAAGTTAAACTGAGGCCTGTGTCATCAAGATGTCTGTGCTTCAGGTTAGTATATGGTACAAAATTTAGATACAAATTGTCCCATAAAAATCAATATTCTGATCATACATACATTACTGCAATGGAAGTGGTGTAATTTCTATTTTCTCCTTTCTTGTTCTCTGCTTAAAGGAGAAATGGAGACTTCTCAGGAAGTACAATCAAAAGAAGAAGAGGAAGAAGCAGAACCTAGAACAGACAGGAAAATGAAGATCTTGCTCATTCTTATGACAGTGGGGAAGAAAATAATAAGAAATCCTAATACCTATGCAACTTTCATAGGTCTTATTTGGGCAAGCATACACTTCAGGTAACCACACTAGCTGGAGAGTGGAGAGTCACAAACTGTTATTACATATTTGTTTAGCTTACTCAAGTCAATGTTGGAGATTATTATACCTTATTGATCATTAAGGGAGAAATAAGCATAATTGGATAAACCTGTTGCAGGTGGGGAGTGCATATGCCTGAAGTTGTTAATCAGTCAATAGTAATATTGTCCAATGGAGGTCTAGGTATGGCAACATTCAGCTTAGGTAAGAGAATGGATCAAGTGTTTCCTGTATGAATTTTTGAAAATAACAATTGACTTCAAGTTTTGAATAAAAAGGTCTTTCCTATTTCTTTATTGTAATTTTTTTAACAGGTCTATTTATGGCATCCCACTCCAGCATTATAGCATGTGGGCCAAGAATGACAATGGTAGCATTAGGACTAAAATTTCTTGTTGGGCCAGCCCTAATGGCTCTAGCCTCCATTGTGATTGGATTAAGAGACACATTGTTCAAAGTGGCAATTGTTCAGGTGATCTTTTCTTTCTTTTTGTGTACTCCTTTTCAGATCATGGAAAGGGTATATGATATATGATTTTGCATGTGCAGGCAGCTCTACCCCAAGGAATTGTTCCTTTTGTTTTTGCCAAAGAGTATAATGTCCATCCTGCCATTTTAAGCACTGGGTAAGTAATAATTCAAAGCATCTATTTGATGAGTAAGATTAGATGCTGATCTTGTTTTGATCACAGGGTCTTACTAGGAATGCTCATTGCCTTGCCAGTGACATTGACTTACTATGTCCTCTTAGAACTCTGACACGCTACGTTAGATATATATCAGAAACAATGACAAGCAGTTGAATTGGTGTAAAATAACACATAACATAGTTGTATATTATCAGTACTGATTCATAGTCAGAAAAGGAAAATCAAATAAATTTTGTAACAAATTGCACTAGTAGAGAACACGGAATTTGCAACAGTATGATTCAATATAGAAATAAAACATTTGTGCATTCATCTTCTTGCTTACAAGTTACAATCACCAAGAAAGATAACATCATATGATTGAGTCACTGAGAATGAGAGACCTACAGCTATTACAAGAAGGAGGAAATAAGATTACGAAGTTAGGAGATACTGATATGTTTATTTAACTTGTCATATAACCTTTCAATCTTAATACCCCTCCCCTCCCCTCGAAAGATCCTCTGCATTCAATAAAATATACATTCAAGTATTTACCTAGTGTATACTATTGGATTAATCTTATATTTTCTCAAACATTTTTTAGTGATTGATCCAACGGTACACACTCAATGAATATGTGAATGTATGTTTTGTTGAATGCATGGATCCATTTCCCTCCCCTCCCCTATTTTTTAGTTACAAGAACAACAATGACACCCTTACCATCAACTTTTACTAGTTTACCATCACCTACTTAAGCATGAGAGGAATAATTTTCATCAAACTCGACAAAAGCTATTCTGTTACCTGTTTGGTGCAGCACTATCCACAAACCAAATATCTCCTTTTTCATGAACAGCAGTCATACAAGAAAATAATTGTTCACCTTCATTTTCTTTAAAAAAAATTGTTTCATTTTTACTCTCATCTTTCTCTTTTTTATTTTGGAACCAGCAGTGTCTTTGAGAATGATTAAGAACTTTGCATCTTTTGCATCTAAAACTACATTCTTTAGATGAGTGACCAACCTTTTTGCAAACAAAGCAAGTAGAGTTAAGTTACCATATCATTTTATAAAAATTGTCACCTTGATGGTTGCGACCTTCATTCCATCGTCCGCGACCTTTTCCTCTCGTTGGTTTATCCTCTGCTCATGTGCTTCAACAAGAGATCTCATCAATTGATACAAAGTTAAAGACCACAAATTCTCTCTATATTCCTTTTTGTTCTCTTAGTCCACTCAGAATTTTCGGTCTGAGGTGGGCCTTCATAGTTCACAAAGATCTTGTGAAATGAAGATGGTATCTATCTGAGAACTCCAGTAATCATAGTGCTCACCATCAACTATTGGAACTTGACTAGGTGAAATAGAACCTAGGGATAGATACACTACTGCTAGTTGTTGCCAAAGATAATAATGACATTAAATCAAATGCAAAATCTAGATTAATCAATTTCTAACCCAAAATTCATCATCTGCTAGGCCTAGCTATAAAAGTTTAGTTAAACATGAGAGACGAAAGAACAAAAGAGAAATATGCAAGTTCTATTGAATATCTCATGATGAGAAGATGTAATAATAGAGGTTAATTCATTCTTTTTGATCCCTTTCTCCTAGGCTAAGGTCAATTTCATGAGACTTTGTCTCTCAGTTGAAAGTAGAATTCCCCACTTTTTTCTTTCTAAAATTGTATAAATATGTTGCAAATTAACAACCATTATTTAGAAAATAGCAACTTGACCGTTATGACATTGTCTCACCGTCTAGACAGTGAGCTTTCTAGTCGATTAGACACACAGACGATCTCCAAAGAAACCTTCTTCCAAATTCAAAGCATCTAGACAGTGGATATGTCGCCATTGAGATGGGAACATACCATAGACACAGTTTTCTATTTTTGTTGGACATTTTGATGTTGGTTTTTCACTGAAGCGTGTGTTTGGATCAGCGTTTGATAAACATGATTTTGAATAAAATTGATTTTGATTAAAAGTGACTTGAAAGTGAAGTAATTTATGTTTCATGAAGAAAGTGATTTTTATCAACTCATGTTGTTTGGATTGTTTGGGTACGGGTATTGTGCTATTTCCTTTCACCCAATTAATTAATTAAACAATAAATTAATTACATGTTGAATACTACTATTTTGATTAATTTTAGATACTAATTAGAATATATAATTAATCACATGGGAAATTAATCAAAAATAATCACAAATCTACCAGAAAATTTGTGCAGTAAAACATAAGTCCTTTAGTTGGGCCGCTAGGATAAATGTGGTGTAAAAGCCCAATACAAAAACAAGTTGAAAACCCTGAAGTTTTAAACTTTAGATTAGGTTTCCTCCTTCCTTGTTAAAGGAGACGCAGTCAGCAATGACGGCAGTTTCTCCTTCTAAAATTCTCTGTCCACCATCCATATCTCAAAAGAAGGAAATAGCACAATACATTGGGTGAAAGGAAAAAGTAAAGGTAAATAAAAGAACATACCTTAGCTCAAAATGGGAATCGATTTTGGCAAAATGAGAAGCTAGTCAAAGGAGCTTCATCCGAAACGCAATTTTGAAGGAGAGAATCATAATTCATCATGTCATCCAAACATCCGGGTCAACCATATTTTCACGTTTGACCTTCTCAAATGCACGTTTCCATGAAAAAAAGTGAAACCAAACATGTGCTAAATTGTGAGTGTTCTCCTTGCAATTCGATTGTTAATCCTTCAAAATATTTCATAACTTCTTTTCCATCAAACTTGAATCATCTTTTGCCCTTTGTCACCACAAGACACGTGAAAGAAGGAAAGGTTTACTAAATCAAAAGAATATCAACAAAAACATGTTACGAAATTACAATAAACTATTTATAAGCACTATTCCTTAGGGCTGGAAATGAGTCAAACCGAGTCGAACTTGGTTCCACTCGACTCGATAAGAATTGGTTCAGCTAGTAGCTCGACTCGAGTTCGACATGAAACTTTTTTTTCAGCTCGAACTCAACTCAAGCATGCGAGCAGCTCGGTTCAGCTCATTAGCTCGAGCCGTATCAATCAAAAGTCAAAATAAAGAGACTATGTTTGACAATAGTAGAAAAACTTTGTTTTTCCAAATGTTTAAATTTTTTTTAAAATTGAATAGACATCGGTACGACTTACTAATGTTTGACCCTCCTTCCTTAATAAAAAAAAGTTGAATAATTTTAAAAGTTAATACAAAATACTATCAAAAAAATTAATACAAAATATATTATTTAAATAAATTTAATATTATTTAAATAATAAGAAAAATATATAATTTAAATAATATATATATAAAATTATCGAGCTGGTTCATGAACCAAACGAGTTGAACTATACCTGCCTCTAGTTCAGCTCATTTATTTAACAAGCTCAATTTTCAGCTCAAGCTCAGTTCATTTGGTTCATGAATCAAGTTCAACGAGCTATTTATGGAGTCAAGTTTCGAACTATGTTCGAGTTGATTCGGTTCATTGCAGCCCTACTATTCCTAAAAATAAATGCTAGCAACACACTTTTTGTTATTGTGTGATTCTCATGTGAGATATATTAACTAACATGGGCTCACTCTCTATATATTGGGTCCCACATGAAATGACTCAATAACAAAAAGGGTGTTGGAGAGAGTGTTGAAAAGAATATATTGCTAGCATTTCTCATTCCTAAAACTTCTAAATGTGTTGCAAGAAGGATTACAAATTACGTAGGAGTAATTTGCAAGATTTGTAACTCAAATCCCACTAATTTTTCACAATTATCACATTTAACCTAATATAAATAATATTAATGAGGTAAATTACTACCACAAAATTAATTCAATTCACTTATGATTTTGAAACCCGAGACTCATTTTGGAAACCAATTTAAACCTTAATTTTCTATAAGGGTCTCACAATAATTGCCCTAAAAGGCATCAGTTAAGGTTAGAGCTGGCAAATTGGGTCTAGCCTATTGGGCAGGTCCAAACTATCTTGATTTCAGATTGGGTTGGACTAGAAAATTGCAGACCCGAATTAAATCCGGACCAGCACGACCCAATTGGTACAATGGATTGGCTCGACCCGACCCGGTGGCCCGCTACCAATGTGATGTTTGAGCTTGACAGTAAAACGGTTGTGGATGAGCTTAGCAAACAAACCGAGAACCATACCGAGTTTGGCTCCATTGTGACTCAATGTAGGGATCTTCTCTTTTCTGTTCCAAACTTTTCAGTGAAGTTTATCAAGAGACAAGCTAATCTAGTGGCTCATGCTTTAGTTAGGGCTTCTATTTTTAGTGCTTGTCCCAGCTCTTATTATTCTGCTCCTATCTATATTGCAAACATTATTATGAATGAAATGTCATAAGTTTGCTTTTGTCAACAAAAAAAAATTTTATTTTCTGTGTGCATGAAGGTTGTCCACTTGTCCCTCAATATTTCCTTACACACAGCTAGTTCGATTATTATGCTTGAGAAACCCCACCCTCTACCAACAAAACCTCTCCCAACAATATTTTTATTTTATGCTTTTTTAGATATTTTTTTAATCGCGGTGACACTGGTTATAGCAAATTCCTTTTTTTAAAAATGTTCCAAACAATATGCATGTATACTTATATATTTCTTGCGATATTTGGAATCAAATATTAATGATTTGATTTTAAATGGAATCATTTATTTTTTTGATACAGAAATGGAATCATTAATTTGGGAAATCATAAAGTAGGAATTGATTTTGAATTTTTTTATTTTAGTTTTGTATAAATAGAATCCCACTTAAATTTGGTTGAGTTTATTTATTTTTCATTGTTAAAATTAATATTTTTGCCAAAAAAAAAGATATTCATTCATTCAAATAGGTAAAATATATTGAAAACATTACAAATTCAACATCGTTAAAAATCGAAAAGCACCCAAGTTAATAGCATAAAACGGCAAAATGCCTACAAATGTGACAAAATCAAAGTGAACGGAATACCCATGCCTCCAGATCTATAACGTTGACGTCTAAGTCTTGATTGAATCTTTAATGGATCGAAGTTGATCTGCCAACAGCCCAATCTGAACCAAACGAACACCGCAACAAGAAGGGAAACCAAACAATGCCGCACTAAGACAACGAACAAAACAACGCCACACTCAGACGACGAAATCATGAAAAAAAAAAACATGAAAGAAAAATCAGATCTATGTGGAAAAATCACTTATTTAGATAAAAGGAGAGAAAAAATGAAATAGAGGGGTGATTCTAGACCAAAAAAATGGCCCAAAACCACTCCCTACGGTGGATGAGAAAGAAGGAAGAGAGGAGTAAAAGAAGGTTTAGAGAGAGACGGCTCTAGGTTTTCTTTTTGAAGTAATATTTTTACCCTTATCAGTAAACTTATTTAATCTATTGTTATAAGTAAAGATAATAAAGTAAGTTACACCCAAACGTGGTTGGCCTAGTGGAAGCATGTTAGATCTACAAAGTAGGACGAATGTGTACATGGATACTTTTCATGGAAAGGTCTCTAGCTCGATCCCCATTATACAAAATAAATCCGTTTGGAAGGGGGTCCACCCATATTGCTCCGGACCACGGAGTCACGGGCGGACCTACATTGCCCCGAGGGTGTGCACATGCACCCACTGAGTTGTATAAAATTACATTTAGTACCTTGAGTTTTTTTATTTTGCCCCCTAATTTTGTATATTTGCATCTACTGCTCTGCCCTTTCTTCTCTTTCTTTACGTTAGTGACTTATATTAAGAGAGATGTGTTCAATAGCATTGAGAATGAGTTGATTATTTAACAATTTCAAAATATGAAATCACGTAGAGACACAATTATAAGCTATGTAATTTATTTGATTAAATATATTAAAATTTTATGATTTTAACATTTATGTTTTTATCTTCATATGTATGATAATAATAATTATTTATTTTTTAAAAATAAATTGTCCCGACTGACTTAGGGGCCTAGATCCGCCACTACTCGAAGTGGTAGCTCATTTCCTGTCATTTTTAATAAAAAAAAACATAATGAAGTAAATTACTAATATAAAATTGACCCATTTCATCCCTAATTCCAAACATGGATTTTTGTAAACCAATTTACGGTAGCAAGTGCCTGAAAGCATCGGTTAAAGTGCATTAAATACCCTTTATTAAATGTTTCTATTTGTTTAAAAAATAAAATAATAAATACTTTTAAAGCTCCTAATATATTTAATATTATAATTTTATTTAATACTTTTTATTTATTTCCTAATTAGTGTTCTAACACACTCGTTATAGCAAATTCCTTTTTAAAAAGTTCCAAACACGAAAATTTATTTCCAGAACAAATTGAATTAATAATTTAAATAAAATCATTTCCAATTTTGAATGATTCTAAACATAACTTGCATATTACTGATTTACTTTAAGGAAAATTCTATGGAACCCAAGTACAATTTGAGTTCCAAAACCCATATTTATGTGCACTAATAAAAGATAAACAAGTGGATTAGTGGTATTGACATGGAAAATATCTTTTCCTCATTAATTAATTGTGTAAAATAAATCCTGAAGATATAAAAATTGCAAGAGGTGGATTTTTTTTTAAAAAGAAAGATTTTTAGTTTGCCCCTTTTGTTCAAAAGGGATAATTGCGTGTTCTCAGTTTCTGCTTCTACAAGAGCTATTGTTGTTTATTAGTTTGCTTTTAAGTTGTTATATTTTATATTTTATTCTTTATTTCTCATCAATATTTTTTTTTTGACAAAAAATCATCAATCTTTTTAATACGGTGCTTTCCTATGTTTTCTTTATCATGATATCATGCATCAAACTTTTTTTTTTTTTTTTTACTAAGTCATGCATCAAACTTGTAAGTTGTAAGTATTTGGAGTTCTTACACTGAGTCATTGTTACAAGAAAATACGATGTTATGATGGATTTTAATATGGACGAACTTTAGCATAGTAAATAATGTTAAAATTATAACATAATTTTTCATTATCAGTAAAAAATTGGGAATTATTGACAGTCAAGTCATTGGTAACTTTTGCATTATCACACAATACAACATTATCGTGGGAATTACGGATGACTTTTGCCATCAATTACTATATTGATAGGTAAATGTCAATAAAATTGAAATTAAAAAGTTGTGGCAGCAAATTTTTCAACAACAGCAACCCAAGTTATTTACAATGCAAAAACATCTCTGGTTGTCATCGATTTTACCAATGTTGTTTTCACGAGCCGATAGCAATAATTGTAAGAATAAACATATTATTCTTCGCTTAATGGCTATCAATAATTCGTTGATAATTGTCAATTGCCAACATCTTTGATTCATTACCCACAATTGGTGGATATAATTAAAATGGATTTACTATATGAGGTGGAAGTCTTTTAATCAAGCTTCCCATCAAATATAATTTCGTAGAATTTAGTTAGCAATGAGATCTGTTATGGGCCATGTTCTTGGACCCATGACCCATTGGGTCGCCACACAAACTAGATCTGGCAGTAACCTAATCCGTAGCTACCCAAGAAATGTAGGCCTTATAAGATCACCCACTACTCTTGCCAAAGCTAGCTGGAGAAGTGATTAATAGAGCAGTGCGCCCCCCTGAATGCAAGTGGCTGGGCAGATGATTGATGTGCCATCATACCCTCCCATGGGACAAATCCTCCTTACCATTTGTCAATAAAGGAATAAAGGTGTGTTTGAAAAAGCTGAAAAAAAAGATTATGCTGATAATCGATTTATGAATAATCGATTATTATGATAATCGATTATAATCCGAATCTATTTTTGTTTGGGTTTGTTTACTGAAAAGTGATTTCAAAATAATCTTTTTCGTTTGGATGGTCTAAAAAAATCGCTTTTTATATAATAAATTACGAAAAAGGGTATGAAGTTATTTGTATAATTTAATAATATTTATTTGAAAGTTAGTTTTGTAGGGATAAATAGGGAAGAGTGTTTTGAGAATGAGAAATAATCAAATCATAACAATCTTAAGCTAAAACAAATTAGATGACATAAAACAGTTTTTTTCCCCAAAAAAAGCTTTTTATAAATTTAAGCTAATTGCCAAACATGATAAATTATATATGAAACAGCTTTTTAGTCAAAAAAACAGTTGAAATGGAAAAAATTTATTTTTCCCATGCACTAAATATCAAGACATCGGGAAGAACCTCATCATTTATCCTTCAACTCTCCGTTCACTCATTATACTTGCACAAACTCTCCTATCGATAGGTCATCGCAAATACCCTCCTTCTCACCACCTCTACAATAATGCCCTAGCAGAAAGCCGGGCAGAATAAAAAAAATCAAGTTGAATTGAGAGACCATGCAGAACCAAAGAAGCTAACCATGCAGATTGTTCAAACAAAACTGGATCTTTAAATTTTCATCTTGAATATCTAGTTCTAATGCCCTCAAATGGTTATACCCTCCATATGCTTGCTTTTGTTTCAAGTCCCACTATGTTCTCCATTGGCTATTATGGCTAACAGGCCACCATACACAATATATTTACACATAAAAGTATTTGTGTGGTGGAGTTGCTATTTACAATTCTTGTTTCAACATGGTGGTCAGGCAATCGTGGAGGAATTTTTTTTTACTTATCTTGATAGATAGGGTTGAATTAATTTAGGTGCTTTCCAAGAGGCTATAGGATTTCTCTTTTTTTTAGGAGGGGTTTGGTAAAGAAATTCGTTTTAGGTTGCCACGAATCTTAAATTCTCATGTATATGTTCTTTTAAAAAACATATTCCTAGGAAACTAATATTCATAGGGATGTTTTTTTTGCTATTTTTCCCCAAAAAAACTTTCGCATGGGAGGGGGTGAGAATCTTAGTTTCCCATGGACATAGAAAAATTTTATTCTTTGAAAAAACTATAATACATTAGTTTTCCGTGGACAATATTAATATAATGTTAAAATATATTTTTTAGAGAAAATAATATATAAAATCAAGACATGAACAAATACTTTTATGCACTATTTTTTTATATTATTTAAATTTGACATTTTTATAATTTTTTTATTTTTTATTTTCATTTAATCTATATTTGAGGTATTTTTTACAATAATACTAACATTCTCAAGAAATGTAAACTCCCAAGTAACATCCCCGAAAATGCTTAAGGCTTACCAAACACATTTTATCATTCTTATGAATCATGATTCTTGGAAACAAAAAAAATTGTTTACCAAAAACCCCCACCCCCATAATATATTTTTTAAGTTTTAATCTCTTCATGTAAAAATCAAAATAAGAGGAACATCATGTCATTTAATTTTAATGAGTGTTTATTTGTTATAAAATATCTATTTTTTAATAGGGTCTTGCTAATCAGTGTCCTAAGGACATCATTTAAAGATTCAAGTAATGAAATTTTTTTATTGGAAATCTAAATACATCATTTCTCGGTATGTTAAATGCACAATTTTTCAATAAAAACTTACCACTTTTAGAGAAAAGTTTTTTCAACATTAGAAAAGGAGACACCATACGGTGTCCCTTTGTTTTTGGGTGTATTTTTGAGATGCGTATATATCTAAGAAGATAAAAAGTAAGTGAGAGATAGAGATAAATACATACAATGTCATATATGGTGTCTAGATTTTGATGTTCAAATAGCACAACTGTCACTTTTAACTCCTTAGCATTCCCCTTTTTAATATTATTTCATGTAGGGCTGGACAGATTCATCCGACCCGGCCCGCACCCCGCGTAACCCGCTAGAAGATTCAGCTGAACGGGCGGGTCAATTCGGGTCAGCGGTTCGTCGGTTCTCCAGTTCAGTTTTATGCTGTTAAGATCGGGTGGGTTCGAGTGTGGTAAAAAAATTTTGTCGGTACCCGAACCCGACCGGCCCATTCCATATTTAATTTCTGATTTCATTATTCATATTCCTCTTTCATCTACCCTAACCCTATTTCGTTTCTCACTTTCTCATTCTCCCTCTCATAGCCGCCGTCTCTCCTCTCCCTCCCCTAGCCGCCGGCGTCTCTCCCTCTCCCTCCCCTAGCCTCACGTCTCCTTTCCACGGCGTGAAGCCATTTCACCACGTTCCACACCATCAAACACGGCTCCACTCTTCTACGTCTCCTTCACAGCGCACCATGTTCCACCGCCATCAACCACAACGCAGATCTGCCATTGTTCGAGGCTTGGAGGAAGCTTTCTCACATATTTGTCATGGTTCAAGCCTTGGAGGAAGCTCACTCACAGATCTTCCATGGTTACAGCCTTTGAGGAAGCTGGTTTGCAAATCTGCCATGGTTAGCGCCAGATCTGGTTCTCAAACCATTGAAGGCTGAAAGTTATATTTTTCTTTTTTTAAAAATTTGATATTTTTGTTTATGGTTTGTTTAATCGTTTTTATTCTCTTTGTTTTTTATTTGTTACTTATCTTTCTTCTTTGAATCCAAAGTTCGTGTTCTCTTTCTTATGGTTTGTTTCTGTTCTTTCTTCTAGCTTGTTGGATCCAAAACCGCCTGAATCCAATCATCGACCCGCCACCGGCCTAATCCGATGGCTTGAACGGACAGAAATGGGTTAGGCTTTTCCCTCTTCGGTTTGGTTAGGATTGAGCCATTTGGACCCGGATCCGACCAAACCCGACCGTTGCCCAGCCCTAATTTCATGGATGTATCATTATTTCGTTTGACCATGTTAACATTGGTTTTGATACCATATCGACTCTCTTATTTTAAATTTTGTTATAATTTTTTTTGTTTGGAATCCACCGTAATTAGGAGCTTTGACTCCCCACTGAGTCCACCGGGATATCCCCATAGCTTCGGCCCTTTGGATTGATTATGAGACTAATTCCCGATTCAATACCGACGGACATCCAGTTTTTTACACACGGGGTTGGCTGCCTGTCAACTGGGCGACTCATAGACTTATATTCTTGAAGGAGAGTCACATTACCAACTCTCCTAACACCAGGTTGGTGTTATAATTTTTTTTTGAAAAATTAAATTTATGTTAAAGTGTCACTAAATTTTCAAACAATTTATAGTAATTTAAAGGCTTTTGCTGAGTGCTTATATTCTTAAATTATTTTAAATAAGTACTAGTACATATAAGTTGATGATCGTTTAGACACGGTGAATAAATGTTTCTAATAATTTATGTCATTTTGTGTTATTATGACACGTATCATAGACTTAATTATAAAATTCTATTACTAGTAAATACCAATAATCTTTTTTTTGTTTCTCATAGTATCTTCCGCGTGCAATTGTAGAGACTAATTCTATGAGATACTGGACGACATTCAAGAGCTGATCTCTCCCAACCAGATTTTTTTTCCATACGTAAGAGTCAAGGATTGAACCCTGACCACTTACTTAAGGGGTCCAAGATCGTTACTACTCGAATCAACTACATGTTCATTAAATACCCCTAATTTCGAGCTTAGTTAAACTACTACACTTATTTAAACATTTTTATAAATATAAAAACGTGTTAAAAATTCTTAAATTATAAACACTTTTTTTTTTTGTCTTTGATCGGATATCTCTATAGGCAAACTGTGAAATTAACCCTTGAGTAAAGAGTGGTGATTAGGTAAAGTTCTCCTTAGAATGACCATTTCAGAATTCGAACACCTGACATTACAGGTGAAGGTCGTCTAGAGTCGCAGTCTACTTCCACTGCGATTCACCACTATTGAACTTATAAACACTATCCTTATAATCAAGCAAAAGTGAAAATTATTTAATTTTCCAACTACAGGTCCTAAAAATTACCCAAAAAGAAATACCGTGCTTGTAGTAGAATGAGAATATGTGATTAGTTCGAGTGATAACGAATTTCGACCCCTTAAACAAATTGTTAGAAGTTCGATTCCTAACTCTTGTGAATAAAGAAAACCTGATTGAGAGAGGTCAGTCCTTCAATATTGTCCAATACCTTATATGATTAACCTCCCTAGTTACATACTACCTTGAAAAACCAAAAAAGAACGAGAATCCTTCTAAAAATGCATCTTAGGAAGATTCTATAATGGCTAAACAAACTCTTAAAGTTTTAAAAATTTATGAAAATTAAAATCTACCTTGGCTTGGAGCAAAAGAAAATTGTATTCACTAATTCAATAAGCCGTTTAAACCTCAGTTTCTTCCCTCGAAATTAACATCCAAATCCAAAACCCAAATTAGGCACAGATATCAATCCGACGGTTGCAACTATCCAAAGCCCACTGCCATCCCAGATCGAACGGTCTACATCTTTTTCCTGCGAAACAAAAAAACAATCCACAATAAACAAATAAAATAAATAAATAAATAAAAAAACATGTCCGAGAAAGAGTTCTGAAATTAGGGTTTCCACTATTTATTTATATTTATATTTCCCCAAAAGGGTTATATTTTCACGGTTCAGCTCACTCACTCAATCTTCTTCGCTTCTTTGAATTTTGAGATCTCCATTTATTTTCTGTGAAGAATCCATGGCTAAGGGTCCTGGTCTCTACTTTGACATCGGCAAGAAAGCCAGAGGTTCTCTCTCTCTCTCTACCCATTTTTTGTGTTTTGTCATTCTTTTTTAATCTTAATTTTCTCTATTAAATTCGTGTTTTATTTATTTATTTATTTTTATTTTGTTTATTTTTTAATTGTTTGATGTAGATCTCTTATTCAAGGATTACCACAGTGACCAGAAGTTTACCATCACCACCTACTCTCCCACTGGAGTTGTGAGTTTTTTCTTTTTTTTTTTGTTTTTCATTTTGGGGTCTGATTAAGCTGGTTTATTCAATTTTGCTATTGGGGTTTGTTATTGGAGCTGATTGGAGTAAGTAGGAAAGGGAATCTGTGTTGTGTTATGTTGTTTTGGGAGGCATTATTTATTATTTATTATTATTATTTTTATTATAATTATTATTATTATAGCAATATATTGTGATGTGGTTTATGGTTCAAATGTGTTATGTGTGGAATTTGACTGGTTTCTATGTTTAGATGGATGGTTTGAAAAATGATTCTTATTGTGGAACCCTTTTCATCTGTTTGTGCTGCTGCTTCAGGCTATAACATCATCAGGGACTAGGAAAGGTGACCTTTTTGTGGCTGATGTTAACACCCAATTGAAGAACAAGAACATTACCGCTGATATCAAAGTGGACACTGATTCTAATGTGAGTTCACCATCCTTGTTAGGAATATTTTGTTATTATCTGTCCTCTTTGGTTTATGATTTATCCGTCTTATAAAAATAAAAATTATGAATTGATTTGTGTTTTACTACCCTTGCAAGGTAGGTTTTTGGCAGATTTTGATTCCTTTATTTATCTTTATTTTACGGCAGAATCTAAAAAAACAAACTCGATTTAACAAATGCTAACTCTTTATTTGTCAAACTCGTATACTCTGACAAAATTGGAAAACTCTCAATACTTCTAGTAAGTTTTTGACCCCGAATTAACCAAAGTAGTTAATTGAGCCATTGCACAGTACTATAGCGCTGGTGCAGCGTGGAGCTTCCACTGGCAGTTACAGAAGCTCCGTTGCAGAGCATGTTTGTGTTGTGCCAGTTGCAACCAAGATAGCAGCTGATTGTCGCCCATTTGGCTGTTGTGGCCACTAACTAACAGGGGAGCCATAAGAAACATTTCCGGTCAGCCCACCCATTTTCTGGCCACATCCCAGCCCTTATCTGGCAGCCCGCCCTCCTTTGCACTTCTCTGTTTTGGGCGTTTACTTTCTTTCTTCAAACCTGTCTATCTTCTATTATTTGTTAATAGTTTCTGCCTATTTATCGTCCACAAGTTTAAGACTTGCATGCTAATGGATTATGGCCTCCGAAACTCTTTCATTGACTCTTGATTATGAGTTGTCACTAATTATTATTTTTCGAAGTGGTTGGCTTCTTTTGTTATCACAATTCCCCTATCTATCAGTGTTATTTCATTATTTCAAACAATATTTTTATTATACTATTAAATACAATTATAATTATGCATAATTATTATATTTATAAAAAGACACTTAATTTTGGAAGTTATGTAGCATATGTATATGTATGTTTTAAGTTTTATAATTTCTGAAGTTTTTTTTAATAATATTTGCTATTTTTAATGTAGTGGTCATCCTCCAATGCGCTATAACTGCTCTAGCGTTTTTGGGGTTGGCTGATCCACTCCACTATCCTGGTATTTATTACTGTGATGTAAGTGTCTAAGAATAGTATAGCAGTTTGGTCTAGTATTGAGTTTTGTTTTAACTTTTTTTCATTTGCTTTGTTATAAATTTGGAATATATTATGACTATGATAATTATGTTGGCTACTATGATATGTTTATTAAATAATATTTTTGATTAATCAAGTTTACGGCAAGTTTACCTAAACTCTCAAGTTTGACAACTTTGAAAATGCCAATGGTCACTCCGATTTTGGCTGGTTTTTCGGGGCACCCACTTTGAATGTATAATTCTTTTGGATTCACACCCTCTCAACTTTTAGATAACTCAACCCAAGCCTGTCTAACTAGTTAGTTTGTAATTTAAGCTAAAAAGGTTATATACGACATATCAAGTTAAATCTACTATATTATTGAAAGTATATAAGTTCAGAACATGTTTTCATGTTGATGATATGTCTGTCTGTATGCAAATATCCTTATTATAATATACATGAGAATAGTTTGTTTCATTTTTAATGAACTGAGATGAGGGTGCAACTCTGTTTGTCCTCAACATGTGTGCTTATATGACTATTGAATTTTGGGATTTACTAAACCAGCCGTTACACTATTTTGAGACGTGACTTAGATGTAAGTGATGAGGGAATCGAATATGATAGCTGCTATTGGAGGAATTTTACTTGTTTGCTTTGTGCATCTTAACCTGTGTATTTTTTTTATTTGATGTCAGTACTGTATCAAAATTGATATTGCGCAACGTAAACCAATATCATATGTTCATAAATGCTAATGTCAAATTGCTTTAATCTTCTTAAGTTACTCAGAACTATTCTATTAAACTATTAAATGTATTTCACTAAAGTTATTTATGTTTATGCATTCCAGCTCTTCACAACTATCACTGTTAACGAGCCTGCTCCTGGTCTCAAGACCATCTTTAGCTTCAAAGTTCCTGATCAAAGGTCTGGAAAGGTGAGGCAGTCAATCATTTTATTTTTGAAGCTTTGAATCCCCGCAGGAAAGCGTGACTAAATTTGAGAAACGTGCCTCATTGAAAGTGTATAAAACCTACTAACCCAGACCACATGTATATTACATTGGTAGTAAATTTTGTTGTCTGTTTGGTGAAACAGGTGGAAGTTCAGTACCTTCATGACTATGCTGGAATAAGCACCAGCGTTGGGTTGACAGCAAACCCAATTGTGAACTTCTCTGGTGTTGTAGGGACTAATGCACTTGCTCTTGGTGCCGACCTTTCATTTGACAGCAAAATTGGGGAGTTAACAAAATTCAATGCTGGATTGAACTTCACCAAAGATGACTTGGTTGCTTCGTTGACTGTGTGAGTAACTGTTGTCCCTTTCTGAGAGGAGGTTTCTAATTGATGTGGGTGCTTTTTTTTTTTTTTCATTCCAACTTCTACAAGTTAGCATTGACATGTGGAGCTGTGGAATTTTTAAATTAATCTATTGCAAAATGAATCTTGAGCTTGTCTTGCTTGCAATAGCCATGAGAAAAGTACTTTGTATTCTTCTAATGCTTTAGATCTGATTAATAAACCTTGTTAGGGTGAGGCTCCATTGTAGCAGTTATTTCTTCCCTTTGTTTTTTCTTTTTGAGATATGTCTATTAACATGTATGAGCTGATTAATAAGAGGCTTGGTTGTATTATTTGCTTGTTTAAATATACTTTATAAACTCTCCTTAGGCCTGTGTTTGAATTGATTGATAGTATGCCTGTATGAGCTTACGTATGTGGTGATTTGGTGAATTCTTTTATGCAGGAATGACAAAGGTGATGCCCTGAATGCTTCATACTACCATGTAGTCAACCCCTTGACCACCACAGCTGTTGGTGCTGAGGTAAGTCACAGGTTCTCAACCAATGAGAACACCCTCACCCTTGGAACCCAGCATGCATTAGATCCATTGACCACAGTGAAGGCTCGTGTCAACAACTTCGGCAAGGCAAATGCTCTCATCCAGCATGAGTGGCGTCCCAAATCATTCTTCACCATTTCTGGGGAGGTTGACACTAAGGCCATTGAGAAGAGCGCCAAGGTCGGATTGGGTTTGGCTCTCAAACCCTAAGGAATTTTGAGTGATTCTGGCAGGAGCATTGAAGTAGACATTAGGAAGCAAGCACATACCTGTCTGTCAGACTGAATTATTTTCTTGAGGTTGGTTCTCTTGGACGGAAGTATTCATGGTGTTTTTTATTGCGTTTGAGCAATTCCAAGGTTCTATCAATAAGTAATAGATGATTTCTATAAACCCAATGTTACCATAAATCCCTATTAGCTTTTGCTAGCCTCTTTGTTGAACTGAGAATTCGTAATTGATGCCCATTATTGAGGTTTTGACTTCCAGATTTTATATCTTCTAACGTGATGTTTGTTTTCTGCGATTTTCCATTCCAGTGTTCTTATCTGGTATTTCCTGTGATGACCATTAAGGGAGTGTTTGGTTTTATTTTAATTTTCAGTTTATATGTTTAAATGCTATTTTGATTTATTTTTTGTTTTCTGTTTTCAAACTCGTGAAATAAATCCTTCTTGAAAATAATTGTCTTGTAATCATTTCTTTTCACAAGAAGTTTGAAATCGGGAAACAATGTGCAAACAAATTGGCAAGTTATAGTTATAAGTAAAAATATATTAGTTGGAAATAGAAACAGAACAACAAACAAATAACAACTCAATACTTGTTTTTGCTTTCATTTTTCATTGTTGTTGTAATTGTTATAAGCATTCCGCCCCAATACAACAGGTGCTGCATCCTTTGCACATTGGTATGCTTTGCTATTGTTGTGAATGAATTTGTTAACTGTAGGGGATCCTGCAGAGCAGCCCCATTTTGGGTTTTTTGATGTTTGCAGCTATTAATACTTCGTCTCATACAACTCTTATCTCTTTATACTGAGTTCTGGCTCTTATCCTCTTCCATAGACTTTGTTTTGGGGTATAGATGATCTTTTTTCTGTGGCCAATTTAAACATGCGTGTATTATTAAGGTAGTTATTACAATTATTGCCCTGATTGAGATGTGCAACAAATGAGATAAATTTTTCTGTGACCAGTCTTGGATATCACTGATAAGAACAAAATGAGAATGAAAAGGAGGATTCTGCATGTGCCATCAGGTTGGTGGCCCCAAACCAGCAAACACCATTAGCCTGTGGTCATTCTTATCACGCAGTAGTCCAGCATGCATAAACTTGTGTTACCATATATAATGTGTTTCAGGGGTTGTCCAAAGCTCCTGTCAACATTAAATTTTTATAACCTCCTTTTAGGAATGGACCAAGAGACCAAATGTTGAAGTGCTTGTTCATCAAGCATTGAAATGAATTGTACGTCTAGAATAACTTGTATGAACTCTTCGATGAGGTTTTCGTCATTCAAATACAATTCTATTGTTGCATAATATTTCCTCAAAGTCGCAAGAAAGAGATTGTTACGGGAATCCGGAAGTTGATAAACGTACTTACTAGTGATAGGGTCGAAAAAGTTTGAATGCATGAGAAATCGTGATATATGCATTCTTGATATAAAGTTTTTATATTGTCAGTCAATCAAAAATTATGATATACTTTAATATAATTAAGATAAGAGTTAAGGATAAAAAAAAAAGTTAACACCGACTGCATATCAATTAAATCTAATATCAAGTATATCTCAGACTTTTCACTTTTGATGAAAACAATATCTATTAGACAACTAATGACAAATATCTACCTTAAAAAAGAGAAGTAAAACAATTGCCAATTGCTATGTAGTATGGAATTTGATATTCCAAAATCAATGAGAAGATGCACATCATGAGCTGAGCAAGTGGAAGGCAAGAACCATAGTCTTGTAAATCCTTTTAAGGAAAATCACGTTTCACAGTGGATAAACGCAAATTCTGATATTTTTCATCATGGAATTATGTACGTACCAACTTGACCACTTATGATTCCAAGGGGACGCACTGATACCTAGTTCACATCCAGCGTCAGCTAGGGCAGGAGTAGGGTGGATCTAGGAGGCAGACCTATGATGGTCTAAGATGTTCTCGGGTTTCATTCTATTTTGGTCAGACTTGGGTCGACCCACTAGACTATGAGCCCAAATACATGATCCATAATTATTACCGTTTCAAAGGTTCAAACCTCACAAACCTTAAAAGTGTCAAAATACGGTTAGTTATTTGATCCTGTCAAGTGGGGACCAACATGACACTTCATCCATTTGATCATACATCAAATGGTTTATGTCAATAGTTTGACAAATTGTTTGAGACCATTTAAGCAAAATTATATTGTTTCTTAGGTGTAAAGTTCTGGCCTTTCTATTTTATTATATTTGTTATAGAATTATTAATTAATACTACATGAAACGTGCACACAATTTTTACTGTTAAAAAATACTAGAGTACAATTTATTATTTTGTTGCTTAAAAAATAAGTAAATATAAATATGTATAAATTGCATTACTTAATCATTTCTAGCTTTTTCTGTCTCTAACAATGAATTTTTAATGTCGATTGTTAGTACCCCAGAATTCTTAAATAAGTTGATTATTTCACTTCATCCTTCCGAATGGTTTTTATAGCGCTTCAATAATATTCTCTAAAGTAATCATGCTCCACAACCTTGTTCATCAAAATAATCATGCTACCAGCACTTTAAGCCAACGGGATCAGTATTGGCTACAAAATTAGCTGACCGGGTAAACAACAAACATAATTTATAAAGAGGGAGATGGACTTGAGACATAAAACTAGGACACGTTAGCTTAGATTATTCAAGTAATTGAAGTCTTTTCGTGAGCACCAGTATCACTTATAGAAAATAGCGGGTTTCATCAACGAAGGGTTAATCGAGTAGTAAGTATCTCAACCCCACAAGAAGGAAAAAACAAGTTTAGTAGTAAACACTTTAGGGTGTGTTTGGATTTCCATTTGTAATTAACATTTGTCAAAAGCAAAAAATAGTTCCTTTCACATTGAATGATGTTTTTATTACACTTATGCCATTACAAACTTGAGTTTAGTTGTGTCAACGGAAATCCAAACATGCATTTAGTAGTTAGGAGGTCTAATCTCATAATCGCTTCAAAGGGCTAAAGTTTGTGGATATCCCGAAATGCCATTGGAATACATTTAATTCAATCCAATCTAGATCAATATAAATAATATTGTTTGAATGACTTTCTTCTTGAATGATAACCAAGACAGGTTGTGTTTATTGTTTAACAATAAATCTACAAATCGTGATCTTCGTCTCGAATGGAATGAATTTGAGGTGATAAGGATGGAATTATTGAAAATAAAAGAGAATTAGTGTTATCAAAAGGCATGTATCACACAATTTCTACGAAGAAGTTAGATTGGGATAAGCATGGACTTCCTCCTTAAAACTAAAGTGACAAGGCCAAGAAAAGTGATTCAATGTGGCGTAACGCAGTGTTATCAAGTAGGACTGAAGAAAAGTAATTTTTTTAAAAGTATTTCTTACATCAAACCCCTAATAATATGATTGACTAGCAACTTGAGGTTAAGACAATCCTCAGCTAAACCCTCAAAATTGCAAATGAGTACCTATTTAATAAAACTACACAATCTGCGATTCATCTCTTCCATATAACAAAAGGAAAGACACAAGCATTCAAGGCAATCCCATCTGCTATTAATTTTGAATTTCGTCCAATCCATTTTATTATTAAATTTATATTTTTTACTTATAATAACTCATATTTTTTGTACCCCATTCTACCCCTGTGATTAAATATTATTTTAAATATATAAAATAGACTCTTTCAATTTTATTTTATTTTTCTGTTTAATAAGTTAACTTGTTCTTAACTCACAATTTTAGACTTACGAAAGAATTAATTCGGTTTTCTTAATCCATCCAATCTAAAACGATACAAATAACATTATTTAAATCAATTAAATTTTCAACTCAAAGTTAATCCAAACCATACTGCAAATATCCCTAATTCAAATTCTAAATACACCTTCTTGAATGATGATAAAGAGAAGTCAACTGTGTTTATGTTTAACAATCAATCAACAAATTGTGATCAACGTTTCCAGTGGAATGAATTTGAAGTGAGAAGGATGGAGTCGTTGAACATAAAAAAAAAAAAGGATTAGAACTAACAAAGAGTGATATCAGACAACTTCTATGAAGAAGTTAGATTGGGAAATGCCTATTCATGATGCTGCTTAAATTAAAATTAAAAAGAAAGAAGCACCAAGAAAGGTGATCCAATGTGGAGTTAATAATAAATATAGACAACTATCGATTCATAGATATACAATTGGATGAACATTTCATAAACGTGATTTTGAATTAAATTAATTTTATAAAATTGATTTGATTCCAATTGAGTTTGAAATGAAGTAATTTATGTTTAAATATTTTTATTTTGAAAACAAATTTGATATAAAACTTATCTTAAATTTTTTAACTCAACGCAAAAGCTACTTTCTATTCCTTCTATTAAAATCACGTTTGAAAGCAAAATTTTTAACAAAATCACGTTTGATAGGATTAAACACAACTCTGATACTCTCTACTGTGAAACCATACACATATTTAGTGTCTGTTTGATTTAGAATATTTTCAACGCAAATGTGAAAATAACATTTCTCGAGGTAATTATTTTGAAAGCTATGTGAGAAAAACTTTCTCTTAACGTGATTTTCAAACGTGATTTTATCATTATAGAATCTAAAACAAACATGCTGTTATACGGTAGGAGTGAAGAAAAACAATTTTTTTAAAGTAGTTCTTACATCAACCCTTTAATTATATGACTGACTCGCAACTTGACATTAAAACCATCCTCAGCTAAACACTGAAGATTGCAAATTAGCACTTAGTATATAAAACTAGACAATCTGCTATTCATTTCTTCAATATAATAAAAGGAAAGACACAACCATTCAAAGCAAAGCAAGCAATGCCCTGATCTATAAATAACAATTCACCAGAAAATCCAGACACAAAACCTGACATGCATACTATATGTTATTTACACTTCCAGGAGAGCTTAATTTATACTCCGGAAGCATTAGCCTGAAGGAGACCATCCCTGATCTGCACAGCAATGTCCCTCACTGCACCAGGGCCATGTGGTATGAACACAGATGAGGACTTTGAAGATGCCCCAATCTCTTTCATAGTGTCAAAGTATTGAGTCACCAGCACCATGTCCATGACATCTTTAGCTGATGTCCCAGGCACATTCTCAGAGAAAGCAAGCACACTGTCCCTCAGCCCATCCACAATCGCCTGTCGTTGGCGAGCTATACCCAGTCCTGACAGATATTTGGACTCAGCTTCTCCCTCAGCTTTTTTGATCTGCAGTATTTTTTCTGCTTCAGCCTTCTCATTTGCAGCCAACCTCATTCTAGCAGCTGTATAGAAAATTGCAAAAAGGATCAGGATATAACTGCAATCACAATGATGAATAAAATTGTATACACACGAAAGGCCTAGAAGAACATGCTGCAAGATACAGAAGTTTGTCCCAATGCAGTACCAGAATACAAATAGTACCATCACTAAAATAGAAAAAATTAAAAATCCTAATTTATTTTCTAAGAGAAGGTGTGAATTTTTTGCCTGAAGATTGAAGTTACAGACTTAAAACTACAAAACAAACCATATTGCAAACATGCTTCTACACAAAAGCATCTGTTCCATTCAAACAAAAGCAAAAACAAAGAAATAGTGAAGCCCAACATCTGCTGCACAACTTATGCAAGTTAAGAGTTGATATACAGGAAATTGCAACATAAATATATTCAAAAATATATAGCGAACTATTTTTTCTTGAGGAAGGAAGAAGAACATATTACCTGCATTGATCTCGTTCATTGCTCTCTTGACATTAACATCAGGCTCTATATCAACAATGAGTGTCTGGACTATCTCATATCCATAAGTAGACATGGCCTAAAACGTTAAGGTTGAATTAACTTGTTAATAAGGATCATTACAACCTACACTGATATACATAGGTAATATTTTATATAATGAAGGAAAAGATAAAAAATGAGATATTGTAGAGAGCAATAAACACCTTTTCAAGCTCATCTTCAACAGCTTTTGCTATATCATTCTTCTGCTCAAAGACAACATCCAACTCCAGCTTTGGCACACTGGCCCTGATAACTAAAGAAATGCAAAATATTAGCATCTTTTAAAGAAGCAAGCCACACAAAAACAATTATCAATTATGCTATGACACACAACACCCAAAAGGTAAAATGATCCACAAATGACAACCATGGATGAAACAAGTAAATTAACCAATACAATAATTCCTGGTATGTAGCATTTCTATAATAGAATAAAGCAGAATAGTCACTCCACATACCATCAAAAACATATGATTGGATCTGTCCCCTTGTGTTGCTAAGCCTATAGAAGGCATCAGATGCTTTATCAGCCACAGCTCGGTATTGCACAGATGCAACCACAGTGACAAAGACATTATCCTAACAAGTTAATAACAGTCAAAATCATATAGGAAATATAAAAAAATTGACATTCAAAATGGAATGATTTTACAATATCTTTTACCAAATCTTGAGTAAAAATGATATATTGGAAGCAGAAAAGGAAATAAAAAGAGCATCCAAAATTTATTAGACATTCATACACCTCAACCTCAAATTAAAGAAAAGTATTCATTATGTAGACCAAAATCATATAGGAAATATAAAAAAATTCACATTCAAAATGGAATGATTTTACAATATCTTTTACCAAATCTTGAAGTAAAAATGATATATTGGAAGCACAAAAGGAAATAAAAAGAGCATCCAAAATTTATCAGACATTCATACACCTCAACCTCAAATTAAAGAAAAGTATTCATTATGTAGACCAATGATAACCAATAACAATATATCATCGACAAAAATCTCAGTTAAGATGGGTGTGTGTGTGTAGTAGCATAGAATATTCTCATGATTTTAAATAAAGTAATTAGTAATCATATTAACAAGAGAACCATAACTCCTCAATCCTCATTATACAATTTATGATTTTAGGTCACATGCAGACAAACTAAATAATAACACCATGAAATAGATGGATCCGGATTCCTTGCATTCAAAAAACCCTGAATTCATGCATTGGGTGGAGTAAAGCAAGCAAAAGATACCTTGGTTTTTGTTTCACATCGAACATCAAGTTGTTGCACACGTAGAGATAGTGCACCAGCTATCTGGTACCCAAGGCACCAAGGCAAGCAATGACAACCAGGTTCCAGAACATCATCAAATTTTCCAAATTGTTCCCTGATAGCCACATTTGATTGATCTACTTGATAGCAACCAAAAGCTTGACCCATCCTTCAATTCTGCAATAGATTAGCACTACTCATCAAACTAAATTACACTTACCCAAATCTCTATGTCATAAATGTACTTAAAAACAGTGTAATGAAAGACTGAGTAAAAAGTCATGAAGAATCATAGCAGAAAAAACACCAAAGGATGAGAAAAATATAACTCAAGAAGAAATTTTAAACATAAGGAGAATAAAGGCAACACCAAGTTTTTCTTTTCAAGCATTTATGAGGGTAGCAGACTTGTTTCAGAAAATTAAAAGCATAAAACTGAACAACACAATTTTTTTTATATGAATAAAAAATTGATTAATTACAACACTACAGTAAAATTTAGAATTTATCCAATATATCCAATTTTTTATCTGCACCAAATGGGGGGGGGGGGGGGAAAGAAACATTTAACATGAAAATAAATGACAAACAAGAGCAGAATAAAATTCAATCATGTACCGAAAAGAAAAAAAATCAGTTTTTATAAATACACATTTAGATTTGATATCCTTCAACCATATAGTACACAAAGATAACACATAATTTATCTTTCATATGTGGAATCGTGCAGAACAAAGCATGCACAAAGACAAACACGGACCCTAAAACTCAAAAACAAAGAAACATGAGGAATTTTCAGTCAAACCTTCATATCCATGAAATCAAAAAGCTCATAGATTGAAAAAAAAAGTTTTGAACAACAACAACAAAAAAAAAAAGACAATTTTGAGTTAATCCCAGAAAGCAAACACAAAAAAAACGCACCCCCTTTACAAAAAGCACAGAATTGAAGAACACACACAAACACACACTCTGAAGCTCCGGTACAGGAGAAAACTCAAAGGGCAAGAAAGTGGTTCATTTTCCGAGCAACCAAACAAGAAAAGAAGAAAGAAGAATCGCAGGAGAGAAATTCACCTTTTAAGAGGTAAAGACACAAAGATTGAAACGTTAATTGAAGAAGATGCAAAGCACACAAATTGCATTAGCTGTATATATACACATAAGATATTGGTGTTAATCCATGTGATTGTGCAGCGTGATTGCCACACATTACTTGACATGAACCTTGTTTATCTTAGGGGACCACGTACGTGTAACTTACATTGTTTAGGTGGTTCAATCAAATGATGATAATCATTTGATTTTATCATTAATATGATTCATTTAATTAAGATGGCTCATTTTAATTGAACAGTATAATTTTTACACCAAAATTATTAGAGATACCTGAAAAAGCACCTATAAAATATAATAACATCCAAATTTGGTTTCTGCAAGAAGTTTCTCATATTAGTTTATGTTTTATTTTAGAATTTAATTGGTGTGCATCCTTATTCTAATTAATTTAAAAATTATCAATATTATAATTTCTGATTGGTTGATAGTGTAAAAATTATATATTAACAATTTATAGCAAGTAAAGTCTTTATTTTATTTATTTATTGAGAGGAGAAGGTGTCATATATAACTATTGATTTTATTTAGAAGGGCTATATTCTATGAACAATTTTAAAAGGTTATTTTTACATAAAAAAATCTAGTGAATTTTAAAAGATTATTTAGGAATGCAATGACTTACAGAATTTTTTTTAAAGATTGTTATATAATCAAGATTTCCATGTTTGGATTTTAAAAGATTTATATTTATATTATTATAAGAATTCATAAGATTTACAAGCATTACATGGATTTATAAGATTTGAAAGGATTACATGAAGTTTTAGCAAACATTCAAAGTTACCAGAAACAAAAAAATGATAATTTTTTAATAAAGAAAAGTACACTTTGAAAATATTATAAAAAATAATATAATTAATATAATTATTTATTTTTTAATCTATTATATATATTTACATTGACCAAATAGATGAATTGTAATACCCGTTAATTTTAATAATTTTAATTATAACATTTAAATGATGTCATATTCAGTAAGTTTAAAATATTTTTTTTTATATATATAAAGGTCACATCATTTTTTTTTATAAATATGCTTTTAAATAATAAGATATGCTGTTAAAAAAAATGCTCTTTAATTTTCTTTAAGGAATTAAATAAGGATTTTAAGACATAAAAATATTGGTGCATAACTCTCATACTTGCATATTTCAATAATTATGATTATGTCAATAAATAATACACTAAGTGATATGAATTTTTTAATATACACTCTAACAAATAATAGATATTAAAAGTGTATCTATTATGTGAAAAGTAACTTTTTTATTATATTCTTATATCTTTTTTTCTCCGTCATTTAGCTAGCAAATTTTTAACAAAGATTTTTCAATTATTTTGTCTATAGATTATATAGATTATTATTATAATTATTGTACAAGAATAATTAGGATAAATCTATCTCTCTCTTTTAAATGAAGATAGAGGTCAAGATTAAAATTCATATCAATCTAAAAATAATTTTAGTCTAAAAATAAAAAAATGTAATATATATATATATATATATATATATATATATATATATATATATATATAATCATACTACAATTTTCTATGTTATGTATAGACAAAATAATTTGAAGTTATTCTTTTGCTAAGAATCAACGAATTTATAGGTTCAATAAAATAAATAAATCATATAACCAAAAATATTACATATTTTTTTGTTAAATGATAAACATAAGATATATTAATGAATTTTTAGATTAAAACAAAAATATATAAATCACAAACTTATTTATAACATTTGTCAAATTATATTCATTTAATTTATATATATCATATGACAAATAAATATGAAACCTTTTTCCATTTTCCTACGCTTACTTTTTTTTTATTTATTTACAAAGAGGATGAAAACTCCCACGCTTACTTTTTATATATATATATATATATATATATATATATATATATATATATAGAGTTAGTTTCTAAATATTAACTTTTCGGTAGATATTGATGCGTGCATAAAACACGATGAAACACGATATCATGTTATGTTCTCTTTGTTTGTATTTCTTTTTGTGAAACCAAAGGCGGCTTCTACTTTCGTGCACCATTTTTGGGAACTGTTGGATGATGCAGTCCTACTAATTTTATCATGCACTCTATCACACTATATTTTTTTCATTTCTTTATATTGTCACTCTCACCCATGCCCGTCGTTTTCAACCTCTTCGCCACCGCCGTGACACTCACCCCCTCCCTCCCTCCTCCCTCAACCTACTAGGGGTGGCAAAACGAGTCGATCTGCCTCAACCCGCCATTGGCCCGCCTAAAACGGGGCGGGTTGACCCACTTGAGTAAAATGCGCTAGACCTCCTACCCCACCCCGTTTAGTGGTGGGTTAACAGGTTGGTCCGCCAAAACCAAAATACTAGAAAAATGGGTTGGCGGGTCAACCCACCCTGACCCGCCTCCAAAATGTTGAAAAAATGATTTTATATGTGTATATATATATATATATATATATATGGGCCAATCCGTCTTGCCCCACCTTTGACTCGCCTTCTTAATGGGTTAAGCGAGACGGGTCAAAACGGGTTGGTGGGTTGAGAACCCCAACCCAACCCACCAAAATAGGCGGGTTAAACGGGTTGGCCCGTCGGGCCCAACCCATTTTGCCATCCCTACAACCCAGCCATCTCAAAGTCAAGCTCCTCCACTTCGATGTGGGCCTAGGTCAGGAGAAGTTTCCACCACAACTTTCCCTTTCCTTCACTAAAACAAAACAGTTACGCCATCCTGGACCTTTGCATTTCGCCATCCTCATCTCAGATCCACCACCACACAAATAGCCGCATCGAAGTTGCCATACCACCGCAACCAGATTCAGCCTTGAACCATACATCTTGCGTCGCCTCTGTCTGTTGCATCGTGACCATCCCTAGCAAAAAAAGCACCAGATCTCAACCAGATATGCAGTGGGTGGTGTGTCATATGACTGAACGAAGTAGATGTCAAACCGCGACGATTCGCGGTGGCCCAAGGCGGAGAAAGGGTGGCGGTATGCATCAGACCACCAGTCCGCCACCGACCTACTCCTGAAGTGGAGTTTATTTGGTCAAAGCAAAATTGAAATTTACCCTTCCTTTATTTATTTTTTTGAGCGACACCTGATTTCCACTCGATAGGCATGAAGGGCTGGGAGAGTGCCGGAGAAGGGATGTTGTGACCGAAAAGAGAGTAGTCGAGGAGGTTGGCGAGCCGTGGACAGTAAGGGAAAGGGTGTCGTAGAGGTCAAGGTGAGTAAGAGTGGTGTCGTCGAGGGAGAAGTACTGCGATGGAGATGGATTTGTCTGGGTGGAGAGTAGGGAGGCGAGTGGTGGGAGGGAGGAGTGCTCACGGTGGTGGCGCTGTGATGAAAGAGACAGAGTTGGGTCGTAGAGGGAGATGAGGGGAGGGATCTGGTGTGGAAGGTGTATGGTATAATCTCGAGGATTAGACTAAATAAACTGGAGCAGTTAGTCTCTCATGGTGAGGGACTTCTTTGATCTCTCACCGTAGAATTACCCGAAACCAAAATATCACATACTCTTTTATTCTATTTATAAAACACACCAAATAAATTTCATATATTTTTGTTATGTCTTATTCCGACAAGTTAATTCCTCAAAAAGAATAATAATTGAAATTGTACATGTCAATTTCCTGATATAAAAAAAACTCTACTTGTTAACTTAAAATATAATTATTTTACAACTTTTGAAAAACTCGATAGACAACTTAAACCTCAGAATATAAATTAACTAAAATACGTTTTCATACATAAACATCTGAAATTTTAAAATGTTTATATGATATTTGATCTAAACTGGTTAGATGGTGATATTGTTGGCCTCGATGGGCCGGGAAGAAGAAGAGGAGGATAGTGTTTTTTGTTTTTTTGATGAGCAGTGTATTTCTAAGAAACTTCGTCATTTAAAGTAGGGTTTATACTAAAAAGCTACATATGTGAGATTAATTAGGTGAATAGATGAGTAGCAAAATAAAGAAGTTTGATCACTCAGCTTAGGCGCTATGTGTAGGTTGCTTACTTCACTATAAATATATAAAGAAGTTTAACCTCTCAGCTTTGTATTAATCTCACACATAAACCTCTAATGTTGTTGGACCCACGCCAGCCACAATCATCTTGATTAATTATAAATAGTTTTTTAATTAAATAAGTTGTTATTTCATCAAAGTATGTGTGTTTATCATTACTTATTTTAAAAATGATGTTAAATATATGTGGGAAAAGGATTTAAGAATAACTTAGTCCTTCTTCGGTAAAACAAAAAATAACTTAGTCCCTCCCGTCAAAAAAAGAATAACTTAGTCCTATGCTAATTAAATAAACTATATATGAAAAAGTCTATAGGATATTGGAATAAACAATCAAAACATACAGATCGAATTTAAGTGGCGTTTTAGGATTACGTGAAACTGTCGTGTGCATTGTGCAGATCATTTTGCTCCATGAATTATGAAGTACCATATATAAATATTGCATGATATGTTAACCCAAAAAAAAAAAAAAAAAATCTCCATGACGTGGCACAATCACCATAGACCTCATCGATGCAGCAGCATATCTGTTTCGTTATCTTCATTTTAGTGGAGTCCTTCATTGTTGGCCTCATCTATTAGTCTTCCAAAATCTTGATATCAGTAACTTATAAAATATATTTGATAGTATTGTAATACTATTGTTATTGTACCAATATGTGCTTGGTCGGAGTGGTAAGAGACTCGGACATTTTAAACAAGTGGTCAGGGATTCGAATCCTGACTCTTGTGTATGGAAAAAACCTGGTTGGGAGGGGAGAATCCACCTTTTGTGCCCAACAGATTCTCCGACGGATATTAGTCACTGCTAACGATGATGGATACTTCGTAACTATGTCATCGTTACCAAAAAAAATACTATTGTTATTGTTTATGTTCTATCATGTGTTTTGGATTTCTTGAACAAGAATTAACTCACTGCAGTAGCTCTTTTTATAGCTTGGATATGTTAGAGAGGGGGGTTTGGTACTCCAATACTCTAGTTATAGCATGTTTGGAAAAAAGGTGGGGAGAGTCAAACACGCGTCTAAGAAGCTGAAAATAGCTGCTTCTATGACGAGGGACGTGCGTTTGAGGATTGGTACCGTCAATCCAAACATATTATTAGTGAGGGTGCAAGATAAGTGTAATGTAATATGCAGAAAAAAATCCTCACCAATATGACTATTGAAGCTAATTTATAGTGGAGGCTTAATGGTTGTTTGATCATAGTAGGTGCCTTAGAGGAAGCTTGTAAGTGTGTATTTAGGAAAGCTGGAAAAAATAGATTATGTTTATAATCAATTATTGTGATAATTAATAGATTATAATCAGAATCTATTTTTGTTTGGATATGTTTGTCGAAAGGCTATTTTAAGATAATCTATTTCATTTGAGTGGTGTAAAAAAATCACTTTCACATAGTAAATTATGAAAAAAATATGAAGATATTTGTATAATTTAATAATATTTGTTTGGAAGTTAGTTTTGTAAGGGTAAATAGGGGAAAAAATTTGAGAATGAAAAATAATCAAATCACAACAACCTTAAGTTAAAACAAATTAGATGACATTAAACAGGTTTGCTTCCCCAAAAAAATTTTTTTTTTTTTATAAATTTAAGCTAATTGTCAAACATGATAGATTATGTATGAAATCGTTTTTTAACCAAAAAAATAGCCGAAATATGAAAAATCAATCTTTTTCAAACACACTCTTTACCTTCCCACAGTTATCTGCTCACCTATGATTGGTTCCCTATGAGAAAACATTCCTTTTGTTAGGAGATGAGGATTGGATCCTCTGCTTTTCTCTCTCATGTATGAGAGTTAAAGATACAAAATAAAGTTTTATTGAATCCGGTACACAAAAACAAAATTGCTTTTGTATATTTTTTTCTCTAACTTCAGAGAAAAAAAAGAAGAGAATCCAAATGAAGGAGATGAGGAGATGATAATAACATTCTTTGGAATTCTTTGGAATATTGAGGTTGGCCTTATTAAGCCGAGGACCCTAGTTTACATCATTGTCCCAAGACGGGTGATTTGATGACTATTAAGATGCTTTAAATTCTTACGTATTAAATATTTTACTCTTTATTTAGTATTTATTGTTTTTAAAAAAACCAAAGGAAAAGAGACAGAAAAAGCAACAAAAACAACAAAAGGGGCCCTAAATCAAGCCCTAAAGTGATTCTTAAAGTGATCTTTAAAAGAAATATTTGGATCAAATTACGGGAGTTGCACGACTACTTTTTTTAATACACCACATCCTTTTTTTTTTTAAATTTTTTTCCTTAAATACCCTTCCCTTTTTTTATATTTTTTTTCCTAAACCCTCTTCATAATTCCACATGACCCTCCCCATCCCAAGAAACCCTTTTCTTCACACTCCCTCTTACTATTTATTTCTTCTCCCTTATTCAATTCAATTGAATTATATTCATGCAATTTATAATTGAATTCACACATTCAGAACACACAATTACTACGCGTAATTCATTCATTTTCTCCCATGTCGATGATTAGGTACGTAACTTTCACTTTACGCAAGTTTTTATACATTCCAGAAATAAGAAAGTTATGGAATGCATCTACTTTGAATTTACCTATTTTGAATCCCGGAAATATGATTCCGGAACACATTTATTTTGTCTTCCGAAAATGTTTCCATAGACAATGTTAAATGGCTTCCGAAAACAAGATTGCGAAATACTTGTAAAATAGCTTCCGGAAATAAGTTTCTGGTGTTTTAAATGGATTCTGCAAATACTTTTTATATTGCGTAATTAAGATTCCATAATATACACATTTATATTCCGGAACCTTATTTCCAGTAAATTAAAAATTTGAAGTAAAAAAATAAAATCGCGACTTATCTCCGTTATGCAAATGATAGAGATGACGAAGGAAGGAAGGAAGAATAATGTTACACAGAAGAAACTTTCGATTGACCAACCGGATGAGGAAAGGGATGGGTTTTCGGGTGAGGAAATGGGTGGGGTTTCGATGGAGAAAAGAGAATAGGAAGGACAAGAATACTAAGGGGGAATAAGAAGGAATTAGAAGACAATATATTTAGGGAAGAAAAAATTTAAAAAAAAAAAAAAATTGTGGTATATTAGAATAATTAATGCCGTAAAAAGCAACACCCTCAAATTAATTCTTCATTTATAAATATATCAATTTGATCCTTCAAATGATTTCAATTTAGTTTCCAAAAAGGCAAAATCGAAAGCATTTAATTATTATTTAAGGACCAATTTGTTTATGATAAATGAAAAATCTATGTAATGTTACATATAATTTTGGAGAACCCAAAAGAACATCTACTCAATAGAATATAAAATGTCTAGCTTTTTTTCTCCCCACTTATATTTAAAATTGAAATTATGACCTTTTCATAAGATCAAAAGTTGAAGGCACCAAAAAGATAAGAACAAGTAATTAATTCGAGTGGTAAAAGATTCGAACATCTTAAGCAAATGATTAGAGATTCGAATCTTGACTCTAGTATATGAAAAAAAAAAAAAAAAACCTAGTTGGAAGGAAAGAACTCACCTTATGAACACAAGTTTCTCGACAAAGATTAATCCCTGACTCACTACTAACGATAGTGGATATTATATATATATATATATATATATATATATATATATATATATATATAACTTCGTTATAAAAAAAAAAAAAGAGACTGGCAAAAGATATCGTATTCCAAGGTTGCGACTTGTTACAAGTCAAGTCTCAACGATTTACAATGATACTTATAGTTTTGAATTTTGCCCAAATATATTTTTCTTCTATTTTTTTAAAAATTTAATAATTAAAAGCTTCCTAACTTGTTCCATTAATTGCATAAGTCTTGCTTTGTTCTTTCACAAACACCAACATTCCAATTGACACCTGAACACACTTGTGCAGGCACATCTACATTCAAATTGTAATTAAAACATTTTCATTTACACCTGAAGGGCAAATGTAGCAGACTAAGTTCAACATCAGATCAACTGAGAACACCTCGAATATAACCACCTGTATAGTGCAGAAATGTAAATGCAAGAAACTTGAAGGTAGCATTACATAACTACAATTGACAGAGAATCCATCTTACAAAACAACAAAGCTCTTTCTGCACAAGCAACACATTTAAGACAAAAAAAATAAATGAGTTTAATTGCTATGCACTGTCAGTATAAAAAAGTTTTACACTGACATCCAATGATATTTTGACAAATCTTAGCTACTAAAATAAAAACACAAGTGTTAAAATGTCAGTGTAAAAAATTTAATACTAACAATGCATGTTACTTTACTCCAAAATAAGTTGCAGGCCTAAAATCAACATAGAGAAAAGAACCCTGCAGGCCCAGCACTTTTTAAGTCGTTTAAAGGTAAAACTCTAGCATGTTTCTCGTGCAAGTATAACATTTAATTACATTAATAACAAGCATTTACTGAATGGTATATTGTCCAATGAGCATGTAAAAATCTATGACTAACATGAGTCTTCTTTACAAAAATACAATCTGAAAGAAAGAAAACCCATGAGAAGGTGGAAAAGTTAAACAACTTCAGTGAACAACAATTCCCACATGAAAGCTGTATATGCCAGTTTGCACTTCACTGTCTTTCAATCCACTCCCTACAATATAATACTAAACTGTGTTGCGGCCAGAACTTATTTGAGATTATATTATAATGATAAAAGATGTTTAACAATCCCCTCAGGTTTCAGAGTCACTCTCAAAACACAACAGTTGCTGTTCAGTTGATGGCCAAATTTGAGGGAACCGAATGAATAAAGAAGGAAGTTAAAGATAGTGAACAGTGGCTCTTACCCATTAGGTGTTGGAGGCTTGCTATAATGAGGATATGGAGAACCATGTGGTCCATTTGGACTTGACAAGGTCCTTACAGGTTGACCCTTCCTTGGTAAAGACACAAACTGTGTTTTAATACCATTTTTAGGATTTGGCATGGACAAGGTACGATCTACTCGCGCGACCTGGAAGTGATAAGACGAGATAGCCATGTCCTTAAGGTTTGGCAAAGGCTTTAAAGCTTGAACAACTTCACTCATCAAAGGTCTAGCTTTTGGATCACGGCTAAGGCATTGAGCAGCTAGCTGAGCAGCTTTTTGTGCCCCTTTAATTGAGAAGTGACCTTCAAGGCGGGGATCAATTATCCGGTAGAACATCCTCCAGTTTCCAAGTACAGGTCTTGCCCACCCGACCAGATTTTGTTCCCCATTCGGTCTTCTCTTATCAATAGATCGCCGGCCAGTGAGTATTTCCAGTAGCACTACTCCAAAACTGTAGACATCACTTTTGGATGTCAAATGTCCTAATCAGCATTGACAGTTTCAGGTCAATATTAAAAAGAGTAAGAGTACATCTATGGAAAAAAAAAAAAGATGTGAATCGAAAAGGTAACAATTGGTAGTTATTATTTGGTAAAACCTGTGGTAGCCTTCTTGCTTTTTATTTGATCAGGATCCCTTCTCAGCTTGAATATGAAGATCATTCCTTTTCAACAGAATATTTGATAATCTAATATTGCGAAACTTTTAATTTTAAAAGTCCCCTGGCCCCCTTCCCCATTTTGATACTTAATTTTTTTTATATTTGTAAATTATGTTATTACCTTATTCTGTTTGTAATTGTTCTAATTGCTAAAGAATATGATTGTTGGGTTCAGGTTTTGACTTCTACTGATACAATGAAGAACTATGAACCGAAAAAAGAAAAATGTGGCAATAGTTATGTTTTTCAGTTTTGACCAGTGTTGCGTTGAATCCTGGGTTAGCACTTTGAACGTGAGCATTAGTCAGGAAGGATGGGTTGAACTGGGGAGCACAGTGGCTTGTGGTGCAGTTGTTGGTGGGTCTTGTTTAGTACCTGCCATGACTGGCTGTTGCAGGATGACACCTGCTTCAGTCTTGAGCGTATGGTTCTGCAGCTTGTTGAAACAGGGACGTTCGATGTGTCTGGTTAATGGTGTGTGGGTAGTTGGGGGAAGAGCTTGACTTTGTTGCAATCTTCAAAACGGGGTTTGGATCGGATCCATGATAGAGGTTGAATGAGGAACTTAAATCCATTGCTAGCTTTGAGCCTCAGAGGCCCTGCTCGAGTTTTGAATCAGTTGAGGATGTTGGTTCTGTTTAGCTGATGATGGTATTACAGGAGAAAATGGAGTTGATGTGTTGAATTTACCTTTGTGTTTTTTCTAATAATTAAATTTTTGTTTTTATTTGAATAAACTTTATAATTATTGTGTAACCAATTCTGGACCATTGATATTTTAAATGGTTAACATTGACTCACTTTACTCTCTAAAGTGAGAAGAGGAGCCAAATCCATCTTTAAGATATCGTATGCAAATTCAAGATACTATTATTAGCTATCTTGAGTCTGAATTATGTAGAAAGTATGAAGTTCAAGAAACATTAACACTCTAAAATGAATAAGGAAGGATCAAAACTCACCTGTCATAACATACTCTGGAGCAGCATAACCATATGTTCCCATAACTCTAGTTGATACATGTGTTTTTTCCCCTTCAGGACCATCTTTGGCAAGTCCAAAATCAGAGAGCTTCGCGTTGTATTCCTAAAACCATTTTTGCTTTTTTGTTTGAGTTGGAGAATGAATAAGAAATAATTAAAACTTCTTGCCTAGTTTACTCACATACCGCATCTAATAGAATATTAGATGTCTTGAAATCACGATAAATTATGGGCCTCTTAGCTTCTTCATGGAGAAAAGCAAGACCTTTTGCAGCACCAAGTGCAATTTTCATTCTGATAGACCAAGGAAGAGGCAAGGGCCCTTCTGTATAAAATATGGTTGTTACCAGAAAACAGTTAATCGTTGCCTGTGAAATTTTTTAAAGGGCATAGTACCAAGCAGAAAGAACAAATTGCATTTATGGTTGTTAGAATAATTCAGCCTAACTCCACTCCAAAAGCTAGCTCAAAGGAAGAGAACCATTTTATTCTGTGAGTTAAATAACAATTTTGGAGTCCAACAATTAGTGGTGAATCAAATACTGGATTATGATTATGGTAGTACATCGAACTAGGAATGCAGTTTATGATTTCAATAGATTATTTCGATTCTATATTTGCAGGTTAGTTTCCTAGAATTATAGTTACTTATTTGCTAGACTAGAACAGTAACTGTATTTATGGTTGTTAGAATAATTGAGTCTAACTCTACTTCAAAAGCTAGCTCAAAGAGAGAGGGTTGCCTAAGTTATTATAAATGGTTCTTTGCTCATATACTCAACTGATGTGGTGGGATTTTTGACACTTAACACCCCCTCATGCCCAAGACTGGAAATCTAGAGCATGAAGTTTGCAGGAATGAACATCTGCGGGTGGTCCAACATGGCGATAGGCTCTGACACCACGTTAGAATAATTGGGCCTGACTCCACTCCAGAAGCTAGCTCATACAGGGAGGGTTGTCCAACTGTTTGGCAGGTCAATGACACATAAATCTATTCATCACAATACTTTATGTTTGCATCGGGGAAAGTTATAGCATCAGCAACAATCAAGCTCATTTTCATCCAAAACTTAACTCAAGTGCTAATTTTTTATTTGATGAGTTTCCAAGACATCCAATTTGCAGCAGTGAAGAGATATTACACAAATATAAAGTATAAACAAGCAGTGGGGAAGGCATGCAGGAATAAAAGAGTTAAGTAGTGTACTTCTAAAGAGGTGGTTCTCCAAGCTGCCTCGGGGCATAAACTCATAAACTAATAATCTTTGGTCATCTTCAATGCAGAAACCAATCAGTTTAACTAGATTAGGATGGACAAGATCACCAAGATAGTTTAATTCAGCCTGTAAAGAAGAAAATGAAAAATCAGAATGTTAACAAAACTAGAGTTGTAAAGAATAAGAAGAAAAATATAATTGAAAGAAGGGGGAAAATTGAGAAGGATTTATAGGTTTCTACAAGCCACTCTTTGTGACCCTGATTTCCATTGTGGTTGAGAGTCTTGACTGCGACAGTGAGCCCAGTGCCTGGTTTCACAGGTGCAGTTCCATTCTCCTCAATCCAACCCTTGAAGACACAACCAAACCCTCCCTCACCAAGAAGACTCTCTGGTCTGAAATTCCTAGTTGCCAACTTAAGCCCATTGAATGTGAATTTTCTCAAACTAGAAGCAACCCTCAACTCCTCACTGAATATTGGAGTAGAAGGGATACTTTCTGCATTACTAGTTGTTGATGAGGACTCTGGAGGAGCAACTGTCTCCTTTAAGCTCCTTTCAAATGCAGATTTGTTTTCCACTGATTAAAATAATCAATAACTTCAAATCAGTTATCATTGATTTGGTATTGTCACATAATAATAAGAATTAAACAACCACTTACATGATTTGATTCTAGCATGCTTGACTTTACGCAACTTCATTACAAATCATTATATATTTTATAGTAACTGAATAGTAAATACAATCAAGCAGTGCAGCTCAAATGGTCAAACCATCACAAATTTGTCCAAGGCAATTCAGAAAATTAACTTTAGGTACAAAAGCTAGTAATATATAAAACTATTCATGTGTCTTCACCTAACAACTTAAGCTTTTGGAAAAGATTATTCATGACACGGTGTCAAAGCCTCTATAACCAAATGGTCAGGAGTTTTGCTGCCCCTATTCTTCTAATAAAAAAGTTTAATTTCAAACTAGGTATGTAGGCTTGTGTTAGAAAACATAACAGAGAAGGGAGGAAGAAGAGGGAGTTGAGAGAAATCTGAATTGTATTTTGATAGAATGAGAAAAGTTATTATATCAAAGCAACTATGTGAGAATAGTAACCAACTTGTAACTAACCACTAACCAACTATATCTTCAACAACTTGAGCATTATCCAGACTTCAAGCCCAAAGGGCTCTTAGGTGAGGGGGCATGTTAGATATATATATAAAATCATTCATGTGCCTTCACTCAACAACTTAAGTTTTGAAAAAGATAGTTCGTGACAACTTTTATTATGATTGAATAATGATTTCTCAGTGTCAGTACTATGTTTTTCAACATAAACTTATTGCCAGGATGCATCTAATGATGTTATGGAATTCAATTGTGACAACAATTAGATAGCCCTTAGTTTACACCATACATCTTTCAGCTTTTTGGCTAAGATCAAGCGCAGATAGTGCTTACAAAAAACAATATGCAGCGGTCCAATGGTAATCCAGAAAAGAACTTGGTTTTGAAAACCTTCAGTTGTTCACAAATGAATTAGTTATACCTCCAACTTCGAGTGTGTTTGGATTGGCGTTGGTTTTAATGCCAACGCAAATCCAACAGCCAAGGTGATTTTTCAACACCAATCCAGAGTGTCATTGGCGTTGGATTTGCCTTGATGTTGAATCTAGGTCACTCTGGTTTCTCAGTACAATAACAATTCATATCACTTTAGTTCCAACAAACACAGAATTTATGTAGTTTCTCAAAACAAATTTGCAGCCTCAAACATAGAAAGGCCTGGATAGATCATAGAACCAAAAACTAGATAAAACATTATTTTTTGCCACAAAAAATTAATGTCATACAGAAGATATTTCTTGAAAGTAAAGAACTGGTAGAAGGAAACAAAATTACCATTTTGGGCACTAGTGCCACTTATGGAGGTATCAACCTTTGATCTTGAAGGTATGCAGCTCCCACAGAAAGTGAATTTAAGGCAACCCCCTCTCTTCTTCTCTGCGCCATCTATCTCCTTCCTTCCCTTTGACTTTCCCACATCCAAACTCCCCGCTTGAATTGCATTATTTCCAAAACCCATCTTCCAAAAACACCTAAAAACAAGTTTTCATGCCCAAAAGTCTCAGACTTTATAGAAATTAAAGCCACTTCAAGCCACCTCACTTCTAATAATTGAACAGTATGAAACCCATCATCAACTGAACAAAAAGAACAATATCATCCATCATAGTTTTCAAGGATCAACACATGTACACTGCTGAAAGACTAAAAACAAGAAAACCCAGTTGTGAAATTCAATCCAAATTCCAAAGCAAAGTGGGGTGTTGGGGGAGGGGAGAGGAAAGCGGGAGAGTGCTTGTCACAGGGGGAAAGTTTTTCCACAACGGGCAGGTAGGGCAGGCTTGAAATAGGAAAAGTAGGCAATGGGGCAGTCTGGGCAAGAGAGAGAAAGGGACAGCCATTTCTTTTTCTTTTTGAAAACAGCAGCGCATTACTATATTCCGAGGGATTAACCAATATCCTGTTAGCCCAGTGATACGGGACTCGAATTCCTTAATTAAATGATCAAAGGTTCTAATTTTTTCTATATGAGAAGATCATGTGATTGAAAGATATCAGTTTTTTAATATCATTCAGTATCTTATGAAATTAGTCATCACAGTTACGTGCAAGGATACCTTGAAAAATTTAAAAAAAAATATTGTGCCAAATTAATGTTTTACTTATTGAGTTAAGAGATATTTTGAAAAAAATTAAAAGAAAAATGTACTTTAAAGATTTTTTACATTGTCATTGATTACGAATCATGATATGAGTGATTTTTAAGATAGTTAGGATGAAATGAAAACCTTTTTACTGATATGACAATATTTATGATTAATTGATAGTGTAAAAAATATTTGAGAAATATTAGTAACACATTCTTTACTACATTCCTTCAACATACTCTCCATTATTGGAGTTAGGATCCTCTCCATTTCTTGCTCCATTTAGAAGAGAGATGGACACATAGAAGAGATTTGTGTCTCAAAATTTTTTTATCATTTAAAAAAAATTAAATAATTAAAAACCCTTTGTGTCTATCTTTCTCCTAAATGGAATCCTCCATTTGTTTTGAGAAATGGAGAAGATCACAACCCCTATTATTGGATGAATTTTATGTGAGACTCATTGTATAGAGGGTGACTCTATGTGATTTTATTGGGTCTCATGAAATTCACACAATAATAGAGAGTGTGTTGAAGAGAATATGATAAAAAGTGTATTGCTAGCATTGCTCAAAATATTTATATGAACTATACTTACCAATTAAATCTAATTAACATTGTAACTAGTCTAATATATATTATTTAAGATATAGTTAATATAGAATTTGTTGTCGGTATTTATTGTACTTAATAATATGATTAGTTTTTTTGGTTGGAATCCACCGTAATTAGGGCCTTTGGCTCCCCAGTGGACTCACAGAGTATCTCCACAAACTTAGACCTTTTGGACTCGCTATGAGACAAATCTCCGTTCGGATGCTTAGTCATAGCTAAGGTTAATAGCCCCATGCCAAGGATGTATTTTGCATGATTCAAAGTGTTTGAAAATTCCAACTTCAGCGGTTGGTCGTGCTTTTGATTAACGCTACGCAGAGTAGCTTCTGGTGATTGGACGTGATTATGATAATTTTTAGGCTTAATTGCACTGGCAATTTTGATCCATCGAAAATTTTAATTACATATCTGATCCTTTAATTAGTTAAATTGTGTAACATCAGTCCTTTTTAGGCTATTTAGACTTAGTCCTTTTTAGGCTCTTTAGATTTATTTTGCATAATTTAACAAATTAAATGATTAAATGTATAATTAAAATTTTCAAATGATCAAAATCATATATTTAAAAAAAATAAAGGAATAAAAAGTATAATTAAATCTAATGGTTAACTACTTAGTCTAATATATCTAACTTAGGTGGTTTAGGTTTATACATGAATTTCTTTTATAAGGACAATTTGTTTTGGGACTTGGGAGCACTAGCACTAGCTCGATCATTCATTCATCTTACGACATGTCATTTACGTTAAAGTTTTTATTTTTTTTATCATATGCATTTATTATTCATTTTTCATATATTGGCGTTGGCACTAATTGGCAGCCTTTTTTCTTGAACGTTTTGTTTGTCAATTCGTTATCCATGAAGGAAGAGACTATGGAATTAATCATTGTCACGGTGCCTTCACTACCTTCGATGACTAAAAAATTATTTCATTTATCCAAAAAGAAATTATTCCACAGATAATGTTCTTAGATAGTTCATTTGTTTTTTTGTGCATCTTTAATCTGTTCTTATTTCAGTGTGGAAAACTACAAATAAAAAAAAAAAATCCAATTATTAAATTAAAAATCATAACTATATATTATATTGTACTGTTAATAAAATGAATGTGCGTAGTTTAATAGCTTCTCTTTCAATTTTGCTAATAAGTGTTTGAGGGATATTATTTAAGGAATTCAAAAATAAAATAAATTTATTAGAAAATATAATTTTTAAATATTCAATAGGTTAAATACATCACTTTTAATATAAAAGGGTTTGTCTATCCTGTACATATGTTAAGAAACCTAAATACAGTAATTATTTATTAAAAAACTAATCAACTTATTTTTAAAAATATAAAATACATAACTTTTTATATGAATTTATTTTTTTAAAATTTTTAACTTATACAAATTTACACATAATAAAAAAATCCAATATAAATTTTTTTTCTTTGATCCGTAATCAGTACTCTTCCTATACTGATTAGCATTTGCTCTTTCTCTTTTTCTATATTTTTTGGTCAATGTGATTTAGGACTTGTTGGGAACACCTGCTCAATCATTCATTCATCTTACGACACGTTATTTAAGTCAAAAGTTTTTATTTTTTCCTCATAATAATATGTATTTTATTATTCATTTTTCAGACAATGGCATTGGCACTCATTGGCAATTTTTTTTTATTTGAACGTTTTCTTTGCCAAATCATTATTGACGAAGGAAAGGACAGTGCAATCAATCATTGTGACTGTGCCTTCGACGGCAAAGGTTGGGTTCGGTCACTCTGTATGTGACCGTACTGAATCTTTTCCAGAAGGAAATTTGTATTTATCTATGAAATTATTCTCGGACACAATTTTTTTTCGGGTCTAATTAGTGTCCATTGTGAAGGTGCAGATTTTTTATATTATTATCTAATTAAAAATTGATAAATTATTAAAATTATTGTATTATTATCTTAATTATATTAAAAATTACTTATATTATAATTTTTGATCGATTAATAACTTAAAAACCCTGATAATATATACATCAATTAAACTCTTTCTTTTTAACCGAATTTAATTAGTTATAAAATATCAACACGTTGGTACGACCGGAAGAAATTCAGATCATTTAAATACATGGTGTTGTTTTGTCTCTGATTTTGAAATTTACGTGTATTGAGAAAATATAACTGGTAAAGGTCATTATTTAGTATTTAGGTGTCTAACCTATTCTAGAAAATTAGTTTTTCATGTCATATGAGAGATATTTTGGAAAATCAAAAGCAAATTAGTTATTAAATATTGGTAATTATTTGTATTCTTTTGTAAATTACATTAATGTTGCTAGATTTGACTTAATTACATTAAATATTTCTCTTGTTTTAAAAGTTATACTCATATCCCCTTATGAAAAGTCGGAATATCACTATTTAGGAGGATAAGTGTATCATCCCAAAAAATGTTGGTATAATTTCTGTAACAAAATAATGTCGGATGTAATTAAGTCAAATTTTAGAAAAAGTTAATGTATTTTTTTTATTAAGATTAAGATTACTTGTTGTATTTTTTGTTTTAATGCACATTTCTTGATATACATTACTTGTTGAATTTTATATATGTAAAATAATGATTACTGAAAATATCAGCTAATTAATAAATATGTAACAACTCATTTAGAATAATCGATGGCTTTTCTACTTAAACAATACCGTTTATTCTATAATTCCATTATTTCAAGATTGGTAACCTTCCCATATTATTTCCCAATTTTTTTTTGGTTTTGGGACAAACGAAATCAATTCCCCTCAAATCAGCATCCCAATCTATTTTTTAAGTTAAAAGGGATGGCAAATAAATTTGATGAAGGGATGGCAAAACATTAAATGAAAGTAATTTGAAAAAAATTATTGAAAATTTAGTTTGGCTCAAATGGACCTCTTCTAACCTAGAAAAACTAAACACCTTAGATTTGGCTTCTAACCTAAAAAATTAGGTTGAGAAATCAGTTTAGAAAACTTCTCAGTATGTTCCAAAATTGGAGCATTTTTAGAAATAATGTTACAACGTTGCCAAGCGCCCAAGCCTATTGCAAAATACAAAAATACTGCCTTGCTGCATCTTGTTTTTTAGCAATAAAATCAGCATGCTTGTTACCTGACGAATTATAAGGTGGGTCCGAATTCCCTTTAGCGATGCAACAGTTTATTTTACAACCTATTGCATGCGGTAAATCCATAAAGCTGTTATGAGAGCAATCCTCTCACATCTCACAACAGTTTGGCCGGAGAGAGTTGCATAGAGACATATGCTGCAGAAGATAATTTATCACAGGACAAGGATAATTTCTTAATCCTTTTTTATTTGGGGTCATCGAATAAGATTAAGAGTCTTTTTTTTTTTTTTTTGCTATCGGATTATATGGGTTGGTAAGAGGCATATCTCGACTAAAAACTTTGGGGGAGGCATTAAACATTGGATAAAATGATGTACTTAAATATCATAATTAATTATGCATAATTTTATTACTCAAATATATAAAGTGAGTAAACTTCCAATAGCGAAATCCTAACTAGGGCTTGTTCATCTTGCAATGCGACAAATGCGTGCAGGAGAGATTAGGACGCTTGAAGCAGATTCACAGAGGAGAAGAAAAATAGTTGCAATGAACCTTAATAATGTTGAGTTGGAAATAATGTTCATTTTGATGAAATTGTTAAGATATTTGAGTAGTTTTAAATCAATGGGATCTAACAGTAATGTTTTACAAAATAAAATATCGCATAGTATGTAGGCTTTGTATGTAATATATTTTACAAATTATTTTGAAGATGTCATACATAATTTTTTTTATATAAACGAAAATTAGAAATAAAAAATTTGCGGGAGCCATGACTCCCCCACTCCTTAATTAAGGGTTCCACCACAAGGTTGGTTGATGGCTTTGCAACAAACCTTTCAGCTTTTAAAGAATTCAATTGCAGAAAGAGTTTCCTAAAACCCGAATAGTGAGGCCTTTCCTTAGAGCACATAACTCAACAACCATGTTTGTAGCAAAGCTCAAAATCCATGTAGATCACACCAACCATTTACCATTAATAAGGCAATGAGTTCATCACAGCACCTCTTGTCAAGAAATTTGAAGTGCATACCCAAAACCAAAAGCTTCGTAGTGTGCTAACCTTTCTTTGGTTTCATCAACATGACAATCAGAAGTGGCACCACAATCTACCATGCATATAACAACAACGACATGCCCATGATAGTGTACATCATTTTTGTATACTTAATTTGGTTCCTTCTTGTTGGATTATTGGTTCCGTGTGTACCACCAGCTACCATCATCTGAACAATCTTCTAAGAAGCGTAATGTTAAAATAGGGATGTGGGTCTTGCTTAGTACCATCATGTTGGGATTTGCATTTGAGTTACTCAACGTTTATGAGTCTCTATGTGATAGAGTATGAGCTGAAGGAATTGAGCATTCAACAACAAACAAACACAAGCCCAAAAGAAAGAATACAAGTCAGCCTGGAATATTCTAGTATTAAACAATGCAATTGTAGTTTATCAGTTATTACTTTTTATTTGTATTTACATTCGGCACTAGTAGTATGTTATGATAAGTGTTACTAGACCTTTTAATTTAGGAAACTGAATTTGTAAGGATCTGTTTGGTTTGTTTCTAGTTTCATGTTATTATTTTATGATTTTAAAAGTAATTACAACATAAATAACTACAAAACTGTCATATTGTTTTCATTTTGTTTCTGATTTTTAAAAATTTGTATATGAAACACTGAAAACAACTTTTTTGTTTGTTTTCATTGTTTCCTATACAAATCTTTGGAAACAAGAAACAAAATGAAAATAATATGATAGTTTTATAGTTATTTGTATTGTAATTATTTTTGAAATCAGGAAATGAAAACAGCAAACGAGAAACAAACCAAACATGTCCTAAGATTGGTTATATAAACTAATAGTAAATGAATGAAATTAAGCAAGAAAATTTTGGAAAGTTTTCTCTCTTTAATTTCTTAGGAGGTTTCTTCCTTGTCCTCCATGTCAAAGATACCCCTTTCCCTATCACACTGACTCTATTTGCTTCTTTTGGGTTGTGATTGGAGGCAACACGTTACTTTTCTATGTCTATTTCATATGTCAGGGTGACAAGAGTGGCCGTGCTTGCTCCATTCAGGATAGTTGTTGCAATATTGGCTAGAGAAGCAAACGTTGGTTGACATTATATATTTCTTTCTCAGTGAAGTTGACATTATATATGGATGATATACCATACTACACAAAATAACTATCATGTGTAGTGGACAAACTTGTATTTCTAATTAAAAATATAAAGTTGACTATAGAGTGAACAAATAAAAGTGTCCACATTCATTTTTGCATGTAATTTATCAATGACTCACCTTATATCTCTTCTGACTCAATCATCAATTTAAGATCTATAAATATTTTCCTAATCAACTCAAATGACCATGACATATAGCATCCAAATTATTTAGTATAAATTAATTTAATGTGATTTTCAATAATCAATCTATATGAAAAACATTATTTTTTGTAATGCTCAAATGCAAAATTTCTAAAAGAAAATGATGCATTAAAACTTATAATAGAAATCTTTAATTTTCATTCTTTAACTTCACTATAAGTTTAATATTCATCCCAAATGCTTTCAAAGTTCATCATATTCATCCTCAAATCATTAATTAAAAAAATCCTAATTGGAAGTGTCAATTGTGCATTTGTAACCATATAGGATGCCACATCACTAGATTCCATTAACATTTTTAACGGGGTTAGTAGTTAGGATGGATTTGATATGTTTTGAAAAAATTTAAGACAAAAATGAAAGAAAACATAGTTTTGTGAGATAAAAATGAAACCTTGTGCGGAGTTAATAGAAAGAGCACACTTGTCACTTTCTCTACTACTTCCTAGGAGGATAGAACACGACCGATTTCCCTTTCTATGACCAATTGATCATCATTGATCAGTTCTCTTGAATAAGGATGACAATGGAGTGGAGCGTGCACGAGTATCACTCCCTCACCCCGTCGGATGCAAATCTCCCCCATATCCATCCCGTACCTGTACGGGCATCTGCTAGACAACTTTTATCAGATTTTATAAATATTCACAGGTAGCACGGATATCTATGGATATTTACTGAAATATGTTAAAGGAGCATTTCTACAAAAAGAATGAAGATTACCCCATCTTTTAAGGATGCAAATGCAAATTTGTTAAAACCAAAAAACAACACCAAACAAATAGATGGTAAAAGTCAAAATACACCAAAAAATAAAGTAAAGTATGAACAAACTTAACTTAATACAATCCAAATACTTAATACATACATATATAGTCAAAATACTGCACATTAATCCATCAGTATGTAAGGGCCACCCTAGAATCCGCCACTAATGTAAGGGCCATCGTGTTGGGATTTGCCTACCAGCTTCAACATTTCAGAATTTAGCCGTGTCTCTTTCGTTCTTTGGGATTGTAACAGTACTACCAAAATATATAATAAAAATTGAAAACTTTTGCCTCTTTTCAAAGGGAAGAAGATTTGCTCTCCCATTCTAGTTATATCATACCATGTTTCTATCAATAATATTTTGTCATATAAGTTAAAAATTCTCCTACTTTAAAAAAGATCGAATATACGACAAAATTATTGATGAGAAGAGAATATGATACACAAAAATGGAACAGCAAAAAAATGTTATATCTTGTCAATTTTTTTACAAATACTCTTATCCAAGTTAACACATTTCATATATTATATCTGTAAAACATTAATTAATTTTGACTTTTTAATATTTTCCTGCTTTGGGGTAGTTTTGGGGAATGTGAAAAACTTGATAGCAAGACATGAAAGATAGTAGACTTTTCATTGTAAAACCTTTTAAGAATAAACAGACCCCATAAAATCCCATGATTAATTTCTTGTCTACAAAAGTAGACACAAACACAATCCATCAACACTGGCAGGAACAAGCCTAGATAGTAGAGACAAGTGTCATGCACCGATATACATAGGTTTAAAGCATAAATTTGTTGCTGCTCCATCTTCACACCACTAACCGAAGCAGCATATATTATGTATACATGAATGAACACTCCATCTCAGACGGTGTATGCTTGCTGTATTGTGTCAATGTCAAGACCCTTCAGTCTAACCACCGACTCAACATGGCCCTTCAGTGTATGCAGTTCTCTCAGTCTGCAAAAAGAAGAAAAAATAATAATAAAACATAAGTGCGCCAAAAAACTTGAGGATTTCAACAAAAATAAAATAAAATAATAATTGCTATATGTATTACATATAAACCATTCTAAATTTTGGGAGAGAGAAAGCAAAGAGAACGAGGAGTAGGTGAAGGAAAATCAATGCATAACAAGTGACATAATCTTTAGCATAACATGATTGTAAAATAAGTTAGAAACAAGAGTAAAGACCCAAATTGGTCTTCGACAAAAAATCATGATGACATTTTGGTCCCCGAGAAATGAAAAATACCAATTTGGTCCTCAAGAATGTAAAATGCGGGTCGAAATAATCCCTGACAGGGACTAAAATGTCTCTAAAATTACCCTAAAAAAGACTAATTTGATCCGCATTTTACATTTTTGAAGATTAATTGATATTTTTCATTTCTCAGGGACCAAAATGCCATCGTGCTTTTTTGTCAAGGACGAATTTGGGCCTTTACTCTAGAAAGGAATTTAAAATATAACAATGTTATTTATACACACAAATTTTGAGAACATTAACCATGTTTTGTACATCATTAACCACAATTCCGACAACATTAATCAACTTGTCAAATACCCACGTGACATCATTAACCACGATTTGTACATCCATTAACCATGTTTGATGTCTATATGTACAAATATCATTTTTTTTAAATATTATGGATGCATGGTAACCTCCAATTTCTATTTAAAAATAATACGCAAGTTCGATTCCGGAGTCGCCCATTCTGGACGTCTGTCACTGCCGAACTCGGAATTAGTTCAATAGCCGGTCGAAAAGGCCAAAGCTGTAGGGACACCCCGGTGGATCCACTGGAGTGCCAAAGGCCCTAATTACGATGGGTTCCTAACCAAAAAAAGAACATAGACTTCATCCAGTTTTATGTGCCCATGTGATAAAATTATTGTATACTCACGGAAGCAAAATAACTGCATGCTCCAGCAGTGGCGAAGCTAGGCTATCCTTGGCTCCAAGAAGGATCTAAACCTTTGATTTTAAACAAACTAAAATAAATTCTAAGTGCCAATTTAAAGTTGGGAAATACTAAGTTGTAAGGGTATTGGTTAAGGAATCAAATGTAGAAAAATTACATTGGAAAAAGATGTATTCAATGCATTAAAAGTTGGAAAGTTGTGATTTCCAATAAAAACTTTCAAAAAATTGATTCCTTAATCAATGCCCTTAGGGCACTGGTTAGCATGACCCTTTAAAGTTAATGGTAGACATCTAACATTTTTTTTACACAGGTAGACATCTAACCTGAAACATGTATTTATTGTGCTCCTGGAGCATGTAATAATTCTTAGTGCCGATAAATAGAAAAAGTGGCACCTAACATTTTACCATGATTAATCCAATACTAGTAGTTTTAGTAAGTGCATAACTGCATATTATCAGCATAATGAAGTCTCTGGGAATAACATGCAACATGTAAGAGGGTATGCAAAAAGCAAACTACCTCAGACATCAAATCATCATAGTTTAGCATAAATACATGCATACCTTGCAATCTCCGCTCTTCTCTTAGCCTCTTCAGCCATCTGATTAAGTTCTGTGTAACTGGAACGCTCACCGAACATCTTGGTCTCTGGTGGGTGAAGGCCATGAAGAGTCCTCTGAGCATGTGCCCATTTAAGTTCACGTTCTTCCTTACCGAAATCTTTTTTCCTTGTAAAAGCAATCTAACAAACAAAGATTCCATTATAGGAAATTAAGCAACAGGTTCAAATGTTGAATTACTCTATTCAATTGATATGGAAGACATACCCTTTGTTCAATAACAAGATCCCAAGCCTTGCCACTCAAGGCATATCGAATTATGAACTTGATAAAATCAAGTGGGATATAAAAGATGAGGTTATAAAGCCACACAACACCAGCCCAACCCCACCCAATTCCTTCAATTGCAGCAAAACTCCAATTTGCATAAACTGCAATCAGTGTAGCTATCTGCTCATCAAAGATGGAAAAATTATTATAACTTTGCATTCATCAGGCACTCATGCCAAATGTAGTATTGATTTCACTTACCAGCTGGGCAACAATAAAAGCTGCTATGAGTAACAAACCCGGACGCTCAACATAAGACCAACTCCGTGCCCGCGTAACAAATATGAGGGCCTGACTAATTGTACTAACTTGTAGGTATATTGCTGAGGCAAGCTTTCTAAAGTCATCCTCATCCTTTTTCTGAAGACTTGAAACCCCAAATGTGCGCTAAGAATTGCACAATGAGCGGCAGTACAAGCAATGGAGCGAAGTTAGTAATTGGAAGAATTATGCAGTAGACATCATATAAAATTCAAAAAATATAAGGGTGAGCTTTGAACATGGACAAAAATGTGACAAAGGTAATTGCCCCTATTTGCTACTTTAAAATAAAGACAAAGGAAGTGCACATTTTATGTTTTGAAATGAAAAACACATTACAATGACCAGCATGACAACTTTATCGAAATTAGGAGTGAGAGGAAATTTTTATTCTAGTTCTAGTTGAATTAATCACCAAAGGGATAGGGTGGATTCCAACACAAGTTTCATATGGCCCATTATTGATCGAACACACATATGATAACATTAATTTGATGGAAAAAATATTGAACAAGAAGTTACTTACAGGAAAAAAATTTGTTTTATATGCTGCCCAAAAGAAAATAACTGTCATCATAGCCAAATAACCACCAAGAATTATTCCAGTGGTAAAGATCTCTGTCAGCTTCCAGCTATCTGGAAATGGAGATGGTTTTACCCTGTCCTTTGATATTGTCATAATAGTACCTGGAATATTCAAAAGAGCATATAAGTTTAACGAGAAAAAAAAACAAAGAAAAAAAGTAATACGGGTTTTGATATGAGAAACAAGATCTCTTTGACAACATCAGTGAACAGATATGAGAAACATTGTATCTGACATTAATTAGTTGGTAATGCTGACAAAAATATTCATAACTCTTTAGTAGTAAAAAGGGGAATCTAAGTTGGTGTAGATAAGTAAGGTACAGACCATCATTAAGGATAGCAATAATCAGCACCATGAACGGTGGAAAATCAAATTTCCATATGAGGGCCAGCAACATGAAACCAAGCTACCACAAAAGATATTCGGTAGTCAGTAATCAAAGTCATATGTCAACAAGAAAAAAAGCTCATATTCAAGTTAAGAATATATAACTTACCACAATACGAATTGTGATGGAAACTGCATAGATCTGCAAAATGGAAACAATGAATTAAAAGTGAAAAACATATCTAGTTATCAATATATTAACTAAATTGCAGCCCATTGCACGAGGCTCCCACCTGGTGGGGTCTGGGGATCGTAGATGTAAGCAGCCTTACCCTGCAAGCAGAGAGGCTATTTCCAATATCATTATTTTTTAACTAAAATGTTTTAGGAATTATGCCATTTTTTAAAAAAGAAAATGCCATGGAGTATCCATATTCCAAATTCCAATTAAAGTCATCAGGAGGTAAACTTCCCCTTCGCAACCTGTCAAATCATGGATAACAAGTCCAAGTTTACAAATTGATTAAACTGGTTTTCATTCCACCATGCATTGTCAAGCACAAAAGCAGTACTTCACCAGTCTGAGCAGATACCACATTCTGGTTCTCAATTTGGTATAATACATAGTTCAGTCAAGTTGGCATAACTCATGCTTAGAGGTCAGAAAAATGCCTGACTCATGCATTCTACGTACCTTCCAACTTCAAAGTGTTCAAACAGAACTTCATTACAAGTTAAAACTGAATGTGAGCTCACCGTGTAGTTCTTCATCCTCTGGAATATTGCTCGACTGGTCAGTACAGCACTAATTATAACACTGAGACCTGGTTCGGTCAGAACAATGTCAGATGCACTACGAGCTGCATCAGTTGCATCAGCAACAGCAATTCCAATATCTGCCTTTTTAAGAGCAGGGGCATCATTAACCCCATCACCGGTCATTCCACATATGTGTTTCCTGGCTTGTAAACGTTTCACAATCTCATATTTGTGCTCTGTATCAAATAAACTCATCCAGTCAAACAAGCAAAATAAAACAAGAAACTTATCTTATGACAATAAACCATCATTATTGCATATATAATGGAAGAAGGGAAAAAGCCACAGTTCCAGTTAGTGCCATCTGATCCGGGCTATCTAGTTGCCTCTCCAAGATATTTTTAAAGGGTTCCACTATAAGATGAAGTAATGTTATTGAAAGTTGGAAACATTATATATATATATATATGTTTCTATATAATGTATAGAATTTAAAGAGGAAAAAAAAGACGTACCAGGGAAAACACCAGCAAATCCATCAGCTTTTTCAATCAATTCATCAACTGGCAACACAGCAATTGCTTCATCCTTGTTTTGGCCCAATAAAGCTGATGACGGGTACATGTTGGTTCCCATCCCTAGACGACGTCCTGTTTCCTTTGCTATAGCTAGTTGATCACCTAAAAGAAATTGGTATACATAAAGATATCATTCAGAAACTTGAAAAACTTAAGTAATAAAAAGCCAAAAACGATAATACAAGTGCTATTCAATTTGGGAGTAAAAATAGTCCTTATTGTACAATTTTGCTCAACTCCAATTACTTACGCAACAGTATGTCCAATGGTATACCAATACTATTCACAAGCAGTTCCATGTTACATTCTTCCACATGATAATTCAAGATAAAAAATTAACGGCACTAAAGGCAACACTGATAGGTAATGCTGAAAATTTTTAGGAGTTCAATAAATATGAAGTGTAACTTTCTGCCCTTTTATATATAAATATCATGCAGAGGACACACACCTGTTATCATTTTTACATTTACTCCAAGATTCAATGCCCTTCGTATTGTCTCTGCACTATCATGTCTGGGGGGGTCAAAAAGAGGCATGAGTCCAATAAATTGCCAAGGCCCTCCTTGGCTTTCTTTCCTTCCATCAGGAACTTCCTGGTACACAATGATAAATGCAGTCAGTAACAACATGCCATGAAACTCGAAGCTAGTATGATTCCACTCCCTCCCCCCTAAAAGAAAGAGCAGAATCAACATGTACCTGGTAGGCAACAGCAAGAGACCGTAAGCCTCGTTCTGCAAACTTATCAATGACAGAATGCACTCTACGTTCTATCTCCGATTTATTGCGTGCAAGATTCAAAATCTAATAGTAATTTAAAATATGAAATATGAATCACTTCCATTGTCATGTGGAACCATCAAACATGAAATATGAGGTGGCTCATAAAGATACCTGCTCTGGTGCACCTTTGCTGACACGATGCATTTTACCTTCACTGTCTATATAAGTCAGAGCAGTCCGCTTGTCAGTTGGATTGAATGGAAGGAAGTGAACCTCTTGAATACCAGCCCTTGCCTGATTTTTAGACAAAGTCAGATACAACAGCATCTAATAAACAGAAAAGGGAATGCTAAAGTATGTTTTTTTGACAGAAAAAGTTAACATCATTGTTATCCTAGCTACACTATAGCAACAATTAAATTCAGCAGCATGTTTTAAGTGAGCATTTGCAAGACTAAAAAAACGATATATTATCATAATTTTTTTGGTCTTACGAGGTTTCCCCACACCTTTTGGGTGTTAGACTAATCCTAGCTTGGGGTATTGAGGCTACCCTTCCCCACAATATATTACCAGCTGTCATGAACCAATCCCAAAAGCTTAAGCTATTGGATGAAGACGCTTGATTTTTATTACATCTCTAACACCATCATTGAATATACCTCTTCTGGATCACCCAGCATCCCTACAATAGCCGCATCTATAGCATCTTGGTTTTCCACTCTGGAAGCCCGAGCAGCCATGAGAACAACAGTATCTGCATCCACTCCTTTAGCAAAAACCTACAAAAAATATAAGGAACATATGTGTAGGAATCCTACAAAGAAAATAAAAAATCAACACTATATTAAACTTGCTATTACTAACCTCAATAAGATTCTTGTCAACTGTTAGTTTATTCAAAGTCAAAGTTCCAGTTTTGTCGCTACACAATACATCCATACCTGCCATTTCTTCTATTGCCGTCATTCTTTTAGTAATAGCACCCTGCAATAATCATACAAAGCATAACCAATAGAAACTAACTACACCTAGTTGATGAAAACTTAAAACAACTACTTTTCAAGAAGCACTAATTACTACCTGCTGAGCTAAGCGATGGGATCCAATTGCCATTGTCACTGACAAAACAGTAGGCATGGCTATAGGAATTCCTCCAATAAGAAGCACAAGCAGATTGTCAATCCCAGGACGATATTTCCGGTGTTGAATTGGGTACATGACAACGATCTCTACTATCATTCCCACAGCAATTGAACATATACAAAAGTTCCCAATAGCAGTCAGGACCTGTTTAGGAACCCAAACAATGCTAAGTGTCAAGGATTAGGTACAAAGAAGGAGGGGGCAAGGAAGGTCAGATGCTTAAAAGCACAAAAGGCTTGTCGAAATGAACAAAGATTGCATATACTACAGCTCCAGAACCAGAAAGCCTACAAATTTTAAGCACATATCACTGCTTGTATTCATAAATTCTCTATACTATGATATAGTGACATCTCACTAACGTTTGAGGCCCTTAATCCTGCATTCAATGACATTTAATTTACTTTGGTCTACTGAATTGTTCATTTCCTTCTTATTTTAGGATAAATGAAGTCTCAAAAAGATTCAGATTCATTTTACCTTCTGAAAATGCCCAACTTGATTTGTGGAGTCCACAAGATGAGCAGCCTTGCCAAAGAAGGTATGAACTCCAGTGGCAATAACAACTGCTTCAATCTCTCCTTGCTTGCATGTAGAGCCCGAGTAAACACTATCACCAGGGCCTTTCGTGACAGGAAGAGACTCGCCTGTAAGTGCAGACTGCGACACAAATTGGAAACTTAAGAATCAACAAAGTGAAGATGATAACTAGATATCAGCAAACAAAACAGCAAAGGCTGCAAGATGCACCTGATCAATCTTCAATGGATCACCTTCAAGGAGACGAGAATCCGCTGGGACAATATCTCCTAGCTTAACACTAATTATATCACCGGGAACAAGAATACTAGCATCCTCCTCAATCCATTTCCCATCTCGAAGGACCTGAATAAGTATTTTTGGAATATTAAGAAAGATCACATAAGACCAAAAATATATGAACCAAACATTAATACTTAAAATTCACAAAACACTCCAAAATTAAGTGCTAGCAACAAAGTTATAAGCTTTTAATAACTAATACCTTAGCTTTGGGCGCTAGACGAGCCATGAGAGCAGCAGCAGCATTACCAGCATTGTTCTCCTCTATGAAACTTATTGTTGAATTGATAAAAAGGAGTGTAATAATTCCAACAAAGTCTTGCCAATCAGGAGGTTTTCCCTGAAGAATATGAAGATGAAAATCAGCAAATTGTAATTGTGCAAGCAAAACAAATAACATAATATAATGCAAAAGAAACTTGTCACCTTCTACAACTATTTCTGAACATCCACACACTTAAAAATAGAAATTAATTTTGCCAACAAAATAAATGAGTAAAAAGTATGCAGCAACTTACTCCACCATTGGCCAAAGCAATGGCCATGATTGCTGCAGCTTCCATGACCCATGAAAGAGGATTCCACATAAATCCCAAAAACTTCAAAAACTTGCTCTCCTGCAAAATCCACAATAGAAGACATAGAGCCTCACAAAGAACAAAATCCAGGAGAGAAACTAAAATTAGAACATGGACACTATCTTTCTTATAAGGTAGAAGTAGCTCTCTTTCAAAGTTCCCCAACAAAGAAAAAGACAATCTTTATTAACCAATAGTTCATAGAATCACAGTGTCTTTTTCTAGCAGAAAACAAGGGAAAAAGGATCCATTTCACATCAGCAACTGCAAGCCATCTTTCCTCACTGAAGAGGAAAATGGAAAGGGGAAAAAAAAAAGATATTGAAAGGAAAGACCTTCTTTTCCTCAAGTTTGTTGTGACCAAAGATGGCCAACCTATCCTGAGCAGCCTCTGTTGTGAGCCCCTTTGCATCACACCTCAGAGTCTGAAACACCTCCTCAAGTGGCACATTTTCCTGCAACCAAATTCAAGGAAATGAAACCCCCAAAAAACAAACAAACAGAAACAGAGAAAATTTGTAGAAAACAGAACAGAACTTGAAATTCCCAGCACCAAAAACAACAAAACACACACAAGAAGCCTCACCAACCCCAGTATTTATAAACAAATAGAAAAGACTTTATTTTTAAAGCATGGTATGAAAAATAAACACAAACAAACTTCAAGCAATTCTATGAACATGGGAAAAAAAAGTGATGGGGTTGCTATGTTTGGTACCAAATCCACAGCTTCCTTCAAAATAGCGTGCATGGCTTCTTCTTTCTCAGCCATCTCAACCAAAACTGAAGTTTTAGATGCTCTATAACAACAAAGGTGTAAACTTTAGGTGAATATCATAACATAATACCAAAAATCACACAAAGAAAACAGAGTTTGTCCTCTCTGTTTGTTCTTGTATCCTTGACATCTCTCTCTTTCTTTATCCCAATTTTTATTGTTGTACTATATTATTATAATGAAGTGTGACGTTTCGGGTGCTTTGGTTTGTGTGTCCTAACTCTTGAAGTGGCAGCTTTTTAAAGAGAACATGATGAATATGGGGGTAACTGGGTAAGCAGTAAGCTGCTCTACGAAGATTTCATGTACTTGGCAAGTACACTCTCCTTCTATAATATTCCACACTTTCTTGTTTTTATTAGTATATTTTTTTATTTCCGTTTCGAACATAAATAAATAAATATACTTACAATATAGGACAATGATGATAAAATAAAAACTTAATATTATTTTGGATTTTCTTCTAACGCTCTGCTTGTAAAGTTTTATTATTATTATTATTATTATTATTATTATTATTATTATTATTATTATTGTTTAGTTATATTTTGCTAAATAATTAAAGAAATTTAATTTTTATAGTAATTACTGTCAACAAATCGTCATTCAATAATTAAATTTAACTTTAAGAAAAGAACTCGCCAATAAATGTTTAGAGAACATTGATAAAATAATTAAGAATAAATTTTGTTAAATATAAAATTAAATCATCTAATATTTTGAAAAATTAAATTATTCAAAACTTTTTATATTAATAATCAAAATGTTTAAAAATTATTAAAAACCTTATAATTAGGGATGATAATGAACAGAGTATGGATAGAGTATTATAGTATCTGTTCTAATATCCGCGTTTTAAAATATACTCGTATTCGGACCCATACCCGCGTGGGTAGCACTCATTACCCTTATCCGCTAAGTACCTAAGTACTCATACCCGCACTTTAATATAAGAAATTTATGAATGTTTGAAAATATGATAAGAAATTTGTACTGTCAAAAAAGGTGAACATAAATATACAATACAAATTAGATCATTCTAGTATGTTCTCAAATATACATCATGATATATCTAATACTTATATACAAAGGTCTTTAATACAATTTGAGAAAGAAGTACTCTAACAACTGCAACTAGAATTTTTAGAGCATAATGTCTTTTGGGTGAGGGAGGTTTTGGTGAGTAAAGATCCTCTCCATTTCTCAAAAGAAATGGAGGGTTCCATTATTATAGTTTTGGGTGTATAAAAACATTTATTTCTATAATGGGTAACATTTATTAGATTTTTATGTATTTTATACATCCAATATTATAGTAATGAAGTCCTCTATTTCTTTTGAGAAATGGAGAGGATCTTTACCCGATTTTGATAGAGTATAAAGAGCATGTTTGGAAAGTGTTACTCAAGTGAGTCTATTTTCTCATGACTTATTTGTTTATGAAGAATAAGAGGAAGTTGTAGGGCAATGTGGCTTGAATTTGCAAACATGTTTCATCCTTTCTAAAATGTTGAATATAGGTTGCCACCCAAAGATAAAACAGTAACAAAAAATTAAAAAATAACTATGTAAGGGGAAAACGCAGTAAATGGAAAACAAAAAGGAAGAAAATTAATTGATTATTCTAATGTAAAACAACATGAATATGCAAGACAGAAGCTTTATGAACAAAATAAGAAGAAAAAGATGCAATGATGGCTGAGATCAATGCAAATAGAGAGAATTACCAAAACTCCAGATAAAAAATAGATTCAACCTTTAAATAATTAAAAATGAACAAAACAAACAAGTCAAATAAGTGATGAGGTTATGTTTACTCCACAATTGAAGTAAGTCAAATAAGTCAAATAAGTGATAAAATTATGAACAATACAAGTAATTAAGTCAATAAACAATTTACAACATTCCAATAAGATGAAGTTATGTTTATTGTTTATTATAAAGAAACGCAAATTAACGAATTTACAAATTAGAATATTCTCAAACCGACCTACACCCTATACAAAATCTAGATTTATTAAAAAAAAATTATTATATACCATGATTCTATTTGCATTGTAATTTATTATTATTTTATTATTTTTTAGATTTTACATGAGTGAAGCATTTATTGGTACAAGAATAAAGTGGAAGCTGAAGTAGTAGATAATGACTCCATATCTACCGTAATTGAGAATAATATGAAATCTCGTGTGGTACATTTCTTTTATTGAGCAAGGGTAATATATAAGTGCGGGTATAGGAGGAGACGGGTATTAGAATATCCGTACTTACATTCATCCCTATGTAATTTTGTGGGTAATTACTTATACACGTATTCATACCCATTAAACGGATAATTACCATACCCATCGTGGATAATTTTTGCAGATATCCATGGGGTCCATTACCCATTGTCATCCCTACTTATAATTAAGGAGAATGCTGAAGCAAGATAAGAAATTTTTCATTAGAAGTTGATATATTTATTATTTGAAAATGTGTTATACTTAATTTTCCAATACAAAATTGCTTATTCTGATTTTTTTAAAGAGTGTCATTAGGACACCAATTAACATGACCCTATACGGACCCAAAAATTAATGCATAATAGTTAGTAGTATGATAGCGAAGGAACTAGAAGCATGGGTACCCGACACTACACTATTTAGATTTCTTTAAATTTGGGGTACTAAAATTTGATAGTTACACTTACCATTTGTTTGGAGAAGTAGGGAGAAAAGAAGTAGAAAAGAATAAAAAATAAGTAGAAAATGGATAAATTTTTAAGTTGTTTGGATCGAAAGAAATAACAGAAAAGTAGAAAAAAAGAAAAGTTGAGTTTTCTTTTCATTCATTTGGTTGGATAAAAAAATTGAAAGAAAGAAAATAAATTTTTATTGTAAAAACATATTTATCCTTAATAATATAATATAATAATAGAACAAGAAGAAAGAAATTGTTGCACCCCGAACTTGCCATGAAGAAAGAAATAAAGGGTTAGAGAAGTCATTTCATACCAAATTCTCTTTTCTTCTCTCATTTTCTTCCCACCGATTAGAGGCAACAAATTGGGTCTGCCCGTTAGGGTTGATCCGAATATACCCACTAAAATGTAGAGTCTAGCCTATAAATTTGATCCCGAATTAATCTCGAGTCATTTTGTCCTAATTTGATGAAACCCGCATCTAATCGGGTTCGAATCGGGCTAACCCGATCGAGTTTGGCAGCTCACTCATATTTTTATTTTCTAAAATTGAGGCACTTGAATTTTCAATTTCTCGTTTTCTCCTAATGACGTGTTTGGTCTTTTGTGAGAATTGTTTCATTTGATCCATGTATTACATGTCTAATCCATGGTGTGACGGTAATTACAATATTGTGGCAATTTAGAACCTTCATGTTTAGGCTACCTTACTCTTTTTATATAAATATTTTCAAATAAGTCCCTCTTTATTAATACCACATGTAACACAATTGCAATTATGTGGAATGTTGCTATTTAACGTCAAATGTGAAATAGGCATAGTATTATAGTAACATAGCGGCACTTGTGAAAATGTTTTTTTGATCACAGACTCATGAAAATGTTTATAAATACATGGATTCATTGAAAAGAATAACAAGACAATATACTAATTGCAAAAAAAAAAAATTTTATTTTAAAACTATCAAGTCGTTATGCAATTATAACTAATTAACCCCTCATTGGATAAGGTGATATGAGCCCTAATCGCTCGGGATAGTACAATTAGTATAAAAATAAGTTTATAATTTTAGTATACAACTAGAACGGTAACCCGTGCCATGCACGGAATATTGAAGTGTTTTGATTAAATATGCTTATATTTTACATTGCGACATTAAAAATATTTGTTTAATTAAATGAATAATGACTTTATTTATGAGTTATCCTTTGAAGTATAAATTTTGAATTAAGCTTTGTTACATATAATGAATAAATTGTTTTGGTGTAAAAGGAAAACATTTTGGTCGTTTATACATTTTAATGGAACATCGGTCGGTGATGTTCCTGTAAACATAAAAGTGAACTAAGAAGAGAAAGATTTAAACTCTAACAGCCAAGAAATATAATAATTTAAGAGTAGTTTACTTACCTTGCTTAAATTTTGATAGGCTATTTTGTATAAAGAACATTTGTAGCAGTGTTGATGATTATCTTGATTGTTGCAGTTAATGATGGGCTAACTATGAAACATATAGATAATATAAACAAATACAAATCGATCTTCAATCTGCACCACGGGATGTAATCCTTGACATTGCGACATATAACTGTCCATGTGAAAAAAATGGTTTAGGAAAATAATTCCCACATGTTTGAGATATCGTCCTTGATTTTTAGTTATAGTTATTGCAAAAGAAACAACAATCGAGAATTGTCTATGCTGAAATTTGAATTGAATCCTCTACTAAATTTAATTGATGATAAATTCAGAATAATCTCTCATTAAATATAAGTTGATCATTTTCAATTTAATATTGCACGACAAATTATACAATAAAACTATTTAACATAGTAATTATTTTTGTATTCAACATGTTAATTAGTTATATTTTTAAATATGAATAAATTACGATTCATGCTGATAAACCACAAAAAAAAAATGACAATAATTTTATTTATCTTTATATTAAAACCAATTATTTAATAATTGATAAAATAATTAAATACAATATAATTAAAACTTTTATGATTTGAATAATGAAGACAGAATTTTAAAGAATTGCAAAGTCTCCAAGAAAATTTATTTTAGAATCAAATATTAATAATTTATTTTAAAGAATAAATGAGTAAAGAATAATTTTAAAAGGGGCGACAATCTTACTCAATCGTTTATTCTTTGGGTGTGTCATAGGGTTGCCTCCATGTCATAGTTTTAAGCTTAAGTGAGAACAACCATTGAAATTCAACCCCTTCTTTTGTTTTAATCAAAACCCTTTGTAAAAGTTGAAATGGTTGCTTCGATAAAATTTCAAAAATCATGGTACATGTGGAAGAGCACCACATATTTCTAATGTAAATTTTAAGAGGAAACCACCACTCTAGCACATTTTTAGAATTAAAAGTTAGTTTGGTTCAAACAAAATATAAAGTACTTTGTTATCCAGGAAACATCAATCTCCAATTGCGTAAACATATCCATATGTATATCCGCGCGAATCTTAGCCGTCGCTTGTTCTGATTTTACTTGTTGATCATTATATATGTCGAATCCTCCAAATTACATCATTACGAAAAAGTTTGAAAATCACCGACTAAAAATTTGCTTCAACCAATAATCTCCACTTCTACTACTCTCAACAAAGATCTTGTAAACTTGAATGTTAACTTATCATTTTGTTTGAAACCATTTTTACACAGAATTGCTTTTATCATTTTCCAAAACTTTGGCACAGTTTGTTTGTTCGGAAGATTTTTTCATCTTCAAGTGTCCCAATTTGATTTTATTTATTTTTTATTTTTTAAAATTGTCTTGTATTTAAAATACTCTTCCATTTGACTTAACATGGACTTTCCTGATCTTATCTAATTTTAATTTCATTAATAATTTGATTCAGTTTATTAACTTTTTAATGCTCTGTCCTTCACTCAAAATTGGCAATGTGTTTTTTTAGCTTATTTCAATAAGTTTATTAGAGAAACTTATAAAAAAAATACCGTTTTTAACTTATTTGAAAAAAAAAGCTTATTGCATAAACGCTAAATTAAATTGTTTATCCAAACGTGCCTTTAGCCAATCAATTGGGACTATATTTAAAAACTGATGCAATCAATTAAGTAATTGCTCTATTCACGTTTAATTTCCAATTTGATTTGAATTGATTTATCTTTTTCTTTTTATTTTAGTGTTTTGTTTTTCATTAGAAATTCCCTTTAATATGTATTATCAATGTCTTTATATTTATTATCAACATATCCAGTAATATTACATATTGTTACATCCGTCAAATAAAAATTATATATTGTTACATTAATTAACAATTAGTAACAGTATGCCCGTGATTAAGAGTATCTCAAATACTAACGTCAATTTTTAATGCTCCACAAAATTTCATATGCTTTAGCACTAATACTTTTTATTAAATAAACCAAATTTAACAAAACTATCAAAACAAAAAGTGAAATAATAGATACTTCTTGCCTTGGGGTTGCAATAGAGAGAGATAAACTTTGATGATTGTTTCATGAGTAGGAGAAGGAGCTACAACTGTATAAAATGGTCGGTTTTGAAATACTTGATAGTTCAAAGAATTTTAAAGGGCCATTTAAAGAGTTGATAAAAAGGGCAACTTAATGTCCTAACGTTATTGTTTAGGAGAAATAGAAAGGGCTTTTAATAAAATTTATAAATTCATTTAAATAAAGGCAAATAAATGATAGATGTCAATAAATGCAAAAAAAAAAAAATGGACACCAAGCAAAAAGACTCTAATTAATAAAAAATAAATGCCTATTAATACTGCAACCTTGCAATATAATGATAATTAAGGCAATAAGAAATTGCAACCAAAATGAAAAAGTTAATTATTGTCAACTACTATGATTAAAAAAATAGAATAAAAAATAGACTAAATCATGTTTCATCTTTGTGAAAGGTTGTTTAAAAAAAAAAAAAATCTTTGTGAAAGGTGGTAAGAAGTCAATAACAATGATATTCGAAGTTTCTAACAGAAGCAGATTTGTCTGATTCCTGAAATGAAGTGTATTATTAAAAAACAACTAATAAATTCAAGCACAATTGTAAAGACAATTTAAAATGATAAGCATTGTACCGTTAAAGGTTTTCAATTTGCATAGTTGAAGAATAATTATAACTGGATTAGTTTTGTGCTCCCTGATGAAATAATCATTGATTTGCTGTGCAAAATCTTCCCATAAAGTATAGAAAAACTATTGCTCCTTTTTAAATGCAATAAACAAAAAATTAGTGCAAAGGAAATACAATGATCTTAAAATAAAGGCGAATATAAATAAAGTGGGTTAATTACAAAATTATGTCATACGCAAAATTTTCAAGAACAATGTCAATGAGTTTGTTCTTCTTTCCATTTTTATCAGTTTTCTTCATGTCATCTTTCTCAACAACATGTCCAATAACATCTGAAAAAGGTGGTAGATTAATTCATTAGTTTTACAAAACACATAGAAGAAATGAAAAATGTAGAGTAGAGAAACTGTATAACTACTAACCAAATAATAATCTTTCGTCTGTGGCAGACATAATATTTGGAAATGTAACAAATTGAAAATAAATTTTGGATATATCTTCCGCCTCTTTTTCCCCAACTTTGATTTTCCCTATAAAATTAAGTTTAAATTTATGCGCAGTAGTTCTGAACTTTGACTCATTTTGAGCAACCAAGAAATTCTTAATTACATATGAAGATCCTTCAAGGAGTTTATTTTCAAATTGGGTGATCAGATTGCGATTCACTGTCGCTTGTATCCTTGCACACTAAGGAAATAAGCAGGGAATAAAGTACAATGTCAGAGCTAATTTATACATTTCTATGATTCAAAACAAATAACCTTACCTTTTATCAAGTAGAACCATTTCAATACTTCTTGTTTCTTGTGGTTTTTAAACTCAGGAACTTTTCAAAGGCGAGTTACACGCACCCTAATCTTCCAGTCCATTTTTGCAGGAATAATTTCATCACTCAAAGAAAATCTGCGTCCCATTCTGCATACAAAAATCACGGAATATAAGCAATGAAAATCGATCTGAAGCAAATAATTAACATATAAACATAATAAACATAAGTAGTTTTGTGAATAATATACTGGTTGGTATAATGTAGTAGTGGAGAGAAGGTTTTACAGAAATTTGTTTTGACTATTGGAATGGAGTGAAAATGATAACCCAGAGGGATATAATTTATAAAGAGACCCTTATAAATTTAAATTATGGCCAATTGATGTTGCAAATAGTAACTTACATTTAACAATTCAATTTCAAATCAAGTTGCAAATAATAACTTACTTTATAAATTGGTTGATTCAAATAAATTGCTTATAAATACCAAACCTGGAAGTATATGGACAATAAAAAAAAATTATTACGTTACTTACTTACGTTACTTTTGCTGATCCTTCTTTAATCATTACGTTACTTAAAATTGAAAAAATTGTATATGGACAATAAATTGAAAGTATTAAATCTAACCATCATATCATGAAAAAATTGTATACGGAAATACGTTACTTCCAAATATAAAGATGGCTTTATTGCCATTAAGATTCTTCAAAATTTATACTAAAATATCCTTAGGGCAACCCTAAAAAACCCTAGTTTGTTCCTTTCTTTTATATATATAAAGATATGTTTTTAATTAATAAATATTATTATGTAATTAATGCAATAATGAAAATTTGCTATAAACTTAAAATACAAACTAATTTATATATAATAATATAATATTAACACTTAATTTTTACGGCAAGACTAATAAAATTATTATACCAAATTTAATCTTCTAAATGATAACTAGCCCCACGCCGTGGAGGAAGCTTGTTATTCTTCATCATTGCTCCACTATTTTTATACTAATCGAACACAATTGAACTTTTACACTTAACAAAAACACAATTTCAAGCCTAAAATACAATTAAATTTTGTAATTAAAAAAAACAAAGATGGGAAGTCGACTATGCCATTGCCGACTTCCCTTAAGAATATATATATATATATATATATATAAATAAATAAGGGGATGAGTTTACACCGAAAAAGGTGTGTTTTCCAACTTCCCCCAAACCCTTACTACAACTGCAGCTAAAGCGAAAATGGTGGTGTGGCATTTACTCGAACATCTAACATGCAGGTGAAATAGGATGACAAATTTTTTGCTCTCCCTTTCCCGCTGCTTTATACCTTCTACTCAACCGCTGCTTTTCATCACTTTCCTTTCAAAGGACAATAGCTGCAACCAGTGCTTTTGGGACAATAGCGTAAAACAGTGGCATGGAGTTGAATAGTGGCGGCATCACGCGAGGCTTCACGACGGCGTGCGACAGAGCTAAAAGAGGGAAAATAAACTGCGCCATTGTCATTGGATGCCACTGCTCATGCTTAATCAAGGAAATATTTTCGATGTTTTGACTATTATGATATTTTTTTGCCATCTATCTAGTATCTACATGATAATCACGGGGGATCGAGGAGTTTATATTGGATTATTATTCAATTTTGTGGATTAACATTAATCAATTATCTAGAATATACGTTTGAATTATTAATATATCAATTATGAAAATTATTATTTAATTATAGCACTTAATTAGTAGATGGATATTATAATTTAGCTCTTGTTATAGATGACCCGTGATTGATGTCTATCAAGAGGTTCCTACTCTCATATGATAAGATATAAAACGGTTTTCCTATATGGCAGTTGTAACACCCTGCTTTTCACTTCTATGTCTATATGTGTTAATACTTAATTATAGATGTTTGCATATGTTGTTTATGCTTGTTTTTGATGCATAAGTTCATAGTTGTAGTAGTTTAGTCTTTAGGTTAATCGATCCATTCGAGTCCAAGTAACTTGTTTCACGGTTTTGCCCATATCTTGAGTTCTAGACATCCAATTGAGGTGATCTTGGATGCGTTGAAAAGGTTAGATAATTATCTATAAGTATTATTCAGGTGTCGACGCAAAAAAAAACACGTTTTCTGATGGGGAAATCGATTTCCAACTGAAGAAATCGATTTCCAGAAAGTGGAAATCGATTGCTTAAAGGGAAAAATCGATTTCTTTGACAAGAAAATCGATTTGGTCAATGGAAAATTGATTTCCATGGTTGTGGAATCGATTCCCATGCTTGTCAGAGCTTGTGTACGCGTTTGTGTTATTGGGCTATGTTGTGTACGGCCCATTCGTCCTAAAACGTCCCTAACAGTTATATATGCATAGCGTATGACCTACACCTAGTTTCTACACCCTATTATACTCACTAGTTGCCTCTTCTCATCCCTAGGAGCTCTCACTGATCTCTTGCTCTAGAAAACCCAAAAGGACGAATCTTGTTTTGGTGTTCTTCGTCAAGAACACGCCATTGTTTGGCTAGTCTATCCCTGCTGCTAGAGTTAATCTCCTAAGTTAGAAACCAAGGTGAGTTTCTAATCCTAGATTTGTTTTCCCTTTCAATCCTTAACTTAAAGATCGACTCTGCTTTCCAGTGTTGCGATCGTGGTCAAGTGCTGAACCCGTAAGAAGGAACCGTAGCAGAATTTGGCTCTGTTATCTTTCCCTAAGGCTGTGAATCGTCATACCAGGTATGGGAGGAGAAAATTGGTCATGAATATGTGGGTTTTGGGATAGGTTAAGATGAAGGGGTTAACCCATGACCCCTATGTATGCCCGCGTATGCCTATGAATGTTGTTATGTTGTTTTCTGGCTATATGAGTATTGATTGATGAATAATTTGATGTTATAACATGTTTATAACTATGAGTTCATGATTGATATGATTATTGATGAATTGATGGTGATGGGCATGTTGTTTATGCCATGATATGGTGTTTTGTTAACCTTATACTATAAGAACATAGTTATAGGGAGAAAATAAATAGGCGATGTGAGATTGATGACCAAGGATTAGTTTGAGAACATTTAGGTTATGATTTATGAGTGTTGGACTAATCAAATTGGTGATAAATAGCTTAGGCTCGAATGATATGTCAATTAGAGAACGTAGACTGGTCCGATAGCGAAGAAAACCCGTTACTGCATGATCTAACACCCAGAAATCGATTTCCAGCACATGGAAATCAATTTGAATCCTCCAAGAATCGATTTCCAAGGTGTGGAAATCGATTTGGCCTTGTAGAAATCGATTTCTAGAATCGATTTTCCTTGTTCAAAATCGATTGGGGAAATCGATTTGAACATGTTGAAATCGATTTCCATGTAACGGAAATCGATTTGAAGACTTGAGAAATCGATTCCAGAGATTGGAAATTGATTCTCACGTGCCCAGGGGTAGTTTTAACCCCTTATGCTTGATGGATAATGTTATATAGGCTTGTTATGATCTAAGGACTTTAGGTTACCCTTAGTAGCTTAAAAATACTTGATCTTTGATCCTACTTAACACTGGGATGTAACCCCATGGTTTAAAATAGAATGAGTTGGAGAAAAACGTCATGAAATAATAAAAATGATAACGAAGATGCTGTTGATAATAGTAACGAGAAGTTATTATTAGTGATGATTGTTGATGACCATCTTGGATGATGATAGTTAATAATCAATGTGATTGATTATGGTGGTGGATGGTTGGCATGTGTTTGCATATTGATGAACATTGCACGCATCATACGTTGAAGTTGTTATGTTGGGTGGAAAGCAAACGATGAATCGCGACAGTGAAAGCCATAATGGGTGTTATCCCGGTCTTGCGGGTACATTGAGTATGGAAATTCCAGGTGACATGGGCTAGCTACCTATTGTCGGAGTGACCTAATGAATAAGCTTGAGTACCCTGACTAGTCACTATACATTATTAGGATTAGTGAGAGTGTTCGGGGATGGCCCATGGTCTGGCATATAATCCACGTTGATAACCGGACATGTACTCCTAATCGTCTTTCCAGAGTTAGGGTTGTTGGCCACATGCATACGAAGTAGTGATGTTGCATTCGCATTGTCATGCATTTGTGATATATATATATTGATTATACATGTGTTGATTGATGTATATTGTATGTCATCTTAATTACTATTCCATTCTGTTTACATATATTTATGATCGTATTTCTCACCCCTGTCTTTTGTTGTTCTTGTGCATGTGATGTTGCATCAGCAGAGGAGGGTGAGCATCCCGACGAGGAGTGATCCCGTGGAGATCTCTCTTAGTAGTAGTAGTTAGGATTTACGTTCAGTTGTTTAGTTTTATTCCGATGTATTATCGGTATATGTATACCGACTCTGATATGTGACATCGAGATTTGGGTTATGTTTATATTTATGTTTTCCGCAGTTTGTTTTTTTAGGATTTTGATTATTTCAGATTCCTACGTTTAAGTTATAGATGATGTGATGCACATTACCCTTGAGAATTTGTTTTTATTTATAATTGTTATATTTTTTTTAAAGACATGTGTGATTTTATTTATGTTTTATTTTATGCGGGGTAGTGGGTGTCACATTTAGTGGTGTCAGAGCCGGTTTGTCCTACAGCCCGGGGTATGTGTCTATTATGTTCTCTTCTGTGTACTCTTATATGATTGTCTATGACGATGGTATACAGTATTAAGTGTTTTGTTTTGTTTTGCTTAACTTCCGATATTGAGCAGTTTGCTTGAATGATGCAGGAAGTTATGGCGGGTAGAAACGATCGTGCGATTGCTGATGCTCTGGAAGCATTAGCTAATGCCATAGGGTAGAATCAGAATCACATTGGTGGTGGACCTGCTGAATTTCAGGGTTTGGATAAGTTCCAGAGAAATAATCCGCCATCCTTCAAGAGAGCTTATGACCCTGAAGGTGCTCAGACATGGATCCGAGAGCTTGAGAAGATCTTCCGGGCCATGGCATGCATCGATGCTCAGAAGGTTACCTTTGCTAACTTCATGTTGGTAGAAGAAGCTGAACATTGGTGGGGGAATTGCCGCCAACGTTTGGAAGCTGAAGGCTCCGTTGTTACTTGGGATGCCTTCAGGGAGAAATTCTTGGGGAAGTATTTCCCTGCTGATATACGCGACAAGAAGGAGATGGAGTTCCTGGCTTTGACTCAGGGAAACATGTCCATTGGGGATTATGCTGCTAAGTTTGAGGAATTTTCACGTTATCACGTTATTATCCGCTCTATCAGTATTGTAATGATGATCGCTCTAAGTGTGTGAAATTCGAGAATGGTTTGCGCCCAGAGATCAAGCAAGCCATCAGCTACCAGGAAATCCGTGTTTTTCCCACCTTGGTGAACAAGTGCAGAATCTTTGAGGAAGACTACAAGTCCAGAGTTACTCAGTTCAAGAGTTCTGGTCCCCAAGGTAGAAAGAGGACGACCCAACAGGATAAAGGAAAACAACAGTTGGCACCAGTTGGTCGTGGGTTCAAGTACGCCGGCAAGAAACCGCAGTATACGTCGGGACCAGCCAGTGGTGGAGGATTTGCCTCTTCTAGGCCAATCAGGTGTGGCAAGTGTAGTAAGGAGCACTTTACTCGTGACTGCAAGGAGACAGACATCATCTGCTTCAAGTGTGGGAAGCCTGGTCATATCAGTGAGGATTGTAGTGAAGCAAAGATGGAGCCACAGAGTGCCAGCAAGAGTTCTTAAGCCGATCGACTGAGGATAAGTGGAAGAGTCTTCACTCTCAGTGGAGCTGAAGCCTCAGAATCTGAAGACCTGATTCAAGGTAAGTGCCTCATCAAAGGGACTCCTTTAATAGTGTTATTTGATTCGGGTGCGTCGCATTCCTTTATATCACATGACTGTGTTGAGTACCTTAGATTACCTGTTGCCCATCTTGAATTAGGGATGACAAAGTGGGTCAACCCGCCCCGCCCCGCCATTAACCCGCCCAAAACGGGGCGGGGCGGGCCAACCCGTTTTAGACATATGGGTTGAACCCCCAACCCACCCCGCCTAATGGTGTGCCGTCAAACACATAAAAGCATAATTTGGGTTGGCGGGTTGACCCGCTATAAAAATAAAAAAAAATTAACAAAAAATCATATAATATTTCTTCTTTTTTTTGGGCAATCTCCATATTCTTTCTTAAATTATTATTAAAAAATTGGAATAATCTTATCTTATAACATACAATTTGTGTTACAAAAGTAAAGACATTATTTTTGTAGTATGAAATAATTTCATAACAATTAAATTAAATTAAATAATATTAAATAATTAATAAATTAATAAAAAATTATTTTTTAATATGGCGGGTTGACCCGCCAACCCGTCCCGCCACCAACCCGTTTTCGGGAGGGTTAAGCGGGGCGGGTCAAAGTGGGTTGGTGGGCTGAGAACCCTAACCCACCCCGCCAAATTCTGGTGGGTTGGCGGTTTGACCCGCGGGTCACAACCCACTTTGCCATCCCTATCTTGAATATGATCTAGTTGTTGCTACCCCTACCAATAAGCCTGTTGTTACCTCATATATTTGTAAAGGTTGTTCCATTGTCATTAATGATAGAAATTTCATAGTTGATCTTATATGCTTACCCCTTAAACAACTTGATGTTATTCTTGATATGGACTCGTTATCTGCCAATCGTGTCCTTTTAAATTGCTTTGATAAAAATTTTGTTTTTGGAACTGCTGTCGATCCTAAGGATCCGAGTTTTCTGACTGCCAACCAAGTCAAGGCTTCTATTAGAGAAGAAGCCCTAGTATACATGATCTTATCTTCCCTGGAAGTAGAGAGAAAGGCGGAGGTTAAGGATGTGCCAGTTATGAGAGAGTTCCCTGAGGTTTTTCCCGAGGATGTTTATAGTTTGCCACTTGAGAGAGAGGTTGAGTTTGGCATAGACTTAGTGCCAGGTACAGGACCTATATCCATAGCACCTTATAGGATGTCCCCTCTAGAGCTAGCTGAGTTGAAGAAACAGTTAGAGGAATTGCTCCAGAAGCAGTTTGTTAGGCCTAGTGTGTCTCCGTGGGGAGCGCCCGTGTTGTTGTTGAAGAAAAAAGATCGCAGCATGAGGTTGTGTGTCGATTACCGACAGCTCAACAAGGTGACTATTAAGAATAGGTATCCTATTCCAAGAACAGATGACCTCATGGACTAGCTGATAGGAGCCTGTGTGTTTTCTAAGATAGATTTGAGATCAGGTTACCACCAAATTAGGGTCAAGTCTGAGGACATTCCAAAGACTGCGTTCAGAACGCGTTATGGCCATTATGAGTACCTAGTTATGCCTTTTGGTGTGACTAATGCCCCTGTCGTGTTCATGGACTACATGAACAAGATCTTTTATCCATACTTGGATAGGTTTGTAGTTGTCTTCATAGATGATATCCTAGTATACTCTAAGACTAAGGAGGAACATGAGGAGCACTTGAGGATAGTCTTGAAAACTCTGAAGGAAAAACAGTTGTATGCCAAGTTGTCTAAGTATGAATTCTGGTTAGAAGAGGTGAGTTTCTTAGGAAACATCATCTCTAGAGTAGGGATAGCCGTAGACCCAGCTAAGGTAGAAACCGTGCTCCATTAGGAAGCACCTAAGTCAGTGACCGAGGTTAGAAGTTTCTTGGGTTTAGCCGGGTACTATAGGAGGTTTATAGAGGGATTCTGTAAGATAGCTTTGCCTATGACCCACCTTACTAAGAAAGGTAAGATCTTTGTGTGTGACTCTAAGTGTGAGAAAAGTTTTCAGGAGTTGAAGAATAGGTTGACCTCTGCACCTGTGCTAGTGTTGCCCAATCCTAGTGAACCTTTTATAGTCTACTGTGATGCTTCGATGGAGTTAGGAGCTGTAGTGTTTGCCTTAAAAATTTAGAGGCATTATCTTTATGGAGCTAGATTTGAGGTCTTTAGTGATCATAAGAGTTTGAAATACTTGTTTGATCAAAAGGAGCTGAATATGAGACATCGTAGGTGGATGGAATTTCTTAAGGATTATGAGTTTGAGTTGAGTTACCATCCAGATAAAGCCAATGTAGTCGCTGATGCTTTGAGCAGAAAAGTCTTACATGTTTCAACCTTGATGGTTAGAGAGATGGATTTGATCGAGGAGTTTAGAGACTTGAGTTTAGCTTGGGAAGTTACCCCTAAGAGCATTAGGCTAGGAATGTTGAAAATCACTAGCAGTTTGATGGATCAGATTAGAGAATGGCAAAGATAGATGTATACCTTTTAGACTAGAGAGAGTTAATTGCTCAAGGTAGAAATCTCACTTTTCAGGAAGGGACAGATGGAATTTTGAGGATCCAGGATAGAGTTTGTATACCTAATGTTCCAGAGCTTAGGAAGTTGATCCTTGAAGAAGGACATAAGAGTGGTTTGAGTGTTCACCCGGGAGCCACAAAGATGTATCAGGATCTGAAATGGATGTTTTGGTGGCCTAAGATGAAAAAGGATGTGGCTGAGTTTGTGTATGCTCGCCTAGTGTGTCAGAAGGCTAAGATAGAGCACCAGAAACTTTCGGGTAAGTTGCAACCTTTGAGTATTCCTGAGTGGAAGTGGGATAGTATCTCTATGGATTTTGTGTCTGGACTCCCTAGGACTCCAGCTGGTTGTGATGCCATATGGGTTGTTGTGGATAGGTTGACCAAATTTGCCCATTTCATTCCTATGAACATGGAACATCCATTAGAGAAGTTGCCTGGGTTGTATATTAGAGAGATAGTTAGATTGCATGGTGTACCCTCTAGCATAGTTTCAGACAGAGATCCTAGATTTACCTTTAGATTTTGGAATAGTTGCATGAGGCCTTAGGAACGAAGCTTAGATTGAGTTCAGCTTATCACCCACAGACCGATGGTCAGTCTGAGAGAACAATCCAATCATTAGAAGACTTGTTGAGGGCGTGTGTGCTAGAGCAGTCTGGTAGTTGGGATAAGTTTTTACCCCTTATAGAGTTTACCTACAACAATAGCTTCCATTCCAGCATTGGGATGGCACCTTATGAGGCTTTGTATGGGAGGAGGTGTAGGACAACTTTGTGTTGGAATGAGCCTGGAGAGAATGTTGTGTTAGGACCTGAGGTAGTGCAAGAGACTACAGAGAAAGTGAGGATGATATAAGATAGGATGAGAGTGGCACATAGTAGGCAAAAGAGTTACCATGATAAGAGAAGAAAAACTCCCGAATTCCAGGAGGGGGATCATGTGTTCTTGCGAGTTACTCCAACAACTGGGGTTGGCAGAGTAATGAAAGCGAGGAAACTTACCCCTAGATTTATTGGCCCTTACCAAATTCTAAAAAGAGTCGATGAAGTCGTTTACCAAATAGCTTTACCCCCGTTCCTGTCAAACCTTCATAATGTATCTCATGTGTCTCAACTTCAAAAGTATGTTCATGACCCAAGCCATGTGATAGTACCCGATGTCATTCCCTTAAAGGATAACTTGACCTTTTAGGTGTTACCGCTTCGGGCTGAAGATCGAAGGGTCAAGCAGCTGAGAGGGAAGGAAATTCCTTTGGTCAAGGTCGTTTGGAGTGGAGCTACAGAAGAAAGTGCTACGCGGGAGTTGGAGAGCAAGATGAAGGAGTCATACCCGCATCTGTTTAGTCAAGGTGAGTAGAAATTTCGAGAACGAAATTTTTATTAGGGGGTGGAATTGTAACACCCTGCTTTTCACTTCTATGTCTATATGTGTTAATACTTAATTATAGATGTTTGCATATGTTGTTTATGCTTGTTTTTGATGCATAAGTTTATAGTTGTAGTAGTTTAGTCTTTAGGTTAATAGATCCATTCGAGTCCAAGTAACTTGTTTCACGGTTTTGGCCATATCTTGAGTTCTAGACATCTGATTGAGGTGATCTTGGATGCGTTGGAAAGCTTAGATAATTATCTATAAGTCTTATTCAGGTGTCGAGGCAAAAAAAAAACATGCTTTCTGATGGGGAAATCGATTTGGGAAATCGATTTCCAGCTGAAGAAATCGATTTCCAGAAAGTGAAAATATTGCTTAAAGGGAAAATCCATTTCTTTGATAATAAAATCGATTTGGTCAATGGAAAATCGATTTCCGTGGTTGTGGAATCGATTCCCATGCTTGTCAGAGCTTGTGTACGCGTTTGTGTTATCGGGCTATGTTGTGTACGGCCCATTCGTGCTAAAACGTCCCTAACAGTTATATATGCATAGCGCATGACCCAAACCTAGTTTCTACACCCTATTATACTCACTAGTTGCCTCTTCTCATTCCTAGGAGCTCTCACTGATCTCTTGTTCTAGAAAACCCAAAAGGACGAATCTTGTTTTGGTGTTCTTCGTCAAGAACACGCCATTGTTTGGCTAGTCTATCTCTGCTGCTAGAGTTAATCTCCTAAGTTAGAAACCAAGGTGAGTTTCTAATCCTAGATTTGTTTTCCCTTTCAATCCTTAACTTAAAGATCGACTCTGCTTTCCAGTGTTGCGATCATGATCAAGTCCTGAACCCGTAAGAAGGAATCGTAGCAGAATTTGGCTCTGTTCTCTTTCCCTTAGGCTGTGAATCGTCATACCAGGTATGGGGGAGAAAATTGGTCATGAATATGTGGGTTTTGGGATAGGTTAAGATGAAGGGGTTAACCCATGACCCCTATGTATGCCTATGAATGTTGTTATGTTGTTTTTTGGCTATATGAGTATTGATTGATGAATAATTTGATGTTATAACATGTTTATAACTATGAGTTCATGATTGATATGATTATTGATGAATTGATGGTGATGGGCATGTTGTTTATGCCATGATATGGTGTTTTGTTAACCTTATACTATAAGAACATAGTTATAGGGAGAAAATAAATAGGCGATGTGAGATTGATGACCAAGGATTAGTTTGAGAACATTTAGGTTATGATTTATGAGTGTTGGACTAATCAAATTGGTGATAAATAGCTTAGGCTCGAATGATATGTCAATTAGAGAACGTAGACTGGTCCGATAGCGGAGAAAACCCGTTACTGCATGATCTAACACCCAGAAATCGATTTCCAGCACATGGAAATCGATTTGAGTCCTCCAAGAATCGATTTCCAAGGAGTGAAAATCGATTTGGCTTTGTAGAAATCGATTTCTAGAATCGATTTTCCTTGTTCAAAATCGATAGGGGAAATCGATTTGAACATGTTGAAATCAATGGACATGGAAATCGATTTGAAGACTTGAGAAATCGATTCCAGAGATTGGAATCGATTCTCACGTGCCTAGGAGTAGTTTTAACCTGTTATGCTTGATGGATAGTGTTATATAGGCTTGTTATGATCTAAGGACTTTAGGTTACCCTTAGTAGCTTAAGTATACTTGATCTTTGATCCTACTTAACACTAGGATGTAACCCCATGGTTTAAAATAGAATGAGTTAGAGAAGAATGTCATGAAATAATAAAGACGATAACGAAGATGTTGTTGATAATAGTAACGAGAAGTTATTATTAGTGATGACTGTTGATGACCATCGTGGATGATCATAGTTAATAATCAATGTGATTGATTATGGTGGTGGATGGTTGGCATGTGTTTGCATATTGATGAACATTGTACGCATCATACGTTGAAGTTGATATGTTGGGTGGAAAGCAAACGATGAATCGCGATAGTGGAGGCCATGATGGGTGTTATCCCGGCCTTGCCGGTACATTTAGTATGGAAGTTCTAGGTGACATAGGCTAGCTACCTATTGTCGGAGTGACCTAATGAATAAGCTTGAGTACCCTGACTAGCCATTATACGTTATCAGGATTAGTGAGAGTGTTCGGGGATGGCCCATGGTCTGGCATATAATCCACGTTGATAACCGGACAAGTACTCCTAATCGTCTTTCCAGAGTTAGAGTTGTTGGCCACATGCATACGGAGTAGTGATGTTGCATTCGCATTGTCATGCATTTATGATATATATATTGATTATGCATGTGTTGATTGATGTATGTTGTATGTCATCTTAATTACTATTCCATTCCGTTTACATATATTTATGATCGTATTTCTCACCCCTGTCTTTTGTTGTTCTTGTGCATGTGATGTTGGATGTGCAGAGGAGGGTGAGCATGCCGACGAGGAGTGATCCCGTGGAGATCTCTCTTAGTAGTAGTAGTTAGGATTTACGTTCAGTTGTTTAGTTTTATTCCGATGTATTATCGGTGTATGTATACCAACTCTCATATGTGACATCGGGATTTGGGTTATATTTGTTATTTATGTTTTCCGCAGTTTGTTTTTTTAGGATTTTGATTATTTCAGATTCCTACGTTTAAGTTATAGATGATGTGATGCATATTACCCTTAAGAATTTGTTTTTATTTATAATTGTTATTTTTTTTTTAAAGACATATGTGATTTTATTTATATTTTATTTTATGTGGGGTAGTGGGTGTCACAGCAGTTAACACATTGAACACACTTATCAGGTGTAAAGGAGTTTCTTTCATGTTATCTCAATTTCATCATATCACAGTTGTTGACAACAAGAAGATGGATCCCTATTTGGTGTTAGGTACATGGTTCGGTACCAATCAAGGTTGGTTCGAGTGGTGATGAGCTCGGGTCTCTTAAGCAAGTGATCAGGGGTTCGATTCATGACCCTTGTGTATAGAAAAATCTTGGTTGGAAGGAAACATCCCACTTTGAGTGCTTTCAAATCCCCAAAAGAGATTAGTCTCGATGAACGATCGGGGATGCTCCTTGCAAATAATTATATGCGAACCCAAAAAAGGCACATGGTTCAATCTTAATCCTTTATGTCTATAATGAACATGATGTATTGTGTATCTACATGATTGATTTAGATCTAGGATTTAGTATATATATAATTCCATCAATTAGTGTCAGAGCATTAATGAAAATCTCACTAAAATTCGCTAAGATAATTAAAGTATCATCATCGGCCTATTTTTTTTTCAATTAAAATCGAATCTCAAATTATGTATATTAGGCTTTATGATTTGTATTTATGCGAAAATATATTTATATAATATATATTCATAGAACAACCATACTACAAATCTACCTTGGCTCTTATACCAATTGATTAAAAGGAAAACACGTAGAATCATGAAAAAATTTCCACTTTGAAGCAAGAAAATTGCAGTTTTATTTCCAATTTCGGATCTCATTTTTTATCCTATTAAAATCAAAATTGTTTTGGGACTACTCTTAATCGAAATTCACTGATACCCATTTTTCATCCGTTTTCATTGATCGAATCTGGTGATCGAACTGGTTCGTTTTTTCCGATCTATTTCGAGTTCAATTTTTTTTAGCGTGAGAGCTTCATAATGTGCGAAATTTTGCGAAAAATTAAATGATTTAATTTCTCTTAATTGTAACTTATATTACTTTAATAATAATCATACCTTATCAGTGTTTGGGATATTTTACCAGTTGGTTGCAAATATGTCTTTAATTAAGACCAAGCGTACTCCAGATGGTAATGTTGAGAGGTACAAAGCTATACTATTGGCAAAAGGCTATAGTCAAAGATATGACAATAATTATACGGAGACTTTCTCGTTGGTCTTTACCAAGGATGCTTTTCGAGTTGTCGTTGCTTAGGTAGCTCACTTTGATTTAGAACTTTACTAGATGGATGTGAAAACGACTTTTCTGAATGTTGATTTAGCTGAAGATATATATATATATATATATATATATATATATATATATATATATATATATATATATATATATATATATGGTTCAGCCTGATGGCTTTGTTGAAGAAGGCAAAGAAGGTTTATTTATGGGCAAAAACATGCCTGTAGAGAATGGTATTTAAAGTTTGATCAGGTGGTCACTTCTTTTACCTTCAAGGAAAATGCTTCAGATTAGTGCATTTACCTGAAGACTAGTGAGAGCGATTTCATGATTCTTGTCTTATATGTCGATGACATACTTCTTGCTAGTAATTGTGTCAGACTTCTCACTCGGATAAAACAAATGTTGAACAACCACTTTGACATGAAAGGAGCTTAGTGATGCTTCAGTTGTTCTAGGCATCCTGATTTATCATCATAGGTCACATGACATTATTATATTGTCACAAATAGGATATATTGAAAAAGGTCCTCAAACAGTTTAATATGCATTTTTGCTCCCCGTGTGTTGGGCCTATTAAAAAGGGTGATAAACTCTCTAAATCTCAGTGTCCTCAAAATGATAAAGAAGCACTGAAATGGAAAAGGTTTCATATGCTTCCACTGTTGGCAGATTGATGTATGTTCAAGTTTATATTCGTCCCGATATTGCCTTCGCTATTAATGCTTTAGGGATATACTTGAGTAACCCAGATTTGGGTCATTGGAAAGCCATAAAAAAAAAGATCATGAGATACTTGTAGGGCACCATATATGCCAACCCTTAAGAAGTCTATCAACTTCAAGTCATTGACTATTTTGATTTTGATTTTGCTGGTTGTCCTGATGACCGAAAATCTACTTCTGACTTTACTTTTATGATGGCAGAAGGAGCTATTTCTTGAAAGAGTGTCAAATAGACATTTACAACTACTTCTACCATGGAAGTAGAGTATGTTGCTTGTTATAAGGCTATTTGTCAAGCCATGTGGCTGAAAAACTTAATTTCTAGCTTTCATATTGTTGAAAGCATATCTCTAGGACACTTTGTGATATATTGCGACAATTGTGCTGCTGTGCATTTCTCTCGAACACAACAGGAACTCTATGTACTCAAAACACTTTGAAATAAATTAATTGTTTGTTAGAGAAAATTATGGGGATTCAGACTCAAATTGACAATCTTGCTACATAAAACATATTAGCAGATCTAGTGACCAAAGGCTTAACTATTGAAATTTTCCAAAATCATGTAACTCATATGGGTTTCATTAATTAAGTGTTTTGATGTTTTGGGTTTTTTCTTATTATGATTATGAGATATGTATAAGATGACGTCGCTTTATTATCATAACTCTCATAACATTATTGAGATGCTTCGACCATTCTTTGAAATTGTATATTTGTTTATTTGATTATGAAATATGAGCATCATCATTCTTTTGTGTGAAATATGAACATGTTAACATATATGATATCCCTATCGGATACTATATTTTCTATTGAGTTAAAGCTTCATATTTCTTATACTTTTGACAGATGTGTGCTTTGTCCATAATTGATATACTAATCTTTATAATTCTCATATTTCTAATAATTGATAATGTTATCCAAATGGGAGAATGTTGAATTATTATTCAATTTTGTGGAGCAAAATTAATCAATTATCTAGAATATACGTTTGAATTGTTAATATATTAATTAATTATGGAATTATTATTTAATTATAACACTTAATTAATAGATGGATATTGCAATTGGGCTCTTGTCATGGATGACCCATGATACATTGAACTATCCACTTTGATGACTCTTGAGAGGTTCCCATTCTCATATGATAAGATATAAATCTGTTTTCCCATTAGGCAGCTAACACACTGAACACATTTATGAGGTAGAGAGGAGTTTCTCTCACGTTCTCTCAATTCCATCATATCACAACCGTTGACAACAAGAATATGGATCCCTCTTTGGTGTCAAGTACATGGTTCAGTCTTAATCCTTTATGTCTGTGACGAACATGTTGTATTGCGTATCTATATGATTAATTTGGATCTATGATTTAATATATAATTCCATCAGTTTAATGTAGACATTTTTTATTCTTCTCAGAGTTTATATTATCCATTTTTATTAAATTGAAGGGAAATATCCAACCAAATATATGTCTTATTAAAAAAATAAAAATAATAAGACATATTTGGAGCAATGAAAATTCAAATATAAAAAAAATATAAATACAACAATTTGTTATTCATATTCCACTAATCCAGTAACACTAGCAGTCACAACTGTACATTGTGTATCAAGCTATTATAAGTGCACTTTAGCAATTACAATTTCATTATGTACGTCAAATTATTGTAAATTTTCTCCCACCTCTACGTCATGTTTTTTTTTTTTTTTTTTGTCGATGCAATCCCAAATGAACGTTTGTATAAAAGTAACAATTTGTTGTTTCTTACATAAAGTGACATTAGAATTTGTGCACCACTACTTCAACATGTATCCAAACACACTAATACTCAAACTATTACAATTTCCTTCTATTCCACCATTCATAAAGCACCATCTTTATTATTCAGATATTTTCATAAAATATTTAAATGTAAAGTACTTGTCAATCCAATAATAATAATAATAATAATAAAATTCTTGAAGGAAAGCTTTGTCACCCTTATGATCATACCCTATTCGAGGGATTAGTCTCCGCAATTACGAGCGGAGAATGCTTTGTGTTATCGGGCTATGTTGTGTACGGCCCATTCGTGCTAAAACGTCCCTAACAGTTATATATGCATAGCGTATGACCCAAACCTAGTTTCTACACCCTATTATACTCACTAGTTGCCTCTTCTCATCCCTAGGAGCTCTCACTGATCTCTTGTTCTAGAAAACCCAAAAGGACGAATCCTGTTTTGGTGTTCTTCGTCAAGAACACGCCGTTGTTTGGCTAGTCTATCTCAGCTGCTAGAGTTAATCTCCTAAGTTAGAAACCAAGGTGAGTTTCTAATCCTAGATTTGTTTTCCCTTTCAATCCTTAACTTAAAGATCGACTCTGCTTTCCAGTGTTGCGATCGTGGTCAAGTGCTGAACCCGTAAGAAGGAACCGTAGCAGAATTTGGCTCTGTTCTCTTTCCCTTAGGCTGTGAATCGTCATAGCAGGTATGGGGCGAGAAAATTGGTCATGAATATGTGGGTTTTGGGATAGGTTAAGATGAAGGGGTTAACCCATGACGCCTATGTATGCCTATGAATGTTGTTATGTTGTTTTTTGGCTATATGAGTATTGATTGATGAATAATTTGATGTTATAACATGTTTATAACTATGAGTTCATGATTTATATGATTGTTGATGAATTGATGATGATGAGCATGTTGTTTACGCCATGATATGGTGTTTTGTTAACCTTATACTATAAGAACATAGTCATAGGGAGAAAATAAATAGGCGATGTGAGATTGATGACCAAGGATTAGTTTGAGAACACTTAGGTTATGATTTATGAGTGTTGGACTAATCAAATTGGTGATAAATAACTTAGGCTCGAATGATATGTCAATTAGAGAACGTAGACTAGTCCGATAACGGAGAAACCACGTTACTGCATGATCTGACACCCAGAAATCGATTTCCAACACCTGGAAATCGATTTGAGTCCTCCAAGAATCGATTTCCAAGGAGTGGAAATCAAATCGATTTCCAAGGAGTGGAAATCGATTTGGCTTTGTAGAAATCGATTTCTAGAATCGATTTTCCTTGTTCAAAATCGATTGGAGAAATCGATTTGAACATGTTGAAATCAATGGACATGGATATCGATTTGAAGACTTGAGAAATCGATTCCAGAGATTGGAATCGATTCTCACGTGCCTAGGAGTAGTTTTAACCCGTTATGCTTGATGGATAGTGTTATATAGGCTTGTTATGATCTAAGGACTTTAGGTTACCCTTAGTAGCTTAAGTATACTTGATCTTTGATCCTTCTTAACACTAGGATGTAACCCCATGGTTTAAAATAGAATGAGTTAGAGAAGAATGTCATGAAATAATAAAGATGATAACGAAGATGCTGTTGATAATAGTAACGAGAAGTTATTATTAGTGATGATTATTGATGACCATCGTGGATGATCATAGTTAATAATCAATGTGATTGATTATGGTGGTGGATGGTTGGCATGTGTTTGCATATTGATGAACATTGTACGCATCATACGTTGAAGTTGATATGTTGGGTGGAAAGCAAACGATGAATCGCGATAGTGGAGGCCATGATGGGTGTTATCCCGGCCTTGCGGGTACATTGAGTATGGAAGTTCCAGGTGACATAGCTATACTATTGGCAAAAGGCTATAGTCAAAGATATGACAATAATTATAAGGAGACTTTCTCGTTGGTCTTTACCAAGGATGCTTTTCGAGTTGTCGTTGCTTAGGTAGCTCACTTTGATTTAGAACTTTACTAGATGGATGTGAAAACGACTTTTCTGAATGTTGATTTAGCTGAAGATATATATATATATATATATATATATATATATATGGTTCAGCCTGATGGCTTTGTTGAAGAAGGCAAAGAAGGTTTATTTATGGGCAAAAACATGCCTGTAGACAATGGTATTTAAAGTTTGATATATATATATATATATATATATATATATATATATATATATATGGTTCAGCCTGATGGCTTTGTTGAAGAAGGCAAAGAAGGTTTGCAGGCTTAAGAAAACTATTTATGGGCAAAAACATGCCTGTAGACAATGGTATTTAAAGTTTGATCAGGTGGTCACTTCTTTTACCTTCAAGGAAAATGCTTCAGATCAGTGCATTTACCTGAAGACTAGTGAGAGCGATTTCATGATTCTTGTCTTATATGTCGATGACATACTTCTTGCTAGTAATTGTGTCAGACTTCTCACTCGGATAAAACAAATGTTGAACAACCACTTTGACATGAAAGGAGCTTAGTGATGCTTCAGTTGTTCTAGGCATCCTGATTTATCATCATAGGTCACATGACATTATTATATTGTCACAAATAGGATATATTGAAAAAGGTCCTCAAACAGTTTAATATGCATTTTTGCTCCCTGTGTGTTGGGCCTATTAAAAAGGGTGATAAACTCTCTAAATCTCAGTGTCCTCAAAATGATAAAGAAGCACTGAAATGGAAAAGGTTTCGTATGCTTCCACTGTTGGCAGATTGATGTATGTTCAAATTTATATTCGTCCCGATATTGCCTTCGCTATTAATGCTTTAGGGATATACCTGAGTAACCCAGATTTGGGTCATTGGAAAGCCATAAAAAAAATATCATGAGATACTTGTAGGGCACCATATATGCCAACCCTTAAGAAGTCTATCAACTTCAAGTCATTGACTATTTTGATTTTGATTTTGCTGGTTGTCCTGATGACCGAAAATCTACTTCTGACTTTACTTTTATGATGGCAGAAGGAGCTATTTCTTGAAAGAGTGTCAAATAGACATTTACAACTACTTCTACCATGGAAGTAGAGTATGTTGCTTGTTATAAGGCTATTTGTCAAGCCATGTGGCTGAAAAACTTAATTTCTAGCTTTCATATTGTTGAAAGCATATCTCTAGGACACTTTGTGATATATTGCGACAATTGTGCTGCTGTGCATTTCTCTCAAACACAACAGGAACTCTATGTACTCAAAACACTTTGAAATAAATTAATTGTTTGTTAGAGAAAATTATGGGGATTCAGACCCAAATTGACAATCTTGCTACATAAAACATATTAGCAGATCTAGTGACCAAAGGCTTAACTATTGAAATTTTCCAAAATCGTGTAACTCATATGGGTTTCATTAATTAAGTGTTTTGATGTTTTGGGTTTTTGCTTATTATGATTATGAGATATGTATAAGATGACGTCGCTTTATTATCATAACTCTCATAACATTATTGAGATGCTTCGACCATTCTTTGACATTGTATATTTGTTTATTTGATTATGAAATATGAGCATCATCATTCTTTTGTGTGAAATATGAACATGTTAACATATATGATATCCCTATCGGATACTATATTTTCTATTGAGTTAAAGCTTCATATTTCTTATACTTTTGACAGATGTGTGCTTTGTCCATAATTGATATACTAATCTTTATAATTCTCATATTTCTAATAATTGATAATATTATCCAAATGGGAGAATGTTGAATTATTATTCAATTTTGTGGAGCAAAATTAATCAATTATCTAGAATATACGTTTGAATTGTTAATATATTAATTAATTATGGAATTATTATTTAATTATAACACTTAATTAATAGATGGATATTGCAATTGGGCTCTTGTCATGGATGACCCATGATGCATTGAACTATCCACTTTGATGACTCTGGAGAGGTTCCCACTCTCATATGATAAGATATAAATCTGTTTTCCCATTAGGCAGCTAACACACTGATCACATTTATGAGGTAGAGAGGAGTTTCTCTCACGTTCTCTCAATTCCATCATATCATAACCGTTGACAACAAGAATATGGATCCCTCTTTGGTGTCAAATACATGGTTCAGTCTTAATTCTTTATGTCTGTGACGAACATGTTGTATTGCGTATCTATATGATTAATTTGGATCTATGATTTAATATATAATTCCATCAGTTTAATATAGACATTTTTTAATCTTCTCAGAGTTTATATTAAATTCAAATATAAAAAAATATAAATACATCAATTTGTTATTCATATTCCACTAATCCAGTAACACTAGCAGTCACAACTGTACATTGTGTATCAAGCTATTATAAGTGCACTTTAGCAATTACAATTTCATTATGTACGTCAAATTATTGTAAATTTTCTCCCACCTCTATGTCATGTTTTTTTTTTTTGTCGATTCAATCCCAAATGAACGTTTGTATAAAAGTAACAATTTGTTGTTTCTTACATAAAGTGACATTAGAATTTGTGCACCACTACTTCAACATGTATCCAAACACACTAATACTCAAACTATTACAATTTCCTTCTATTCCACCATTCATAAAGCACCATCTTTATTGTTCAGATATTTTCATAAAATATTTAAATGTAAAGTACTTGTCAATCCAATAATAATAATAATAATAAGAATAATAATAATAAAATTCTTGAAGGAAAGCTTTGTCACCCTTATGATCATACCTTATTCGAGGGATTAGTCTTCGCAGTTAGGAGCGGAGAATGCTTTGGAAAACCAAATAATAATAATAATAATAAAGGTTATGTTAAAAAGTATCTGCAATATTTATTAAGAAATTTAAAATAAAAGTTTCCATAAAAAAACTGAGTATTAAATATACTGGGAATGAAAAAAGACTTTTTTCATTAAAAACATTTTACTTTATTTTTATTAATTAGTAAAACCCTGATAATATTGGTTATAATATTTTGATGCACATTATTTATTTAAAAAGGATAAAATATAGGTACCTAAAAAATAAGATGAAACAGATTATAATTCATAATTAGATTAAAAAATTATTGCAGGATTGAAGATTCAAATAAGAGCAACCACCGGCTGACAGAGTCAAAATCGTAAGTGTTGGCTGTTGCATTGCATATAATGATACTACCAACGTAGGTCAAAGACAATCAATAAGATATTCAATAATCCTTTTTTTTATAGTAGATATTTCAATAATCTTTTAATAAACATCTTTAACGGTGTTTAATAATTAGCGGTACAAAATTGCACCCATGATATCATTCTACTGCTAATTGGCTAATAATAATCCCTTCAAAACTACTCTATTATATGGATTAGGTTCAACCCTTTCTAATTAATCAATAATAGATATATTATTATTTTCTCACTCTACATTTTTACTTATTTTAGAAAAACTTTATCTCTATTATATTATAGGATAAAGCTTTTTTAAAGAATTAAATTTATTTTACAAATTAAAATTATAATATATTTTAATTTTTATCAAATGAAAAATAAATATACTCTTATTTACTTATATTGAAAAAATCAATTTAACAAAATTCAAATCATTGTTATAAACCAAGTGACAGCCTTTCGAACTATGATAGGGCCGTTTGAAGCTCCCACTGAAAAAGATAATGGAAATTTGGACAATGGAAAAGACAAATATAACTGCCAGTTGGAAACAAACTGTTTTCCCCACCACTTTTCGTGATTAATTATTAAGGAACAAACAAGAATAAATAGTGCTTATAAGGAATTTATATGGATGTGTCATCAATATGATGATTAGTTGATTACTTTCATCCTCGCTTTTTTATTTATCTTTTAAGATTTTTTTTATAAAGATTAAAAATATTATTAAATAGCTCTAAATAAAAAATTAATATAATGAAATTATTATTTCTTAAAAAATATAAGATTTAATTAATTATAAATTACACTTAATTCACGTTACAGGGTGCCTTGCGTTTGCGAACAGCAAGCTTCTCCTCCCTCCCTCCCTCTAATCACCTGAAGCTTCTCCTTCCTCCCTGCCATTTCTTTTCTCAAAACCTTGCAAACAGGGAGCTAGCCACTATGAACTTGCGAATAGAGACCCGAAACTTCTTTAGTTCCCGTCGTCCGCGCCGCCTTTGCCCATATGCTGCTCATCCTCTGCAAGATACGAGTGTATGGTGGTTCGTGAGTTGCTGCAGGGGACGTGAATGGCAATGCATGACTGGGGCCAAATTGAAATAATGTTCATTTCCGGATCATAACTTTATGCATTTGAATCAACAAAGTCATAGAGTTACAAGCAATACCTAAGGTTTTGCAGCTGCTTAAAAAATGAAGCAGTTTAAAAATAGTAACTTTGGTTAGCTGTACAGTTCAAAGATAATCAATCAATGATGGCAATAACTCCAATATTGACTAGCTGTGCAGATTATTGCAGTTCCAAGTAAGCAACCTGCTACCTGTGATTCAAAGTTTACAAACTAGATAAGTATATGTGGAAAATAATCCGAAATATATACCAGAATTTTATAAAGTACTTACAGAAATTTATTAGAACTATATCAAAGACATAAGAAAATAGAAAAAAAGAATTAATGAATAATACCTCTGTCTTATAATTCTCTTCTTCAACAACTGGTGTTGTATGCTCCATAATTTTGCATTTATTGTTGCCAAGGATTTAAGTAGATTAATTACATCATATTGTGATAGCAAGTTCTCTGACTCAAACTTGAGAAATGTTCTGCAAAAGAGTATATAAGCCATTAGATCCTTCAAATGGCAATAACCCGTGTCTAGCAAGTGTTCTTTTAATTTCTAGGCTAAATTGCAATTTTTGTCTCCCAAGTTTTTCAGTTTGGCAAAAATGGTCCTCCAATTTTTTTGACAAATTTAGTCCTCCTAAAGTTCAAATGTTGTGAATTTGGTCCCCATATTTTTTAATTGTACTTTTGGTCCCCCAAAAATGTGGGGTTTTTTTTTGCACCTTTAGTCCCTAAAAATCATGGATTTTGGAAAAATGGACGACCAAAAGTGCAAAAAATCCATGAATTTAGGGGACCAAAAGTGCAATTAAAAAAATATGGGGACCAAATTCACAACATTTGGATTTTAGGAGGACTAAATTCGGCAAAATAAAAGTTGAGGGACTATTTTCGCCAGAATGAAAAACTTGGGGGACGGAAAATGCAATTTAGCCTAATTTCTATTACATGAGACTCAAAACCTTTGTGCCTGAAGTGAATTGGGAAGATCATGCTTTGCTTAGGTGAATCCATTTTGACTCAAAACCCCTATACATTATATTGTTATGCTGTAATCACTCGGACAACCATACTAACCCGTGAGTAACAAAAACAACAAGTCGATTCCCAATTTCTGAAGCAACAAGCTTCTCCAATAGCATAGAACTAACTTCCTGCAAATTTCAAAATAAACACTATATAATTAGATAGAAATTAAATTAAAATATTAACGTTTAGAGAAGTCAGCAACGGAAGTAGTGCACAGAAGGGTTCAAATTGGGTAAATATATTTAGTTATCCAAGAACCAAAAAGTAAGGAAAAATCTACAGTAGCCTACCATGAGCAAAGACTTTCAGACACCAAATCAACAACCCCTGTGTTCAAAGCATAACCCATCGTCTCACCTGTAGAATGCCAAGTCGAGCACCAAAGCAGTTTGCACGGATATGGCACGGAGAGAGAGAGAGAAGGCGGAAGGATAGTCTATGCTTCCTTCTTAGGACGGAGAACACGCAACATCGACAGAGAACACGCAGGACTGAAACAGTTTTTGTTGTGGAGAGAGAGAGAGCGACAGTGATGCACGTGAGAGGTTGGGGAATAAGTGGGAGGGTTTAAGTAAATTATTTTTAACCTTAGGTTTAAATAATAATTAAGGGATAAGATTTGGTGTCAAAGTTAAGTTTGATATCATGGTGTCATTTGATCCTATCCCTAGTTTTATATATTTCATAAATTATTTTAATGATAATTTTACTTATTTAAAGAAAATATATTAAATATTTCTTGAGTTAGTAATTATTAAATTTATTTAAATCTTCATTTAATGTTTTATAATTTAAAATAATTAAAAGACAAAAATTTAGATAAACCATTATTTTAGTTCATGAAATTATAAGCATATTCCCTAAGAAATTAGGGAATGTAGTTTAACTAAACTGCACATATGGAACATTAAATGTCACAGGGGACGTGTAAATGGCATTGCTTCTTCCTCTCCCACCAAAATCGACGCTATATTGAACATGATGGAAAAAAAAAAAATACTAAATGTAAAATAACAACGTATTAGGCGCGAAGGGAGATTTTCTTTTTTTTTTATTTCCCCCTGATTTCAATGACATAATAGACATAGAAGGGCTTGATGTGTTCATAGATATGCAGAAGGTTATCTTCTGAACAAAGATTTTTTTCATTCCCGATGTTATTCTGTGAAGGTCAGCCTTCAAAGGTCGGAGGTCGGTCGAACACCTGACAAGGAGTGTCGGACACGTGTCATACGAGACACACATGTCCAACACTCAGACACCCCTAAAGTCAGCAGTGTCAATGCTACATATTATCTTTACCCATTATGTATCTCTACCATATTTTTTTTAACTATTTATGTCATTAAAGTGTTGGAAGGCTTTTACAGAGGAAGTGATTCTTCCAGTCACTCAAGTGTTTGATGCAATTAAAGAACTTGAGAATGATGGGGTTGAGCACTGTGATACTTTTGTTCTTACATGTGCATCAACATTAAGTAATTCTCCCAAGTCCCAATCACTCCTTCAATTGCATTTTTTTGGGATTATTTTTTTATAATCTAAATATTGATTTTGCATATACAATATGTATTAGGGCTGATCATTGCATTGCATCTGAACTTCGGGAAAGTGTTATGAAGTCCTGTGTTATTAGCTCTATAACTCAATTGATATTGGCTCTATAACTCAATTGGTATGTGCCAGTGTATTATTCTCATAGTGCCATGTGACAATGTATCGATTTCTCTTGGATATTGAATTTGTTGTCTTTTTGCTGATGTTGTGTTTTGGGTGATTTACCAGAGTGAATTCTTGGCTCACATTAGATTGCTTATATCATTGCTGAAGCGGGTATATGTGTTGGGTTGGGTTATGCATTGAGTCAGAAAGATCCTATTAGGGGGGTGAGCTTAGAAGGGAAAGAATATTTTAATTTTTGGTGCTTTGAAGCAAAGTATATGTTCCTTCAAAATTTTGACTAATTTCCTTAGCTACCTTAATTCTTAAATTGTGATATTTAATTTGTGTGACTCATGATGATTTAAGCAGTATTATGGCATCTTTCATATAATTTTTTTATAGCTGTTGTATCACTTTGTAGTTTCTACATTGCTACAGTTGAGTTGCAATTTGCATCTTACCTTCTGAAATGGACTAGGCTCTACAGTAGTGGGTCCTTAGAAAAATCAGTTCTGCAGCATCTACCCATTCTTTTTTCCTGGTGTTGCAAGTGGATTGATGACTCACTTGCAAGTTTAGCCCAGTGTTTACTTACTATTAACTTTATGCAAATATAGTTCAACTCAAGTTGATTTAATGCGCTTTCTCTTTATTATAGGGAAGCAAAAATCAATAAATTTTTTTGGAAATTATAGCTAATATTTGTATTTGATAGAAATTATAGATGATATTCATATTTTAAAAAAAAGCTTATATTCCTATTTGATAGAAATTATAGCTGTCTATCTTGGACCAATTCGAACATCATCAACTTTAGGAAAGGTTGTTTAAGGGCAATCAGTGAAAATAGAAAACCCCTATTAGTCATGATACATTTGCAAAGATACTAAATTGGGCAGTTATGGTTGAACTAAGAGAACTTTAAGCAAAGCATGAGGAGTAGAGATAATCCAAATTTTAATTCTGAAGCTGATACTCCTTGATTATTTTTTTGGTTTGCCACTCAATTAATTGAAAGTGATAATTCTTGAAAGATTTATTTATCATCCAGACATTTTACTCAATATTGAACTGTGGGAGTATGACTTCATAAAGCATTCACTATTATAGTTTTTTGACCTAGGGAGTGGTCTCTCCTTAAGAAAATCACTGAACTCAAATGGAATTTGAGTTATTCATGCTACAGCTTCAAATAACTCACACGCACTTTTTTTCGTAATAACTCACAAGAACTTTTCATTTGTTTATTATATTGTATCACATGTTTTTTGTTTTTCTCGCTCTCAGTTTCAACTTTCATCTGTCTAATGTCTATCACTTGCAAAATTCAATACTTTCATCTGTCTTCGTTAGTCCTTAACCATTTCTCACTGCCTGCAACTTCTACATCTCTCTCCCTCTCTCTCCCTCATTGGTGCGTTCTCTCTCTCTCACCCACTCTCTCTCTGTTTGGTTTTGATTTTGGTTGGTTTTGGATGTTTTGGTTTTTGTTTTGATTATGTTTGGTTTTTGTTTTGAATGTCTAGGTTTTGGTTATGTCTAGGTTTTTCTTGCACGTGAGCTGCAAAGCTGCGATCTTTGTGTTTATGGTGGTGTTATGCATTCCAATGTTTTGAAAGTTTGTGCTTTTTTGCTATTTTTCGTTGCAGCTATTTAGGCCTCTTTTAATATCTCACTTGAATTCTCTGGTGAACAGTTTGAGACAATGCGTGTGATGCAGAGGGTGCTAACAATGCGTGTGATGCAGAGGGTGCTAATAATATATGAGCTTCTAGCTTAAAATGAAAGAAAGTCTTTGAAATTGATGCGTGTGAAGTTTTTACACAGAACACTAAAATAGTATTATGTATGTAAGGTGATCTTGTGAAGACCTTAATTGGCTAAAGATGCAAAAAAACGGCAGCGCTAAAAAAAATATAGTATGTCATAGTTTCAAATAATGCCTCATGACAAACAAAATTTGAAGTTTCTAACCATTAATTTATCCATTTATAGCTAATTATGTTAGATATAGTTCTAAAGGAATAAATTAAAGGTTGCAAACTTCAAACTAGGTGCTGCTACATTAGTTGCTGGAATTTCCTAAAATATACTATAGTTCGAATATGTATAACTATATCAAACATACCATTACTGAAAATGTAAAACTATATCTATCCTTATTTTAAGCTTAGCACTTTAGATTCTGGATTTGTTAACTACTCTTTCCATGTTATAAATAAAGAGAAAGGGATAATGAAAGGGTTGTTGTGATTCTAAGCATTAAAGCATGGGAAGCCATTTGCACATTTTTGTTATTCTTTCTCTATAAGCCATTTGCACATTTCTGGATTTAGAATTTGCTTTTGCTTCCGTAGGCTTTTTCAACCTTGAGTTCTATTTCTAAAGGAGATCTTTGTCGGGCTATCACATACTTGGGTAATTTGTTTAATTGAGAGAGTTTACTTTTAATGACCTGAATTTGTGTGTCTTCGATGGCTATCCATCCTGCATATTCGGCTTGATGCCACCAAACTAACTTGAAACTATCAATTTATATGTGTTAATGGTGCTGCTTTTTAGAGGATAGGTAATATAAATAAAACTTTTATTGTTGGTAATGTTCCAATGAAAGATCATTTTGTTGTTGACTGTTTGATTGTCGGCATGTTTGCTTTTCATGTTTTATGGTTTTTAATGCTAGTTCAGTAATAAAATTTATGGAAAGATGGTGTAGCAGAGTATCCATGAGTTCCAAGTTGATAAGAGGGGAGACTCTAAAATGGAATTCTCCCATGCACTATAGTTGGATAAGGATTTGGCTATAGTTGGATAAGGATTTGGCTATCATCAAGAAACGTTAATTTATTTCTTAAATCATGGCGTTCTTCTTGAAAGTAAAGGGGTTATTTATATTTTATGATTTGACTTCCGTTTTTTCGCTTTTCTGTTGGTTAATTTCTTCTTCAGCAACACTAATGACCAAGCTTTAGCATATAGCACTAATGTCAAACCATGCTTAGTTGATTTTTTTATTGCCGTAGACATTGAGCTTTACAATAATTTAGAAATGGGGATTTTTGCAAATCACTGCCCAATTTATTCCTTGTCAGGTTAATTGGAGCTAGGTGCTGAGCTTTTAATGATAGTGTCAATTGCAGAGATTGAATGTATAAGCAAGCATGCATTTTTAATCAATAAGAAATATTTTATTTCCCTGTTTATATTTTTATATGATTAGGATGGCTTATGTTGTTTTGTATGTAATCAAAGATGGAACTAATAAAAAATTATGTAAAATTTAATGATAACATGAAAAAATTAATAACATGAGGTTTACTCTGCTCACTCATATTTGTTTAGGCAATTATATTATTTTATCTCATCCTATTAAAAGGGCTTCATAGTTTTCAGATCTGTACTGTTTAAGGTTTCTTTGATTATTGTGAAGTGAAACACAACTTCTATTCCCAAAATAATAGAACTGTGTGATTTCATTGCTTTCATATGTTCATAAATGTTTCATTTTATACTTTTACTACTCAGGGCATTTGATGTGTTGGCCATGAAGATAACTTTTACTGCACAAAAACTTTGGCCAACAGATGAAACTTTCACCAAACTTTCACAAAAACCATTTTTTTTTTTCTCTTTGATCTCAAAATAACCGGTGCGGCAGCATGAGTATTTTACTAGATGGACGGTCCAACTTCATTTTATCCTTTAAGTAATTTTGCCTTAAATAAATGACAATTTCATAAGTGTGAATATCAAACCACAACAACTTATTTTTCTTTGCATAACATATATTTTTACATAGGATGTCATTTGGAATTAAAATTGTTGTAGCAATCAAACATGCTAAAATGCCTTTGCCACTATGGGTGTGTTTGGGAAAGCTGGAAAAAAAAGATTATGCTGATAATCGATTTATGAATAATCGATTATTATGATAATCGATTATAATCAGAATCTATTTTTATTTGGGTCTGTTTGCTGAAAAGCGATTTCAAGATAATCTTTTTTGTTTGGATGGTCTAAAAAAATCGCTTTTTACATAGTAAATTATGAAAAAGGGTATGAAGTTATTTGTATAATTTAAATATATTTATTTGGAAGTTAGTTTTGTAGGGGTAAATAGGGAAGAGAGTTTTGAGAATGAGAAATAATCAAATCATAACAATCTTAAGCTAAAACAAATTAGATGACATAAAACAGCTTTTTTCCCCCCAAAAAAAGCTTTTTTATAAATTTAAGCTAATTGCCAAACATGATAGATTATGTATGAAACAGCTTTTTAGCCAAAAAACAGCTGAAATGAGAAAAATCTATCTTTCCCAAACATTCTCTATATGTTTTGTAAAATACCAAGTTTCTTACTTGCTGGTCAAACCAAACCAATTCTTTTTCTTTGCTTTCTACTGCATTTTAGCGGAGCAACTTTCTTTTCTATTGATAAAATCAACTTCACCACTGAAAATCAACTATATATTATTATGTTTAATTCTTTTCCTCTCATATCAACTTCAATATTGAAAATCATTTGTTTAAATTATGTTATTATGTTTAATTTTTTCCTCCCAGATCAACTTCAGTATGGAAAACCAATTGTTTCTCTCAGTCATAATATGGGTTTGTTTGCAAGTTTCTTCTAATAGCAATGAACTAGATAAATGAATTTAATATACACACAGGTCGTTTATGAACATGCATAAAAACCAACGCGACCCGTGCGAATGCATAGGTACCGTACTAGTTTAGTCCTAAAACATACTAGTTTAGGTAAGTTTGTTAAAGATTGTGAAGATGTGCCTCAATGATAGAAGCTGAGTTAGTTATTTCTGTTTTTAGTTGTAACTGCTTCTGGCCAAAGTTAGTTACAACAGAATTGTTTAGCTTGTATCTTAGCTTGCTGATGTATAGACGAGTCGTATAGACGATAGACTATAGACGAGTCGTATAGACGATAGACTATAGACGAGTTGTATAGACGAGTTGTATAGACGAGTTGTATAGACGAGGTGTGAGGTTTTTCATGTACATTCTTCCAGATGATTCTGAGCAATTAGAGTATAAAAGAGATCGAGGGGTGTGAAAGAAGAAGAGAGTTAAACACAGAGTTTTGAGACTGAGTTTGATACAGAGTTTTGGCACAGAGTTTGAACACAACAAGGCTTGCAGTACTGGTTTGAAGGCAGTGATAGTAACAAGGGTGTAATGTTGTTCAAATGAAAAGGCCTTGATCTTGTAACTTCGATTATCATAGTGGATTCATCTTGCTCTCTTGCCCGTGGATGTAGGTCTTCACATTGAAGGCTGAACCACGTTAAATCTTGGTGTTGATTCTTCCTCTAATACTTCTTATAGCTTTTGTATAATTCTGATTTCTTGCATATCAAGTTTCTGCATATTTGTTTCCTAGATTCTGGTTGTGGTTGTTTATTGATTGCAGGTAATATTCTCAACAATTGGCGCCGTCTGTGGGAAAGGCAAACGGCAATCATGGGAACTACCAAATTCGACATTGAAAAGTTTAATGGAGCAAATGATTTTGGTCTTTGCAGGATAAAGATGCGCGCAGTATTGGTTCAACAAGGCTTGGTAAATGCTTTGAAAGGTGAATCTGCTCTCCCTGCCACGATGCCTGATCAAGAAAAGCAAGATCTCATCGAGAAGGCAAAGAGCACAATCATCTTGTGTCTTGGAGACAAAGCTCTAAGGGAAGTTGCAAGGGAACCTAATGCTGCGGCTCTATGGCTCAAACTTGAATCCCTCTATATGACTAAATCGGTTACCAATAGACTCTTCTTGAAACAGCAATTGTTCTCTTTCAAAATGAATGGAGAAAAATCTGTTATGGATCAGATTGCTGATTTCAACAAGATTCTAGATGATTTAGAAAATTTAGAGGTGAAATTAGAGGATGAAGACAAGGCTTTAATCCTTGTAAGTGCCTTGCCTGGCTCTTATGAACATTTCAAGGATGCCATACTGTTTGGAAGAGAGCAGCAATCCATCTCTCTTGAGGAAGTGCAAACTTCTATCCGCACCAAAGAAAGTCATAAAAAACAAGGAATCAAGATTGACAATAATGCTGAGAGCTTGAATATTATCAGAGGCAGAACTGAAAAAAGGGGATCGCATGGAGACAAGCACAGATCCAAATCGAAGAAGAAAACTCAAGGGAAGTTTAAATGCTTCCTCTGCCATAAGCAAGGACATTTCAAGAAAGATTGTCCAGAAAAAGGGGGCAAGAATTCAAAGCAATTTCAAGATTCTGGTAATGCTGCATTAGTTGATGCTTGTTATGAATCAGCTGAGGCCCTGGTTGTTTCAATCTCAGAGATTGAAAAAGATTGGGTGATGGACTCGGGATGTACTTTCCACATGTGTCCTAGGAAGGATTATTTTGAATCTATAGACCTAAGTGAAGGTGGAGCTGTCTTTCTAGGCAACAATAAACCCTGTAAAGTTCAAGGCAAAGGATCTATCAGATTGAAAATGTTCAATGGCAAGGAAACCTTGCTGGAAGATGTAAGAGCAATTCAATAAGTTTTGCAGGGATTTAGGTATTCAAAGGCATAAAACGGTTGCAGGCACTCCTCAACAGAATGGAATTGCTGAAAGGATGAATAGAACAATCCTAGAAAGGGTAAGATGCATGCTATTGAGTGCTGGTCTTCCTAAGTCTTTTTGGGGTGAGGCTGCTGCGACAGCAGTGTACTTGATTAATAGGTGTCCTTCTTCAGCAATTGGATTTAAAACACCAATGGAACTATGGTATGGAAAGCCGGCCGACTACTCAAATCTAAAGGTTTTTGGTTCCTTGGCGTTTGCTCACACTAAGCAAGACAAATTGGGACCAAGGGCTATTCAATGTGCATTCATAGGATACCCTGCAGGGGTAAAAGGTTACAAGTTGTGGAGGATTGATTCTGGTGAGCCTAAGTGTATTATCTCAAGAGATGTTGTATTTGATGAAAGCAGAATGGCTATGATTGATAAGAATCAGCAGCAAGCCAGTGCTTCAGGTAGCAACACTGAGAGTGTTCAAGTTGAGGTGGAGTCTACTGAGCAGCAAGACAGCAATCCTCAAGACACTACAGAGGCAGAAGCTGGATCAGAAATGGTTACAGCAGAACCAGAATTAGCCAATTACAATTTGGTTAGAGACAGAGAAAGGAGAACAATTAGAGCTCCTACTAGATATGGTCAAGCTGATCTAATCTATTATGCTCTAAGTGTTGCCGAGGATCTTCAAGCTGATGAGCCAAGCAACTACAATGAGGCTATCAGCAGTGAAGACAGTGAAGCATGGATGACAGCAATGAATGAAGAGATGTTATCACTTGAAAAGAATCAGACATGGATCCTAATAGATAATCCTAAAGGCAAAAGGGTTATTGGATCTAAGTGGATATATAAAAAGAAGGAAGGTATTCTAGGTGGAGAGAAACCAAGATTTAAAGCTAGACTTGTTGCAAAGGGGTTCTCTCAACTAGAAGGAATAGACTTCAACGAAATTTTTGCTCCTGTGGTGAAGCATTGCTCGATCCGAATCTTGCTATCCATTGTCACTCACTATGATTTGGAATTAGAACAACTTGATGTCAAAACCGCATTTCTCCATGGTGATCTTGAAGAAACTATTTATATGCAGCAACCTGAGGGTTTTGCCAAAGGTTAATAAGGTTTGTCTTCTAAAAAAATCTTTGTATGGTCTAAAGCAAAGTCCTAGGCAATGGTATAGAAAGTTTGATGACTTCATGATAAGTCTTGGTTTTCAAAGATGCAATTTTGACAGTTGTGTGTATATTCTAAAGGAAAATGGTGCAATCCTCACTTATCTCCTACTTTATGTGGATGACATTCTTCTAGCAAGTTCAGATAAGTATCAGATTAACAAGCTTAAATCTGATTTAAGAAATGAGTTTGAGATGAAAGAACTTGGAGAGGCCAAGAGAATTCTTGGTATGGATATCAGCAGAAACAGAAATCAAGGAGAATTATTTCTGTCTCAGCTTGGCTACTTAAAGAAAGTTGTCTCTAAGTTCAGAATGCATGAATCAAGACCGGTCACTACTCCTTTGGGGCAGAATTTTAAGTTGTCTACTCAAAATGCTCCAAAGACGGATGAAGAAAGGAAAAGAATGAGCTCAATCCCATATGCTAGTGGAGTTGGCAGCCTAATGTATGGGATGATTTGCAGCAGGCCAGATTTGGCATATGCTGTAAATATAGTGAGCAGGTTCATGGCTGATCCAGGGCCATTACATTGGTCTGCTCTCAAATGGATTTTGAGATACTTAAATGGATCTTTATCAGCTGGATTGAAATTCAAAAGGAATCAGGATAACAGTGAACCAATCAAAGGTTATGTAGACTCGGATTTTGCTGCGAACATTGATACTAGAAAATCCCTTTCTGGTTATGTTTTCACTTTGTTTGGTACAGCTGTGAGTTAGAGAGCAATTTTGCAATCCGTAGTGGCTCTTTCAACAACTCAAGCTGAATTCATAGCACTTACTGAAGGTGTTAAAGAAGCCATATGGATGAAGGGGTTGATTGATGAACTTGGGATAAATCAGGACTGCGTGACAGTGTTTTGTGATAGCCAAAGTGCTATCCATCTATCCAAGCATCAGGTGTATCATGATAAATCAAAACACATTGATGTCAAGCTTCATTTCATAAGGGATGTAATTGATTCAAAGCAGATTTCAGTTGAGAAGATTGCAACAGAGGATAATCCTGCTGATGCTTTTACGAAGTCTCTTTCACAAACTAAGTTCAAGCATTGCTTGGATTTAGTTGGTTTCTGTGAAGAGTAATTTTCTTGGCAAGGGAGCATAGTCCATGGAAGAAGTAATCTAATATTGAGTCAAGGTGGAGAATTGTGAAGATGTGCCTCAATGATAGAAGCTGAGTTAGTTATTTCTGTTTTTAGTTGTAACTGCTTCTGGCCAAAGTTAGTTACAACAGAATTGTTTAGCTTGTATCTTAGCTTGCTGATGTATAGACGAGTCGTATAGACGATAGACTATAGACGAGTCGTATAGACGATAGACTATAGACGAGTTGTATAGACGAGTTGTATAGACGAGGTGTGAGGTTTTTCATGTACATTCTTCCAGATGATTCTGAGCAATTAGAGTATAAAAGAGATCGAGGGGTGTGAAAGAAGAAGAGAGTTAAACACAGAGTTTTGAGACTGAGTTTGATACAGAGTTTTGGCACAGAGTTTGAACACAACAAAGCTTGCAGTACTGGTTTGAAGGCAGTGATAGTAACAAGGGTGTAATGTTGTTCAAATGAAAAGGCCTTGATCTTGTAACTTCGATTATCATAGTGGATTCATCTTGCTCTCTTGCCCGTGGATGTAGGTCTTCACATTGAAGGCTGAACCACGTTAAATCTTGGTGTTGATTCTTCCTCTAATACTTCTTATAGCTTTTGTATAATTCTGATTTCTTGCATATCAAGTTTCTGCATATTTGTTTCCTAGATTCTGTTTGTGGTTGTTTATTGATTGCAGGTAATATTCTCAACAAAGATAAAATAATATTTTATCTAAGGAGAAATGCTAGCAATACATTCTCTAACACTCTTTTCAATACACTCTCTCCTATTGGTTAAAATTCATGTGGATCCTACAAATTCAAGTAGGATCCTCATGAATTAGTGAAACCCCCATGAATTTCAACTAATAGGAGGAAATGTGTTGGAAAGAAAGTGTTAGAGTGTGTTGCTAACACCCTTCTTATCTAAATCTATTTGTGATAGGTATCCATGCATGCTTACTATTGCTGCTATAGCAAACAAGAACAGAAAACCTACGGACTATCGCCATCCATGGAAAAACATGTTTGTTATCATGGTAATTGTGAGTACTACAAGGCTAATAGTATTAGGAGCCCGTAGGTCACCCTCAACTTATTCCACAACCCATTAAGAGGTTTGCTAGTAGACCAGAAAACGAAGGAGAAAAGATAGAAAGAAGAAACCCGTCAATCCTAATCGACACAAACTATAAAGCGATCATACCCTGATTAACTTGCTATTACAGGCGTGGTGGCACACGCCACTAGCATTGACTATTGGAGAGAGCCAACCCTTTCTTTGATTCTTTGTAGTTGATAACCAGTATAAACTCGGGGTATGAGTGCATAATTCTTTCTCTCACAAGCTTAGAGAAAGAGATCGAAGCAGGATATGAAAAATCCTCGGATTCCCTAAAGCTAGAGCAGCTGCTTCCTTAGAACTGGTCCGAATGGTATTCAAGAAAAGCTCACTAGCAGGGTGGCTCTCATGATGGTTGGGATGGTGGAGATTTGCTGGGTTGTTGGTGGGTCAAGCGGTGGAGCTGCAGTTCCGAAGAGAGAGGAGGGTGATGGTGCCTATAGTGTTAATCCACTTTTTCCTTAAGCCCATTACCTAAAATTTTAATACCAATTTTATAAATTACGAAAAACTTATCATGGCAAGTCAAAAACAGGGTGCATAAATGCAACTAATATTGTATGGTGCATAGTAAACGCACCCTTAGAAATATTAGGTAATCGTTCTCCTTATGCTCTATTTTAGGCCACATTAAAACACTAGATAAAATCACCCCGTATAATTTCCTTCCGAACAATTCCTTTCAGCTTTTCAATCAAGGATTCAAGGTGATATGACTTTCTTTTTTATATCAATCTATGTAAGAATGAAAATAATAATAATAGAGTACAAGAATTCAAAAAGCTGGGAAGAAAGTGTACTTTACTACTAATGGCTACTTTCTACTACTTCCAACGACATTGGTTGGTTGTTGGAAGATGTTAGTTGTTACAAAATTTTTTCCAAGGGAGCCCAATGCTCGATTTGGTAGGATTTTCCCATGACATCAAGAAAAAATGAGACAGGACAGATTAAAGAAGAGGGAGGAAGAGTATTTTCAAGTTTACTATTTTCCATAATGGGCTTGCTTATGGAAAGGCCAAAGGTTTACTAGACGCTCAAGCATGCTTTTTGAGAAATAGCCAGAGAATCCCGCAGGTGTTGATGGTGGAGGAAAGTCTTCAGCAGGCATAGCAAATGGACGAATCATTTTCTCCATTGTTTCTAATGTGAGATACGATCCTACTTCTTGTAGCCTCTCTGGACCCATAATAGGCAGTGTGTGCTCCTGACGCAATGAAGTAGCCTCACTGTCATTCTTCTGTCAACCATACAACACAACAGATATTAGCTATTGAAAAAACAAGTTCACCATGCAAAACCAGCATATTCACTGATATTCCTCGCATATGAAAAGTTGTTTGATAGGAGAAATCTCATCATATCAATAAATGGCATTTGCATAGAATGGGTAAATCAAACTAGCGTATGAGTATCCTGAGGCTAATGGTCACTGAATCGGATTTTAATTTCATAACACATGCCCCATAAGTAAATAGCAAATGAACAAAATTCAAACCCCTTCCTCCACTAGTTTTCTTAGGCAAAATATATTTAATTGGATCTGATTACCTCCAAGGGGGATAAATCTGCACCACGGCTAAAGGTAAGCTCTATGCGGTACCGTTTTGGATCTTCTAAAGCCACCTGCAATTTTAAAGTCGAAAGAAGGTTCAATAGATACAGAGATAAATATGGAAATTACTCAAGAGAAGCAGTTGTCTTTCAAAATACTGTAACTGGCACATTGAAAGCATAGTGCTTTCAGTTGGCTAACTGCATAAGTCTTGTTAGACAAAATAGGTCACTTTCAATGTCTCATTTACTGCTTCAAGCAATTTAATATACTAAGTGTGTGTTTGAAAATCTGCTTTGAGTGGTTGGATGTGCATTTCCACAAGCTAGCATGAGTAGCTTCTGCTCTCCCACCGTGATTCTGAACGTGAGATAACCTCGTTTGCAGTCAGCTGGATTCCAGAGTGAACCATCATATTACATAGTTCAGTGGAACATCTTCAAAGATGATTCATTAGTTTAAACTTCGCACTTACGAACCGTCATAAGAAATTTGAAGGTCCATGGTTGGTCGGGCGGTCGGGTCACATTCGACGTTCTGTTTTGTGGTTGGATGGTCCGTTGGTTGGGCGGTCGACGGTCCATGGGGCGTCGGACGGTTAGTCGATCGGGCTGGCGGTCAGTCAGGTGTTCGGCGGCGGGGGGCCGACTACTTGTGTTTGTGAAAAAAGTTATTTGGAAAAAAATGATTTTGGAGGGGATTAAAAAAATCATTACTTTTTTTCTTGTTGATCCAACGGGTTTAAAAAAAATCGGATGGGTCATTAACCACCCATCAAAAAAAAAGAATTCAACCCAATCCAATCCATTTATTTTTTAAAAAAATGGATGAATTGGATGGCCCTAATGTCAGGTATGGTAAACTTTGCTCTTAGGATCAATTTACTAGTACAGAAACAAGGAACTGCAATAATTTCACCAATTCATATAATTCCAAGTACTTAACAAAACAGTAAACATATAAGTAATTCTACAGGGACATAGCCAAAATGACCTACCGCTGTGTTCTCAAACATCCTCAGCACAATATAGCTCATATAGTCAAGTTCCCTTGTTTTACATAGTCGCTCTAGAGCATTATGGCAAACAAGACTCTCTTCTCCTTGAAGAGATTCATCCAAATTACAATAACGAAGAACATTCATGAGAGAATGGATATGTGATTCCTGTCAACAAAGTAAGGCAAGAAAAACAGAGAGTAAGGAAATCAAATTAAGAGAGATATTCTATGCAATTGGGCAACAACAACCTTTATGAATCAGTCTGTTTGGATGTATGTATCTGGATAAATGTATTTGTAATTGAGTTCTAATAAAATCTGACAAATTAAAATCAGTTCTGACATATAAGCTTTGTTATTTTTGTTCTGTTTAAGTTGTGATATAATATAATTAATCAATACAATATACAACACAATATGAACCAAACACCTTCGACCAAATGGATTCATACAGCAGGGACTTTACATAAAACAATAATCTGCTTAACATCAGAGTAAGTATTCGTTTGGCTTAGCTTTTTTTGGGCTTAAAAGCGGAGAAGCCAGAAATAAGAGCTTTAAGATTAAAAGCTAAAATTATTTAATAATTTCCTTTTTTTAACTTAAAAGTTACTTTTAAGCTAAAAGTTGTTTGGCATAATTTTCTCCTTTTAAGCTTTCTGAAGTCTCTAAACAACTGCTGATTTTCACTCATCTTCCATTCCACCCTTTTTCATTTCTAAGCACAAAATGAAACCCCAAAAGTCGTGGTTTGCTTCCGGTTCCTAAACTACATAATCAGAGCAACAATAGCTCCATGTCCGCTTCTCTCTAATGTATAAGATTGTAGACCAAAATAATAATAATAATAATTATAAACAAACAAAAACAAAAAAACATATCAGTATCACCAACAATAAGGTGACAATATGCAGGTTGAGCGGCAGTGTTCCTTTTCAAACAACAATATTGGAAGTAGGAAAACCATGAGCCCTATCAGGAGCCCTATCAATACCACAAATAAGGTGACAATATGCAGGTTGAGCGGCGGTGTTGTGCAGGGTGAGGAGTTTGTTCCTTTAGGGTTAGCGTAAATGCAGGGTGAGTTGCTGTAATGCTATGTGAAAGGGGAAAACATGTTAAACGAAAAAAAAAGAAATATGGCTTTTTTGAGTGAATGGGAATTGAAGGGGGTTTATGGAGTGCAAAAGCTCCGCACAAGCCAGTGAAAAGGTCCTCTATATGGCTTTTTTGAAATCTATTTTTCTTTAATAAAATTAAGCTCCTTTTTTTGTAAAGCTTTTAAAGGGTATATGTTTGGCCCAACTTCTCCTTTTAAGGAGAAGAGAAGCTACAAAAAGTTGGGCCAAACACACTCTAAGAATGCCAATGGCACTATGGCATAATTTCGGAACAAAGACCGAAAACATCTTTGACAAATTTTGTGCATCAATAGCCACTTTATGATAAAGGAAGTAGAACTTATCGGTATATAACTGAAAATACACTAATGCAAGGGTCAAAGACCAACTATCCTAAAAGCTTAAGCTGTAAGGTGGTGGTCCAAGATACGCCCCCTCATGCAAGAACCCTTTGGGCTTTGAAGCCTGGACCATAAGGACCACTTTACCTTGCACTGAAATTTTAATTTAATTATGAAGAATGGGGGCAGCAAGGATTGACCACCAATTCATACAGGCTTTCATACCATCATTTGATATATCTAAACAGCAAGCATGCATCCAATATAACCAGTTCCACATTAAGAATGATAATTGAGCAGCCTTCTCATATTGAAAGATGTGCATATGAAGTAAATTTTGAACAAAGGCTAAATGCAATATAACTAAGCATATTTACATGACCAAGTTATATCACTCGATCAATTGGTATAAAACATGGGAAGCCCTTTTTGTCAAAAGCAAGATGAAAAAAAACTCAATTTCTAACAACCTAGTCCCCAGCCATATATGATTGTTTTTATGAGCGCGTGCACGTGGGGGGGGGGGGGGGATTTACAAACGAATTCTTGGTAAAAATGGCAGTTAACCACCCAAGTAGTCAATAATGTTCAAAGAGTGCTTGATAAGGGTAATCAATTTAAGTAACTGTGAAAATGTGTTATTTCATATATTCAATCTACTTATAGCAGCCACTAATGGTTTATATATACATAGAAAACGAATCATCTATTAACGGATATGGAATCCTGTAATAAAGGATTTCTTGATATTGCTCTACCAAATCCCTATATTTTAGAAAACAGAATATTTACATAATCTCCAAACTAGGAAATAAAATATGCACGCATATCTTAACAGATTTGCGCATATTTTTCCACATTCCCCCTCAAGCTGGTGAATAGATATCTTCCATTCCCAGCTTGGAAGTAATGTCTTGAAATGCAGCACTGTTCAGCCCCTTTGTAAGCACATCAGCCAGCTGGTTTCCTGTGGAGACATATGGTGTACAAATAAGTCCACTATCTAGTTTTTCCTTAATAAAGTGTCTATCTATTTCAATGTGCTTCGTTCGATCATGTTGTACATGATTATGTGCAATGTTGATTGCTGATTTGTTATCGCAGTAGAGTCTCATTGGTCCACTCCATTTTATCTTCAAGTATTCCAACACTATTTTAAGCCATAACAATTCACATATACCTTGTGCCTTGCTCTAAACTCAGCTTCTGCACTTGACCGAGCCACTACATTTTGTTTCTTGCTCCGCCATGTCACCAAATTTCCGCCAAGGGTGCAGTAACCGGAGGTTGACCTGCAATCCATGGGAGATCCTGCATAGTCTGCATCTGTATAGGCTTCAAGGATCAGCTCAGAATTTTTCTTGTACATCATCCCTTTTCCTGGATTAGCCTTTAAGTAGTGAAGAACACTATAGACTGCCTGTAGGTGGACTTCTTTAGGATCATGCATAAATTGACTAATGACACTCATAGAGTATGCAATATTCGGCCTTGTGTGTGAAAGATATATTAGTTTACCAACCAATCTTTGGTACATTTCCTTATCTACTGATTGATCTCCAGCACCCTCTCCAAGTCTATGATTCGGCTCTATAGGTGTTCCCACTGGTTTACTTGCAAGCATCCCTGTTTCTTTAAGAAGATCAGTGACATACTTTTGCTGGGAAATAAATATTCCCTGTTTAGAACGAGCCACTTCAATTCCCAAGAAATATTTTAATCTCCCCAAATCTTTGATTTCAAATTCCTTGATTAAACATTGTTTCAAAGCTTCCCTTTCCTGTTCATCATTTCCAGTCACAATTATGTCATCTACATAGACTATTAGGGCTGTTACTCCCCCTAAATCTGAATGTTTGATGAAAAGAGTGTGATCACCTTGGCTTTGCTAGTACCCCATAGCTATCATTGATTTGGCAAATCTGCCAAACCATGCCCGCGGTGACTGTTTTAAGCCACATAAGGCCTTTCTTAGCTTGCATACTTTGTTACCTCCTGCTCCCTCAAACCCAGGTGGAATGCTCATGTATATTTTCTCTTCTAGTTCCTCATGAAGGAAGGCATTTTTTACATCATAATGCTATAGTTCCCAGTCACAGTTGGCAGCTAATGATAACAAAATTCTCACCGTGTTCATTTTTGCAACCGGAGCAAAAGTCTCTTGATAATCCACTCCATATGTTTGAGTATACCCTTTAGCAACCAACCTTGCTTTATAGCGTTCCAATGAGCCATCTGCCTTATATTTCAAGGTAAAGACCCACTTATACCCCACAATCTTCTTTCCCTTTGGAAGATCAGCTAACTCCCATGTCTCATTCTTTTCCAAGGCATCCATCTCATTTTTCATGGCTTTCCTCCATTCTCTCTTTGATAATGCCTCGGATACAGTTTTTGGAATTGGAATGTTATTTAGACTCGTGAGAAAGGTTCTATGGGTTGGTGAAAATTTCTCAAAGGACACAAAATTGGACAAGAGGTATATAGGTCTCTTTGCACACTCTCGGGTTCCTTTCCTCACAGCTATGGGTAGGTCTAGATCAGTGTTTTCAGTTTCAAGGATATGGTTTTCTTCCAAAGTAGGTTCATTTTAAGTTTCAAGAGTTTGGTTTCCTTCCAATGTAGGTTCAGAAATATTTACCTCATGTTCAGGATTCAAGTTGGAGTGTTGGACTTGTTGAATAACAGGAACTGTACCTTGCTTTCTTGAGAACACCTTTCCTTTCCCATACCGTGCATCAGTGGTCATCTCATTTGTGGCCTGCACAGACTCAGAAACCATTTCAGTATTGGGCTGCACAGACTCAGACTTAGAAATAGAGGGCAAATCAGTAGGGGGCAGGTCCATATCAGGAAAAAAAAATGTCCTTATCTTCCATGACAGGTGACTCCCCCTGAAGATGAGGATTGGGAAAATATGGTTTGCCCCCTGTGAATGTGACATCAACAGAGACATAGAGTTTCCGTGTAGGAGGATGGTAGCATTTATAAACCTTTTGAGTAGAGGAGTACCCAACAAAGACAACACTTGATAGCTCTTGGATCTAACTTTCCCCTTTGAGGATTGTGGACATGAACAAATGAAGTGCACCCAAGTATTCTAGGAGTGATATTGTTTGAGACATGAACATAGGGGTAAAATTTTGAGAGTGTTTGCATTGGACTTTGGAACCCTAAGACCCTTGAAAGAAGACGGTTTATGATGTATGCAGATGTGAGAACTGCTTCCCCCCAATATTGTTTTGGTACATTTTGATAAAACAGTAGTGCTCGGGTAGTATTTAGGAGATGGTCATTTTTCCTTTCGGCTATTCCATTTTGTTGAGGTGTATAAACACAAGAGGATTCATGAATAATTCCTTCCTTATGGAAGAAGGAAGATAGAACTTGATTAAAATAATCCCTTGCATTGTCCGAGCAAAATGTTTTAATTTTAGTACCAAACTGATTTTTAATCATGGCATGAAAATTGGGGAAGACAACACTCACATCTGATTTATTTTTTAGCAGAAAAATCCAAGTGACTCGGGTGCAGTCATCAATAAAAGAAACAAACCAATGTGATCCAGAAACATTTGGAATTGTACAAGGACCCCAAACATCACTATGAATTAACTGGAAGGGAAAAAAACATCTTTTATTACTAATGGGAAAAGATACACGAGTATGCTTGGCATATTCGCAAACATCACAATGTAAAGTTTGAATATTTAATCCCTTGAATAAAGATGGAAACATAAACTTCAAGACAACAAAGGAAGGATGTCCTAGACGAAAATGGTGAAGCCATATAACTTCTTTATTAGATGATGAAAGAAAAGTAGATGGTAACTTGGCTTTGGAAAGGTTTGGTGTCTCAAGATAGTAGAGTCCATCCTGTTCTTTAGCAAGTCCAATCCTCCTCCCCGAGCCCTGTTCCTGAAACACACAAAGTGAAGGGTAAAACATAACATGACAGTTTAAGTCTCTAGTAAGCTTGTGAATAGACACAAGATTAGCAGAGAGTTTTGGGACATGTAGGACGTTTTTTAGAACAAGGTCAGGACCTATTTGGATATCTCCTATCCCTGCTACTGTGGCTGTTGTTCCATCAGCTACAGAAATTTTTCTATTGCTTGGGCAGGGTGTATAAGTGAGGAAAGTGTGGGAGGTATGTGTCATGTGGTCAGTGGCTCCTGAGTCTATAATCCATAAATTTCCAATTACTTAATCAAAGACATTTAATCCAAGAGCGTTTGAAGGTTTACCTAAGAGTGCTAAAGAACAACCACCTGTGGGTTGTTTTTCCAAGGTTCCCAACAAATTTTTCAGCTTTTCTATTTCTTCATCGTTGAATTTTCCAAGTTCCTTTTTCTGTTCATGCTCCTGTTGTGAGGCCATGTGGACTTGTCCTGAGTGCCTCTGCTGCAGTCCTCCTTTATTTCCCCACTCTCGGCTAGAGGTTGTAGGTTTCCTATGTAATCTCCAGCATCTTTCCTTAGTATGTCTCGGTTTCTTGCAGAAAGTGCACCAAAGGTTGTCCCGATTGTCTCGGTTTCCATTCCTTGGCAGTTCTGGCTTGCCATGTTCTGCACTAGAGGCTACAAAGGCTGAACTTTTGATGGTTTGGGGTTCCAGCATGACTCCTCTTCGACTTTCTTCAGTCATAACCAGTGAGATAGCTTCATTGAGAGATCGCAACTCCTTGCCTAAGATCTGAATTCTTACTTGGTCAAGTTCAGGATTCAAACCAGCAAGAAACTCATAGATGTGATCATTCTCAATGAACTTTTTGATGCTAGCTGAGCAATCAGGGCACTTTAAATTAAGCACTCTGTAGTAGTCCAGTTCTTGCCACTCGTTTTGCAGAAATGTGGCATATTCTGTCACCGATTTGCTTCCCTGTTTCATCGAAGCTGTCTTGACCTTGATCTCATATATGTGTGCTGCATCATTGACCTTGGAGTAAGTCCGGTTGAGCGCTTCCCAAATGTCCTTAGCGGTTGGAAGGAACATGCATGTATAACTGATTTCATGGATCATGGAGTTCCACAGCCAGGACATGATCATCGAATCTGCCTCATCCCACGCATCAAAGCCCGCTTCACCTTTCTTTGGTCCTGTTCCAAGTAAATGACTCATTTTTCCTTTTCCTTTCAGAAAAGTGCGAACCAACTGAGACCATTTGAGATCATTTTTCCCATTAAGCCGGTATGCTGGTTGGATTTTCTGCAGGTCACTAGTATGTTGGGTCTGTGGTAGATCTCCGGATGGCTTTTCACTTTCGAGCGACGCATTGACAGTCTCCACCATATTTCAAGTCATGAATGGGTAAGGGAACAAGGAATAGGTGACTGCGATTAAGGCAAGTCACAAGGAAGAAGGAGAAGGTGTGTGACTGCGATTAAGGCGAGTCACTAACAAGAAAGGTTTCCCAGAAAATGGAACCTTACAGCTCGTGATACCATGTGAAAATGTGTTATTTCATATATTCAATCTACTCGAGATCATTTTTCCCATTAAGCCGGTATGCTGGTTGGATTTTCTGCAGGTCACTAGTATGTTGGGTCTGTGGTAGATCTCCGGATGGCTTTTCACTTTCGAGCTACGCATTGACAGTCTCCACCATATTTCAAGTCATGAATGGGTAAGGGAACAGGGAATAGGTGACTGCGATTAAGGCAAGTCACAAGGAAGAAGGAGAAGGTGTGTGACTGCGATTAAGGCGAGTCACTAACAAGAAAGGTTTCCCAGAAAATGGAACCTTACAGCTCGTGATACCATGTGAAAATGTGTTATTTCATATATTCAATCTACTTACAGCAGCCACTAATGGGTTATATATACATAGAAAAAGAATCAGCTATTAACTGATATGGAATCCTGTAATAAAGGATTTCCTGATATTGCTCTACCAAATCCCTATATTTTAGAAAACAGAATATTTACATAATCTCCAAACTAGGAAATAAAATATGTATGCATATCTTAACAGATTTGCGCATATTTTTCCACAGTAACCAGTTAAGTGGTTAACTATTTCATAACCTGGAAATATTAAATCAAGAATTCTTATTGTCATTTTCCAGAAAAAAATTTACCCTAGTTAAATCACACACACACAAAGGGAAGGGTAGAGAGCAAATTTTCTGCTCAAGGGTTTATAACACGATACAGCACTTACTGATGTAAAGTATAGGCGTGTTCGCACATGGCGCTCAGGTGTCTTCACATTTGCATACCTGGTGGAAAAGAAAAAGGTTAGAATACAGCATAATAATGTACAAAATCACATGAGCACCTGATATTCACTTTGGATCCAAACGATATTTGGTCTCTCTGTCATCGTCATCATCTTGATCCATCGACATATCACTCAAAGTGTTGGATTTCCTTGATTCATCATTCTTATGGAAATGTTTTAACTTGGCCTCCGCATCTTCCTTCTCTGTTTTCATGGATAATGAATGGTCTTGGTTATTCTTTAGCTCGGCAACACTAATGGCTTCCTCTCGAGTGTTCCTCAGATCAATTAAAAGTTTTCCCAATAACCGACGAGCTATCTGAATTGAAACAGTAGAAACAAATTAATCAGGTGGCTATAGTTACAAGTACATATGTAGAAACTGGAAATAATGCATTTAATTTGAGCACTATGATGAGGTGGCTATAGTTACAAGTTCATCAAGCAATATGAACTGCATGAAACTGAAGACAAACTTATGAAAGGTCCTTAACCCAGCATACAGTTTCAGACTTCTCATATCATAAGGTGATTGTTTCTTATTTTCTTTGGAGAAGATGGTAACATTTAAATAATAAGAAAAATGTGGCTATACTTCAACTTAAGAAATTCATGGGGTTATTATCTTCGTAATGAATGTGCCGCAACATGGTATGGCTATAACACTTGTATAAGCAGAAGTTGACCTTTTTATGAGGCATTTCTCTCACCACTAGAAGTTGTAAAAAAAAAAGATTCCTTTAATAATCATATCCAAGATATCCAATCTCTGCTTGTTTTGCTTTGTACCGCATATTTCAAAGGGCAGCCTAGTGCACAAGGCTCCTACCTGGTGGGGTATGTGGATGATAGATGTACGTAGCCTTACCCTTGCAAGAGGAGAGGCTATTTCCGGGATTTGAACCCGTAACCTCCAGGTCACAAGGCAATAACATTATCGTTGCATCAAGGTTCACCCTCGTACCACATATTTTAAAGATTCAGATTAAATCAAATCTACGAGATTCATGAAACATCATGATTTGTGCCTTCCTTTTCTTCCTAAAAATGGAAGTCACATAACACAGAATGCAACAGAACTGTTAGGTAGTGGGTTTGGGCCTTAGCCCAACAAGTGTACTGGATAGGGAATTGGTTACATTTGATGACCTGGCCAGTTTGTTAGAGGGGAACATGGTTATATTAAGGAGAGAGATAGCAAGGGGAGGGTATTGAGCATATTGTTAGTAACTGATTGGGTTTGGGGCAGAGAGAGAAATGTCTCTTCTCGGAGGAGCTTATGCTCTGGGATTGCAAGGGTTTGTCTAATTCTCTTGTAATAGTTCTATCTTTACAATCAATAATACAATTTATCATTTCTCTTAAATTGGGTTCCTATCAATTGGTCCGACCTGCCGAATCTATCGAGGGAGAGCCAGTGATGGAGAAGACGATTCCAATTTTTGATGGCACGGGAGACGCTTATTGGTGGCTAATCCAGCTGGATCAGTTTTTTCCAGAGAACAGTTGGATCCATGAAGAGATGAAGAAACTGTGGGTGACTATGTTTGCATTGAAAGGAGAAGCGTTCGTATGGTGGAATTCTTGAAAGCGAGACCATCAGAATGCAACATGGGAGGATTTTGACAGGGGATTCATCCAGAAATTCATACCTGATCTGTGGGAGATGATACAAGCCGCAGAAGATGAGGAACAAGGGAATTACGAGTCAGTTCAGAACTCGGTAGCAGAGAGTGAGGATGAGCCAGAGTGTGTTGAGGACGGGACCGATTCTGGGCTCCTGAAGGCTCCGGCTAACCGGGTACCGCCGTCGGAAAAGCCAGATCGGAAGTTTCCAGAGATGACCATGACCGTTCAAATCTGGGAGACGCCGCCTTGTCCCTTTCACCATCAGAGTCGAATGCGAGTACGATGAAGCTCGCAGTGGTAGAAGAAGAGAGGAACCAAGCGGTTGTGCCACCGCCTCCTCCGAAGCCACCGGACTCCGGCCAACCTGCGATGGCGATCCCCGAGTCGGGACCGCTTGACACCGGCCAACTCGCAGCGGTCCTTCCCAACCAGAACCACCGTTCGCAGCCGCCATTACCTCCACCAAAGCCTCCAGATATAAGTTCTCTTGTGGCATTCCCACAACAACCAGATCCACGGGACGCTATTCCACATGCGATGGGTGTTGATTTGCCATGGGTGTCATGCGCAAGAACAACCACACCCTGCTCTTGCAGAGACGTAATGGATCGGGCAGGGAAGAAAGGCACAAGGGTAAAAAGGAAATTTGATGAGGTTGGTACCAATTTAAACCTAATGGGTCAGTCCCAAATATATGTTGGATTGTTTTTTGAGACATGTACAATGTGGGCTGGAATAGAGCTATTGGGCCCGGTTCAATTTAATGTGCGCTTTTGGGTACAAGAAAAAAAGACCTCAGATAGCCTATCTCAAGACCTTCTCTCGCTGGGCCTAACTCAAGACAGAGTTGTGATTGAACCCACCCTGGAGCGCACGTCTTCGCCAGTGCAAGCCCATCCGGTCCTTTCACTGTCCTCGCTGCAAGTTCCGGTGGTGTGTGTGCAAATTCCAGTAGTTGCTGAAGTAGAGTTGCAGGAGCTAGCTCGAAAAAACAGAGAGGGGGCGAATTGTCGTTCAACGAGGCGAGTATGTTCTTTGATAAACTGGTAAAGAGTGTTTTGTCATGGGTTGTCGATTTATTAAAATTCAAGTTGTTTGGTAGTGCTTTCAAGGGTGGAAGCGATGACATCACAATGGGAAAAATAGTTCAATATCCATTACGATGGGGAATTCAAGAATTTGGGCAAGAACTTGATTTACCGGTGGAAATTATACCAGGTTCTGCCAGTTGCTTGGCTGGGTATGCTAGAAAAAGCTTTGGGAATAAAGCGACTCAAGTGGCTGAGTCGTTTTCAGGGTTGTCCAATGAAGCTCTGAAAACATTTAGAAAATTCTCTTTAAATGGTTCCACAACACTACAGTTGACTCAAGCGCAGTCAGTCACTAAACTGGCCCACTCAAAAATTAGTGATTTAATTCACTCAAGGGGATACTTCAAGAGGTCATCTCATTCACTGGATCATGTGTTGCTCAAAGTGATTCATCATAAAATCATCTTGTCTGCTCATGGTGGATTGATTGATCATCTAGTCCGATTAATACTAGATGATGACCTACAAAACAGGAATATATATTCATACCAACTTTGTAAGAGTTGCCTCAAAATGAATAGTCAGACATTGACAAATCTAGAAACAATTGGCAATAATGATGATGGTGGCAAATCAGGAGTTGTGTCTCATATTGCTCAAAACCTTCACATGCTTCTGGATTTGGAATTATTGCTTGATTGGATTAAGTCCAGCTTGCAATTATCAACCTCTCTCTTACTGCTCTTACTGAGAGGGAGAATATTGAAACAGAGGCTGAAAGAGTTTGGGTCACTGGTGAAAGCATCCAAGCTTATGGAGAACATTTGGAATGGGAAGGCCTTGCTTTATCATTGGAATCTTGGCATTGAAATCACTGCAAGAATACGAAAAGAATTTGCTTGGTTCTTTTTGTATGGTGGTTGGGAAACAAGCCCTCATCCTAGAGGCGAGCTGGTGATTGCGTGGGATCTTTTGAGGAATGGAAACTATGAGTTCTCTTTCGACATGATGTTTTGGCACTCATCAATTTGGGTGAGGCAATGGGACCCAGGAGAACCCAAATGTCCTATGGTAGCTACGATTTATGAAAACTGTTGGAGTGGTTTCCTCATTTTCCATGGGCTGCTCGACTTTGTATTTGATAGAGGCAAGCGTTGGTGCAGAGGAAAGATATGGTCAGCAAGGGATGCATATTTCAGCCTTGAGGACAAGGCTGTTTTTCTAGCGGCCGGTAATGTTAGGTAGTGGGTTTGGGCCTTAGCCCAACAAGTGTACTGGATAGGGAATTGGTTACATTTGATGACCTGGCCAGTTTGTTAGAGGGGAACATGGTTATATTAAGGAGAGAGATAGCAAGGGGAGGGTATTGAGCATATTGTTAGTAACTGATTGGGTTTGGGGCAGAGAGAGAAATGTCTCTTCTCTGAGGAGCTTATGCTCTGGGATTGCAAGGGTTTGTCTAATTCTCTTGTAATAGTTCTATCTTTACAATCAATAATACAATTTATCATTTCTCTTAAATTGGGTTCCTATCAAGAACACATTTAAGGCTTCATGTTGCCAAAACCACAGTGAAGCACCCAAACAATCTGATTCAGAAATTCATAAAGTGAAACAAACTGAAACGCATTACAATGGATATTAAGAATAACGTCTAAAATGAATCACAGGTCTTTAGGGGAATGAGGAAGTGAAGTGTCACATTTACAATTTACATCTGGAGGATGACGATGTTTTTAGAAAAAATTGTCAGTTTGTCACTTTTGAAGGTTGTTTCTGGTCTTTGTCTCTGTTTGGGTAAGAGTGATTCAGCAGGTAACCATGCCAATGATAAGGTTTTGATTTCCTTGGCTTAGGTGGCTGGTTGTAAGATTTTTCAGTGGCTTACGCATACTGAAACAAATATTATGTAGAAGGGAAGAACAAGATAACTGTTTAAAGATTTGTCACGCGGAATGCAATTTGGGAGATTCCTTACAGAAGGAGTTTACCTTTGAGCCAATCTTCAGCTTCTGCTTTGGATTAATTCCATATTCATTTGGAATTACACCATCAGCAAGTGCCTGCAAATAAATAGAATTCATCGGCCACAGTTGATAAATATTCAGAGGAAAAATAGTAAATGTACGGGTTTTATTTCTGCAGGGTATACTTACAGTTATGACTTCTAATTATTTCAAATATAAAGTTTCTTTCAAAAAGGTTAAGCCAAAAATAATGTTCACAATTTGCATGAGATAGGTTTACTGTGATGGGTGCTCAGACTTCAGTAGTTTTCTTTCAAAGAAGGATACAAACAAGTGCAGTACATGGGATAAAATTGCATGTTCCAAATAGAGGATGGATTCCATAATCCACAAAATTGAAAATGGGAGCATTTTATTTGATGTAAGAATATCAGCAATTCTACAGAGCATGAAATTTATATATAATCAAATGACATGGCCACATCACCGGTAAGGAGTCATCAACTTAAAAGTATACAAAGTGTGCCAAAAAAAAAAAAATATATATATATATATATATCGAGTGGATTCAAAAGTATATCAAGTGGATTCAAAATTTACCTTGTCGATGTGGGTCTTATATTAGTGCAATTATTTTGTGTTGAGCATCATTTTCCCAAACATATTGATACATACCTGAGCAACTCTGAAAAGCTCATCCAGTCCTTCTAGATTAAGATGTGCGTTGTGCAAGAGATCATATCTGTAATGCGTCAACGATAAACTATCATCATAAAAGACGAAAAAACTACATAATTTAAAACAAACCACTAATACTTTCTTCAGACTCATAGAGCTGCAGAGTATTAAGCTTACAGATGCATAAAATATAAGATGATAGCTCAAAGGGTAAATTTTCCTCAACTAGTACTCAATTTCACATTTAAAGCTTGCTGCCTAGTTAAAATTCAGATGTCTACTACATATATGGTTGACATACAAATATGGAAGTGGATGGAGGACCAACAGAAAGAAGTAGACTAGGAGTAGACTATAGGAAGGAGAAAACGAAAAAAAGTTCAAAGAGAGACCAACAACAAAGTAAGGATATACATAGAAGGTAGCAAGAATAGGGACAATCACTCAATAATTTTACAAGTCGTCAAAGCTGAGAAATTAAGGCAAATAAAATAGTATTTTAATAGAAAAAAGCTCCATTTAAGTGGTTATACTTACGTTGCAAATCTATTAGAATTGTTCAGGTGTAGTCAAGCTCTGAGATCTTTACAATACCTTGCTATAAGTACCTTATCAGCTAGTTACCCACTTTTAAGTTGTCCTTGGTTATTTTTTCACATACTGACATGAAAAATTAGAGTAACTTTGGAATCAAATGGTTTCCAGTGGAGGAGTAAGATGAAGTATAAGGACACAAGTCTAGCAAGACACATGCTAACAAAAGCAATTTGTGCCTGCAAAAGTGCCTATTAAGCTTAAAGCAAAATTCAACCAGACATTTATATGATATCGATGTTCTACGCGAGTGAAAGTTGGATGGTAAAGTGCCACCTTGAGAAAAAGATAAGTGACATCAAAAATATAATTTCAATAATTAAAAAGCATCATCATAAATTTGAACATGAAATTCGCATGCCTTGATTGCTGTTTGCTTATATCTTACAGAACTTTTGCCACATTTAGCCCAAACTTGCTGAGCTCTTAGTTCTTTGATACAAACAATATCCAAGACGGATGAGGGGGACAGGAAAGTAAAAGAGAAACTAAGATTTAATATATTATAGCCATCAGGAAACAAAATACTCTGCCTTACACAATGTCCCCTTGAAATCAATGAACAAGGCAACAAGCTCCCAGAAATTGACAGCCATGACAATAACTTTTTTATTCTAATTACATTGATACAATGATAAAGTTCCAGCAAAGAATCATAATCTATCTCCATAATTTCAATTTGCATAAATTGTAGAGTTGAAAATGAGCTACTAAATCAGCATAAAAAACATCAGATAAAAGAGACGACTTACTTGCATGAATCATAAACATCAGGAATTTGGGTGATATCAAAGCGTCTGTTCAAGTAAACACAACATCAGTGTCTCTGCCAATCCATTACAGACACACACAACCAGAAAAATGGAAGCCAATTGGCCACACATGTAATGCACAGGAATTCAAGACAGTGTAAATGAAATTGTGATTGGAAAATGTTAATCAGAAACAGAAACTAGAAACATTTGAAAACATTTTGATTAATGAAAGGAACGCTATAAATTCTAATTAAAAGTACTTTTCAGTTGTTTAACATGCTACAAGATATTCCCTCTGTTTCAAACTGTCTATGGTTGTAGAGAACGAAATTTTGTTCATTATATTGTCATTTTAGAAAACCAACTTGACATTAATTATTTCTTTCCAACTTTATCCTTGTCTCTTGGTATCCTCTATATGGAATGAGAAATCATTAATGGAGAGAAAATATTTGATTGTTTTATTATAGAGGATAATTTAGTCAAATACAGTTATATTTTCCTAAAATTGCGATTATTTAATAGCTTTCCTAATTTGTGTGCAAAAACCTTAAACGTTAGTTTTTTGAAATGGAGGTAGTACAACTATAGCACACTTGTCACTACGGACAGAGAAGAAAAATAATTTAGATGAGATAAACTAATAGTATATGTATTTAAGAATAATTTCTATGGATTAAGGGATGCTATAATTAGTATTGTTATAAATAGGGGAATGTAATTTGTCCAAACTTCTCAAATAAGAAATAACAAATTTTAAAAAAATTAGACTTGCCAGCGTTTGGTCATGTATGTAACTAACCTTTCTAGCAGTGTAACAGTGTGAATTTCTAATATCAGAAATAAAGTACAGTGAAAGCAGAGTAACAAGATTAAACCAAAAAATGGAAAGTTCTTACTCCTTGCGTTCATTATACAAGTCCCTTTCAAGCTTTTTCCAGCGAGCATACATCAATAGAAATCCCTCACTACCGCAAGGTAATCCAGCAGCTATACGATCAACATCGATATTTGTCTTTCCGAGAGCTTTTGCTTGGTCATAAGGAGGAATAATGTCATATAAGCTTCTTTCTGTAAGTTTCTCATTTTCATCTTTTGCAAGTAGTCTTACTTGTTCAGTAACCTTCTTAGTCAACTTCACCTGTCGAAAATATATACAGGGGAAAATGGGTTTCATTACTTACCTTTATTGTCAAGCAGTGCCTCTCGTCTAATGGGTTTCATTACTTACCCATCCACCTCACCATTTGCAATTTGGCAACAAACATTTAATTTCCCAACAATATATGCCACACTGAAGTCTGGGAAAATGTTATTTAGGTTACATTCAACAAGGAAAGGTTTCCACGTTTGATCCTGGAAGTGGTTATCTTGTGATAAAATAAGGTTTTTCAGTTGTAATAAATTTCGGCCTTTTAATTATAAAATGCAGTTAGGATTACAATCCCATAATTCTTTTTGAAGAGTTCCATTGGCAAAAGTGCATTCTATCAGGGTCAAACTTCTAGATATCCACTAATCATCATAGGGTTGAGTTGGATTTTTAATATGGCATTATAGCTAGAATAGTTATTGTTCCTGAACTCCACATATTTCTCAAGTGATTCCATTTTCATTTCTGTTTCTGTTATCATTTTAATAGAATCTGGTTATTGCCATTTCCTTGGGAATGGTGCAGTGCTTCTCTTAAATAACCTATCACACAAATAAGAGATTTTGGAGAACATCGGTTGAAGGTAGTGGTCCATATAAGTTTAAATACTGTGAAATGTATGCTTCAGAACTAACATTTTCAGTTAGCTTCAATAATTTAGTACCAAAACCAAGCTATAAATAACAAAATTTCAAATCTTTCCATGTGCCATAATCAAGAAACAATACATATACAGGAACTTAGAAAGATCTTGAATTTAACAAGAGAACACAAAAAGCAATCACATTGAGATTAATTGTATAACAATTGTCGTTTTGTAGTTAACCCAATAAATGCAGAAACAGGTTTGGAAGAGCAAAAACATGAAAATGCTAAAATAAAGTCAGCACGTCAAGAGAACCAGATTAATTTCCCAAATTCAGAAAGTGCATTTTAGCCTCCCCTACAAATTATTAGGAAAGAGGTTTAAGCAACTATGGCTAACTGCTATGTTTATAAAACATTACCAACTTGGGAAGTAATTCTGAAGCATTGGGTGGCAATCCAGCTCCGTCAACCATCCAAGGAAATTTGGGTGATCCATTGCTATCAACTGTCTTTGCACTAGAGGTAATAATTTCATTCAGCCTTGCCTACAAAAATTCATTCAGGACAGTAGATAAAATAAAAGGTATACCAATGTTCCAATGACACCCAAATCTTAACTGAAAAGTACGAGATGTGCAGTACATAAGCACTAGACACCAATTATTAGTAATTTGGACTTGTCATTTTGTGGCCCACAGATTGGCCCCTTCTTCTCTAGTTACTTTTCCAGTAAATTACTTGAGACAAAGACCCAATGTGTAGAGTTAGAGAGAGAGGCAAAAAATTTGAGTGAACCGTGTATCTATATGCACAGGTAGCTGAATTTATATTAAAGCAAGAATAATGGAGGCTTAATTACAGAAACAAAAATCTAAGGGATTGACTACTAAAGTACAAACAATGAATTTGGACATATACTAAGTGTATACACTTTTCTAACCCTCCCCCCTATATAAATCATATGCACCAAGCATGTTACAAATAAAACTCCTCCAAGGACCTCTAAAAGATTTAGTGAAAACATCAACAAGTTGATCATTAACAAAGCTCATGGTGATGTCTCCCAACATGTCTCCTTGATAAAATGAATGTCTCCATAGGAGTGTCAACAGGTTTAGGATTCGGCAAGCCTGTTTATTCAAGGATATCCATTGCGTACTTCCTCAATGAATTAACTATACCATTCTTAGATTATGCCACCTCAATACCCGAGAAATATCAAAGTTTACCAATGTCTACAGTCTTAAAGTGCTGACATAAATGTTGTTTAACCGAAGGTAGTAAAAATCATGTGTTAGATCATAGGGTTGCGCAATCCTACAACTTTTGCATGCTGCTTCAACCCCAATCACAGCCACCAACTTGTTTTGATGAGATTGGCTGTGATCAACGAGTTTGATTGTGGAAGTGGCGGGAGCGGATGATCCCACCGTGCCGGTCAAATTACCCATTTCTGAAAGTAAAACCCAAGCCCACTGAAAACTTAAAGATTCCAAAGCACTATGATATCTTCTCTAGTTCATTCAACACCTCCCTTACAACATGTGGGTGCTGATCAGACTTAATAGAGCTTTGAGCTGCGGGTCTTCGATATGTGGGTTTTCTTGATTTTGGGTTTCACTCAAGTAAATGTGATCCCTCTCTCTTTGTGAAATCAGGAACACAGCACTGCATCTATGTTTTAGTTTATGTTGATGATGTTATTGTCACTGGGAGCTATATGGTTCTTATCCAGGATCTGATCACAAAACGCAATTCTGTTTTTGCACTATAACAGTTTGGCAGCCTAGACTACTTGGGAGTTGAGGTTAAGCACTTGCCAAATGGTTCCTTATCGTTGACTCAGGAAAATAGATAAAGGATCTACTTGTGAAAACACAACGGATTGAAGCTAAAGGCATTTCTACACCTATGATAGGAGCCTGCAAGCTCTCCAAACACGGGAGTGACTATGTTTCCGACCCTCACCTTTACAAATTAGTCGTTGGGGATCTTCAGTATGCCGCTATAGCCCGTCTAGAGATCAGCTGCTGTGTGAACAAAGTGTGCCAATTTCTTTCTCAGCCTCTTGAGGAGCATTGGAAGGTGGTCAAGAGGATACTTAGATATCTTAAAAGGAACAATTTCCTATGGGCTTCTACTAATCAGCCACTTACCTTACAAGCATATTGTGATGCAGATTGTGCCTTGGTTCCAGATCATAGGAGGGTCTACACCTGGTACTTGCACCGATTTGGGACCAAATCTTATTTCTTGGTGGTCCAAGAAACAACAATTGGTAGCCAGATCAAGCACAGAGGCAGAATACCAATCTTGCTAACACAGTTGCAAAGATTATCTGGATTCAGGCTCTTCTAAAGGAATTAAAAGTAGAAGTTTCTACCCCTATCATTTATTGTGATAATCTGAGTACTGTCTCTCACACAAGCCAGTTCTGCACTCCAAGATTAAGCACATAGAGCTAGACTTGTTTTTCGTTAGATAAACAGTTATCAACGAGAGCCTGATAGTTGCTCATGTTCCAGCTCATGAACAGAATGCAGATATTCTGACTAAAGCTTTGTCTACACTCAGATTTACAGAACTCAGAGATAAACTCAGGGTGTTTGATCAGTTTGCCCTTGTTCACGCACCTGGAGTTTAAGGGGGGAATATTAGAGTAAACCTTAGCTGTTAGCTGTAGCTAGTTTAGTTAGCTTGGTTCCATTAACTTTCAGTCAGTTAGTCACAACTGTCATAGTAATAAGAAACGCAACAGAGTGTAGAAGGAGAGAAGAGGAGAGAGAATTCTAACTGAATCTGTTATTGATTTCACAAAAGGTAACTGTCTCATAACTGAGTCGGTCCTTATATAGGCAATGTTTACATGTATGAGATATTACAAATATATCCCTAACATTCCCCACTTAAACTCATGGTGGTTGTGAACTTGTCAACCACTTTGAGTTTACCACGCAACTCAGTGAATTTAGAGGCAGAGAGGGCCTTTGTTAGGATATCCGCCACTCGGTCCTGGGCTGGGACATGTGTGACATGTAAGGTCTTGCTGAGAACTTTCTCACGGACAAAGAAAAGATCTAGTTCCATATGTTTTGTCCTCGCGTGCATAAATGGGTTGTGAGAAAGAGCCACTGTGCTCTGATTGTCACAGTAGATGATAGGTGTTGTTACTGCAACCCTTAACTCATTCAACAGAGATTGAATCCAAATAAGTTCTGATGCAACCACGGCAAGACTGCGGTATTCTGCCTCTGTGCTTGATCTGGCGACTAATGGCTGCTTCTTGGACCACCAAGAGACCAAGTTAGGGCCTAGGTAGATGCAGGCTCCTGAGGTGGAGCGCCTGTCATCAGGGTCTGATGCCCAATCGACATCGCACAAAAGCTTGCAGCTGAAGAGGAGAGTGCTGTTTTCCAGGCAAGAGCAGTAATTCATGACTGATAGTGCCTTTTAGATACCTGAGAATCCGTTTTACAACTGTCCAATGTTCATTGAGAGGCTGAGAGAAGAATTGGCAAACTTTATTCACACTGTAGCTTATTTCGGGTCTGGTTATGGTGAGATACTGCAAGGCTCCTACAATCGATCGATACAGCTATGGATCATCAACATAGTTGCTGCCATATTTAGTCAACTTACAGCCACCAGTCATGGGTGTGGAACTACCCTTTGCATCCCTCATATGAGCCTTTTCTAGGAGATCCCGAATGTATTTGGATTGAGTTAGCAGTAAGGCTCCACTTGCTAGGTGTTGGACTTCAATGCCAAGGAAGTAGTCAAGATTACCAAGCATTTTCAGTGCAAAAACTGCATTCAGCTTAGTCACCAAAGTGTGAATCATAGTAGAGGAATTGCCCGTGACAATAATGTCATCCACATAGACCAAAATTTACAGCTCCTGATTACCATTCGAGAAGGTGAAGAGTGATGGATCACATTTGGTTGATTTGAAACCAAAGGAGATGAGTGTTCCTACTAGTCTCTCAAACCAGGCCCATGGAGCCTGTTTCAAGCCATAGATCGCTTTGTTAAGCTTGCAAACTAACCTCTTGTCACCTTGAGCAAACCCCTCAGGCTGCTGCATATACACCTCTTCTTCCAACAAACCATTGAGGAAGGCATTATTTACGTTCAGTTGTTGCAAGTCCCAATCATTGGTAATGGCAAGTGTAAGAATGATGCGGACAGTTACTGGTTTGACCACCGGGGAGAAAGTCTCGGTGTAATCAAAGCCAGGTTGTTGATGGAAGCCCTTGGCAACTAGGCGGGCTTTATATTTGTTGATTGAACCATCCGGATTTTCTTTGACTCGAAATACCCACTTGCACCCAATAGCAGTCCTGGTGGGTGGAAGAGGAACTAGATCCCATGTTTTATTGTGCATAAGAGCATCATATTCTGTTGGCATTGCAGCTTGCCACTGAGGAATGGACAAGGCTATCTTGGCGGATGTGGGCTCAAGGTGGCTGAGAAGTAAAGTAGGAGCAATTCTTGGGCAACTACGGCCAGTTTTGGATCGGGTTAGCATAGGATGAGTGTTATGAGCTATTGCTGAACCAGAATTAGCAGTGCTGTCAGTAGAAATGACAGGTTCAGAACTGAGACGTTGGTCAGGCAGTGAGGTACCGGATGTTGGAGAGGGAGGTTGAGGTGGAAAGGACTGATTTGTTTGGGATGCAGTGGACTCAAAGGAAGATGAGTGTTCCTGCTAGTCTCTCAAACCAGGCCCGTGGAGCCTGTTTCAAGCCATAGATCGCTTTGTTAAGCTTGCAAACTAACCTATAGCCCCGACCAGTGACCACCACCACGAGCCCACGACCTCGAGAGCGATGGTATCGTCCACCACAGCCCCTACAGCCATTGTTGCCCTGAATCCCTGATAGCCTTGATCGTAGTTGAAAATAAAGTATACAAAGAGTTTGTGAAATGCTTGAGTGGGAAAGACACTCAGCTGATTGGTATTTGTACACAAAATGATTACAAGGCTAATAAATATTAAGTACAGTCTACAAGACTACTCTATTTCCTAAGATACATTGAGACTATGAAAGATGCATTGTAACTATCTACTAGGAAAGTGGGACATTAATGCTATTCTAATTTCAACAAGAGTATTAACTATAAGCTATTTCCAACAATCATAATTCTGAAAACCAGTGTTGCTGCCATTACCAGAATTGCCCTGATAACCTTGTTGGCCATTGTTGCCCTGATTGATCGGAAAAACCATTTCCATTAACAGGTGTCCCTTGGTAATTACCATTATTGCCATTACCACCCTGATAGTTACCGTTGTTGCCAAAACTTGGTCCTAGAGGAGCAGTATTGTTAGCAGGTTGGGAAAACACTGCATTCCCAAATGAATTAACATTACGTGATTGATTAGCTTGCGCCATATTGACTGAGAAAGTGTCTGTAGCTTCTAGTGGACAAATGCAATCAAGATAGGCCTCGTGAGCAAGAAGGAGAGCTTCTAGTTCAATAGGGAAGCAAGGTTCAACACGATTGTTCATGGATGTGACAAACGACTCATACTTAGGTGGAAGACCTTCAAGAATTACACGAACAAGCTCATGTGAAGAGATAAGCTCACCAATGGAGGCCAAAGAATCAACGATTGCCTTTATTCTGAGAGTGTATTCTTGAATCGATCGTGTTCCTTTCTTCGTTGTGCGAAACTCAAAGAGAAGATGTTGCGAACGCGCTTTCGTCATAGAATCAAAGAACTTGTGTAACTCATCCCAAATTTGCCAAGCATGACGACAACCTACTACACGAGGATGCATCGATTCAGAAATGGAGAGAAGAAACCAAGAAAGTAGATGTTGATCTTGTTCCTCCCAGGTCAGATAAGCTGGATTAACACGATTCGCATCTCTATCAGCGTCACTCAAGAAAAGGAAAGGAATTTGCGGATTCACAACGAACCACTCGAGGCAATGTGCGATAAGAATCGCCTCAACATGCTGCTTCCATAGAAGCCAGTTCTTGTCCGTCAATATGGCGGCGATAGCAAGAGAAAAGGTCATCAGAGAAGACGAGACCAAGGGTGGAGGTAGTGCCGGCGGCGGTGGAGGCGGTGCTGTCGACAGAGGAGGCGGCGCGCCAGAAGGAGATTCAGGTGGAGGTTCCATGTTCGGATCTTGGAAGCTCATGATACCATAATAAGAAACGTAACAGAGTGTAGAAGGAGAGAAGAGAGAGAGAGAGAATTCTAACTGAATCTGTTATTGATTTCACAAAAGGTAACCGTCTCATAATTGAGTCGGTCCTTATATAGGCTATGTTTACATGTATGAGATATTACAAATATATCCCTAACACATAGTCATGACAGCTGTCCTAATCTTGTATAAGTAGTTATAGATCTGCATTCAGATCTAAGTTTTAGTCAATATCAAAATTCAGTTACTTAGAGATTCTCTCTCTTGTCTCTCTTCATTTTCTTTCGCTTTCCTTCGTTTATTTACTTAAAAAAACTAATAATCCCTAAAACTTAAGGATTTAGTTTAGGTTTGATTGTATATAATGTAATTATAAATTCATGATGTTGAGAGGGTTTTCTCTCCAGCAATTCATCAGATTCCAGTTTCAAGTAGACCAAAAACTAAAATAAACAAAGACCATGTCCTAATTTGTTGATCAATTTAGTTGGTTGTGACATTCAATACAGTAGTTGATAGAGAATAAAAAAGAAAAACAATTATGACTTCCAGTAACTATCCATCTCTTAAATGTAGACCAACAAATCTCTTTACATTTCCAATCATAACCCATTTTCACCACCATTGACATGCCTATAAAATAGAGGGCAGGCAATATAAATCATCATAGACATTACAAACCTTGGCTTCTTTCATTTCAATACTGGCATCTTCAAGCCCATCCAACATGGAGGAATCCTTACTAACAAGGGAAACCTTTACAAAAGAACCATTTCAGTCAAACATATCCAACACAAGAAACAAATCAAACATTTTCTTCAGGTAAAAAATAAAACACAAACCAGGATTGGTGTTAGCTGCCCTTCTAGGTCAAGAAGACCTTTGGCAAATGCAGCTGCAGACATCTGTTAACACAGGCCATGTTAAAAAATGACTTACATATGATGCCAAAAGGACAGATTAGGAAAATTAACAACAGTTTAGACACAAACATAAAGAAATAAATAAAAAATGGAGCAACCACTAACTAAACCAGTTGGCATTCTGTTGATTGGGTGGCAGGATGAGTGCAATTTAAGCCATACCTGCACACGACCCTCATCAGAGCTGTAAATCTTAAGATCATGACGGTATGTGCTATGGAGGCGAAGCAACCCTGTACCTTCTCCTACAATTTTAAACCACACAAGGATTTGCCTTTGTTAACATAGTAAAGCCATGCAAGTCGATGATACATCAAGTAAGAATGCAAATCATGTATGAAACATATATTTTGCTGACTAAAACAAAAGAAGCATCAATGACCCATCTTCTTTATTGCAGCCTTATCATATTGGTCCCAAGTATCTATTCACGTGCCATAGAACCTGCATGGATAATATAGAACACTAGGACTATGAGAAACCCTTTGGTGAATATAGGTACATCTCCTTACATTATATTTTATAATGAGATAATTGACTGTGAACAGCCTATTTAACAACCACAATCAAGGCACTTCCTACTAGGTGTGATCAGCTAAATGGATCAAATAACGCCATTGGGTTCTATCAAAAACCAAAATGTCAATGAATCCATTTAGAGAAAGGAATTTTATTATGGTTTCTCCTCCTTCGATCTTCCTCTGCCTCCTTCAATTGGACTATCTTCCATTTGATCCACTTTTCTCACAGTAACCCAATATTAAAGAACACCAAACTGAGGGAGAAAATGATGCACAATGGCTACCAAGGAGTGAACACACCCCAAATACTATATTGAAGGCTCTGCCTGGTCTCTAGCAGGAAGATCAGCCAAGTCTCTGGAGATGTCAGCTGAAAGGGACAGCCTATGCTCTCTAACACACAGGCACATAAGTGACTAGGCAAAATTCCTCATTGGCACATAAAGTGGTCTTAGAATTTTGGGTTTGGGTCAAACTCAAACCCAAAAACTAGCTCATGGGGTGAGGGTTGCTCCTCACTTATAACCACTATTCAGGCCATATCACTATCCAATGTGGGACTCTCAACACACACCCCTCACGCCCAGGACTGGACATATGCGGGTGGCCCAATGAATCTTGGATAGGCTCTGATACCATCTTAAAATTTTGGGTTTGGACCTAACTCAACCCCAAAAGCTAGCTCATAGAGTGAGGGTTGCCCCCTCCCACTTATAACCACTATTCAGACCATATTACTATCCAATATGGGACTCTCAACAAGTGGCATATAGTAATGCAGGTTCATGGGTTGGCTGGCCTTGGGGTTCAAATCACTAAGGTCAAATGCCCATGGGGATATGCTGGAAAGGGAGACAGTAGTGTTTCTTTTTTAGGTCAAAGGATAATATCAAATAAAACAAGTGATGGTGTACAAATTTATAAGGTTTAGGCAGGGAAGGACAAAAAGAGACACATGAGACTAAACAGTATTCTCGTGTATGACGTGTAACAAAATATGAACACAATGATCCTATTCATACTAATAATTAGGCCAAGTACTAGTATAGTATTACTAGTACAAGCCGAATCCTGCTTTTAGAAATGTATCATGCAATTAATGGTGCATTAGGAATAATAGTTCATGTACTTACGAATAGCTATCATATTTATTTGTCTTATAAATGTAAGTTGTAATTAATATTCCAAATGTATAAAAGCAAAAACTAGTGGCTATGTGGATTAACACAAGCAATTCAGAAAAACTTTGTGTTCTTTCAATTTGGTATCAGAGTCTATCCGAGATCCGTTGGGCCACCCGCAGATGTCCAGTCTTGCAAACTTCACGCTCCAGATGTCCAGTCGTTGGCGTGAGGGGTGTCTGTTAAGAGTCACACATTGGATAGTGATATAGCCTGAATAGTGGTTATAAGTGGGGGGAAACCCTCACCCCATGAGCTAGCTTTTGGGGTTGAGTTAGACTTAAACCCAAAGTTCAAAGATGGTATCAAAGCTTCCGATCTTGGAGTCTCTTTTCCGTTGTTCTAGCCTTCATAGCCGGTGGTTGTTGCCTTCATTGCCGAACATTTTTTTTTTTTTTGGTAAACACCTTCATTGTGTTCCCATTCACTTCGGCCACCATAACAATAACACCCAACCTCATCCTTTCCACTTCAGCCTTTATTGCTGTTCCGCCTTTGCCATCATGCTTAACTAGCCTTCACTGTTGTTCGTGTTTGCCACTACAAGCGCTGCCTTCATTGCAAGGTGTGTTTCTTACTTCACGCCTTCATCACGCTTTTGGTTGCTACAACACCCAACCATCATGCCTAACACTAATATTACCTACATTTCAGCTATCACCCGCTACTCCAGTAAGCAGACTCACACTTCTTCTCATGTTGTAAATGGTAAGAATCTATGTTCTTTATTCTCTTATGCGTCTGGTACTGCCCATGAGGCTTCTTGGATTATTGATTCTGGTGCCACCGATCACATGACATTTTGTTCTTCCCATTTTTCATCATATCGAATTCCCATTGGTAATCATCACATAGCTATAGTTGATGGCTCTCACACATCAGTTGCAGGTTTTGGTAATGTTAAACTTAGTCCTTTACTAAATTTGCAAAATGTGCTTCATGTTCCTAAACTTTCATCTAACATTCTTTCTATACATAAACTTACCAAAGACCTTAATTGTGCTGTAACTTTTTCCCTTCTCACTGTGTATTCCAAGACTTTACCACAGAAAAGACGATTGGAGTTGCTAAGGAACAAAGAGGGTTGAACTACCTTGAGATGCAAGCTTCAGGTGGATCTGGTGTGAAGTTACAACACTCCTGCGGTCCTGCCATCAATCCAAGTCTTGTGCTTCCCAAATTTGGCTCCAACATAAGCGTCTTGGGCATCCTCCAATTACTCTGCTTAAGTCCATGTTTCCTTCTTTGTTCTTGAAAGAATCAGTGGAGTCTTTTCGTTGTGATGTTTGTGAATTTTCCAAACACCATCGAGTAAATTTTCCTTCAAGTGCTAATAAAAGCGATGAACCATTTTCTCTTATCCATACTGATGTTTGGGGTCCTGCTACTCTTCCTAATATTTCTGGTGCAAAATGGTTTGTGTCGTTCATTGATGATTGTACTCGTGTCACTTGATTATTCCTGATGAAAGATAAATCTTAAGTGTACAAATTATTCACACAGTTTTATCATATAATTCATACTCAGTTTGGAAAAACTATTAAGCGCCTGAGGTCTGATAATGGTAGAGAACATGTGAATCAAGGTCTTTCAACCTTTCTTAGAGAACAAGCTATTATTCACGAACTCACATGTGTTGATACTTCCCAACAAAATGGGGTTGTGAAAGATAAAAACAGACATTTGCTTGAAATGACCAGAGCATTATTATTCCAAATGTCACTTCCTAAGTCATATTGGGGTTGACGCTGAATCTAAATGTTGACAGGGTGTAAATAGAGATTTAATGCTCTATTTAATGCCCTGATTTGTCTCTATTTTATTCCTGATTGTACAGCTATCCTATTTATTATTCATTATTCTTATTTAGTGTAGAGTAAATGATTAGAGTAAATGATTCCCTGATTTCAGTGATTGTAGAAAATCACTTATTGTAATTACCTCTATAAAAAGAGGAATCCCTATACTTACTTATTATTATATTCCGCATATTTCAACTTGGTATCAGAGCACGATCTTGTCTCTGCGCCTCTGATTTGCAGCCATGGCTGACAATTCTTCAACCACCAGCGGTGATCATCACAGGGAGGACGCCATTTCCAAAGACTCGCTGCCTCCAAAACAGGAGCAGAGGGTTATTTTCGGCGACTCCCATTCTGTCCAAATCACCTCCTTTCGGCTCAATGGGTCGAACTATCTCCGGTGGTCTCAATCCGTTCAGATGTATATCCGTGGCAGAGGAAAACTTGGATTCCTCACTGGTGATAGGCCCAAGCCAGAAATTACGACCCACAACATGCTGTGTGGGATGCTGAAAACTCCATGGTAATGACATGGTTGGTGAATTCCATGGAGGAAGACATCAGTAGCAATTATATGTGCTACTCCACAGCCAAAGAATTGTGGGACAGTGTCATGGAAATGTATTCTGATCTGGAAAATAAATCTCAGATCTATGAACTCACCTTACAAGCTCGAGAAATTCGGCAGGGTGATAATAATGTGACCAGATACTTCTACCCCTTGAAGCGAGTGTGGCAGGACCTTGATCTCTTCAACACTTACAAGTGGAAGTCAACCGAGGATGCTAAACACCATCAGAAAACAGTGGAAGAGGGAAGAATATTCCAATTTCTTGCTGGCCTAAATGAGGAGCTGGATGAAGTTCGTGGCAAAATCATTGGGAAAGCAACCTTACCTTCACTAAGTGAGATCTTTGCAGAGGTTAGAAGAGAGGAAACTCGCAGAAGTGTGATGATGGGAAAGATGAAAGTTGATCCACCTCCTCCTGAGACCAATGCACTTGTTGTTGAAACTACTGCTTTTAAGAGTTCAACAAACCAGAAAAACTCCTCGAATCTCTGGTGTGACCACCGCAACAAACCACGTCACACCCGAGAAACTTGCTGGAAAATTCATGGAAGACCAGCCCACCTAAAGGGCAGCAAATCTGGTCCCAAAGCACCAAGGTCTATTTCTACGGCCCATGAGGCAGAAAAGACCTCGTTAAATAAGGAACAAGTTGAAGAACTCATAAGGTTGTTAAAATCTAGTTCTTTATCTGGTATTCCTAGTGGTTCTGTGGCACAAGCAGGTAATTTTAGTACCTTCAGCTCCCTTAACTGTACCTCTAACAGGTGTGTACCATGGATCATTGATTCAGGTGCTTCTGATCACATGACCAGCCTTTCCTCTTTATTTAAAACTTATTCTCCTTGTTCTAGAAGTAATAAAATTAGAGTTGCAGATGGTAGTTTTTCATCTATTGCAGGAGTAGGAAGAATTACTTTATCTAAACACATTGACCTAAAAAAAGTACTGCATGTACCAAAACTTTCCTGTAACCTTCTCTCTATTAGGAAAATCTGCAAGGACTCTAATTGCATTGCAAAGTTTTTTGACACTCATTGTATTTTTCAAGACCGGACTTCGGGGAGGATGATTGGCAATGCTAAAATGATGGATGGTCTCTACTACTTTGAGGATGTTTTCGAGAATAAAATAGCTCGGGGTCTTAGTGGTATAAGTTCTACCCTTGTGAGGGATCAAATAATGTTCTGGCATAATAGACTAGGTCACCCTAATTTTCAATATCTTAAGTATTTGTTTCCAGATTTATTCAAAAATGTTGATTGTTCTTCTTTTGAATGTGAAAGTTGTGTTCTTGCTAAAAGTCATCGAATCTCTTATTCCTCTCAACCATATCATGCATCTAAACCTTTTCATTTAATCCATAGTGATGTATAGGGTCCATCCAAGATTACAAACCAATTTGGAAAAAGGTGGTTTGTAACCTTTATTGATGATCACACCTGATTGTGTTGGATCTACCTTATGCATGAAAAATTTGAAGTACCTAATATATTTAAATGTTTTTCACAAATGGTTGAAACACAATTTGACACAAAAATCTCCATTTTGTGAAGTGACAATGGTACTGAATATTTTAATAAGAATCTCAATGAGTTTCTCCAAAATAAAGGTATCCAACACCAATCGGCATGCCCAAATACTCCTCAATAGAATGGCACCGCTGAAAGGAAAAACAAACATCTCCTTGAAGTAGCTCGTGCCATCATGTTTGAGAGTAAGGTTCCAAAGTACTTGTGGGGGGATGCTGTCCTAACAGCAACCTATATCATAAATAGAATGCCCACTCGTGTGTTAATATATAGCACACCTTTGGACAATTTTAAAACTTTTTTTCCAGGATGTCGATTGCACACTGATCTACCTTTAAAAGTGTTTGGTTGTACTGTTTTTATGCATACACCTTTTATCTCTCGGTCTAAACTAGACCCAAGAGCAGAAAAGTGCATTTTTGTGGGATATTCTCCTAACCAAAAGGGCTATAAATGTTTCAATCCTAGCACAAAAAAGCTTCATGTTAGCATGGATGTTGCATTCTTGGAACACCAACCTTTTTTTCAGGAAAATTCCCTTCAGGGGGAGAATGTGAATATAAATGAAGACAATTTTTTACATGCACCACTGCCCAAACCTGTTTTGATTGATTTAATTGATAACAAAGAAGAACATGTGGAAACAAGTCCTGAAATTGTTGAGGGAAATCCTGACCCAGACCTAAGTGGAGCCCAAACAAGGGAAGAAATACCACAATCAAAAGATGAGCTTCATGTTTATGCTCGGAAGTATCCTAAAAGGACTAGAAACAAGTCCATCATCTGTGCACCAAGCCAGTCAGAAATCCCAGAAGACGGCCCTGCAGAAATGCCTCAAGAACTTCCAGGTAACACTGAAATTCCTATCCCTAATATTGACTGCCTATAGTTCTTAGGAAAGGAACCAGAGCCTGTACCAAAAAATCATCCAAAACCAGCACAAACCATCCCATTTCCAAATATGTTTCCTATTAAAATCTTTCCCAAAATCACCGAGCCTTTACATCTAAAATTACAAATTTGGTTGTGCCTAGAAACATTGAGGAAGCACTAGATGATACCAACTGGAAATTAGCAGTCTTAGAAGAGTTAAATGCACTTAAGAAGAATGAGACTTGGGAGATTGTAAACCTGCACATGATAAAAAACAGGTGGGGTGTAAGTGGGTCTTTACCATTAAGTGCAAGGCGGATGGAAGTGTAGAAAGGTACAAGGCTAGATTGGTAGCAAAGGGATTCACCCAAACCTACGGAGTAGATTATTAGGAGACTTTTGCTCCGGTTGCTAAACTTAACTGTGTTAGAATTCTTCTATCCTTGGCAGCAAATTCAAACTGGCCTTTACATCAATTAGATGTAAAGAATGCCTTTCTGAATGGGGAACTAGAAGAAGAAGTGTTTATGAATCTTCCTCCCAGATTTGAGGAAAAACTTGGAAGAAATAAGGTGTGTAGACTAAAAAAGTCACTATATGGACTGAAACAATCTCCAAGAGCATGGTTTGAGAGGTTTGGAATCGTGGTAAAAGGACTTGGTTATATCCAAAGCCAAGCTGATCATACAATGTTCTATAAACATTCAAATAATAAGATTGCTATCTTAATTGTATACGTGGAAGATATTATCTTGACAGTTGATAATAGCTTGGAACTCAAAGTTTTGAAGGAGAAACTTGCCAAAGCCTTTGAAATCCAGGACCTTGGACCATTAAAATACTTCCTTGGAATTGAATTTGCAAGATCTAAGGAAGGTATTTTTATGAACCAACGAAAGTACATTCTGGACCTGTTAAAAGAAACAGGATTGCTTGGATGCAAGGCTGCTGAAACACCTACGGAGTCCCATATAAAATTACAACCAGCTGAAACTGAAAATATGGTGGACAAAGAAAGGTATCAACGACTGGTGGGAAGGCTAATATACTTATCTCACACACGTCCTGACATAGCCTTTGCTGTAAGCATGGTAAGCCAATTTATGCATGCACCAAGACCAGAAAATCTCGAGGCAGTTTTCAGGATCCTAAGATACTTGAAAGGGTCACCTGGGAAAGGACTACTCTACAAAAACCTTGGACATCTTTCAGGTAGAAGCCTACACAGATGCAGATTGGGCTGGAAGTATAATAGACCGAAGATCAACCTCAGGTTATTGTGCCTTTGTTGGGGGAAATCTGGTTAGTTGGAGAAGCACGAAACAAAGTGTTGTAGCAAGAAGTAGTGCAGAAGCTGAATTTAGAGCAGTAGCTCATGGAATTTGTGAAGTGTTGTGGGTGAAAAAACTTCTACAAGAGTTAAAGGTTTACAATTCCCAACCAATAAAACTCTACTGTGACAACAAATCTGCAATATCTATTGCACACAATCCTGTCCTACATGACAGGACCAAGCATGTGGAAGTTGACAAGCACTTCATCAGGGAGAAGATAGAAAGGGGACAAATTTGTATCACATATGTTCCCACTGCACAACAATCAGCAGACATTTTAACCAAAGGATTACCTAAGAAGCTCTTTGACAACATAACCAGCAAGCTGTCCATGGAAGATATCTTCAAGCCAGCTTGAGGGGGAGTGTTGACAGGGTGTAAATAGAGATTTAATGCTCTATTTAATGCCCTGATTTGTATCTATTTTATTCCTGATTGTACAGCTATCCTATTTATTATTCATTATTCTTATTTAGTGTAGAGTAAATGATTCCCTGATTTCAGTGATTGTAGCAAATCACTTATTGTAATTACCTCTATAAAAGGAGGAATTCCTGTACTTACTTATTATTATATTCCGCATATTTCAACTCTAAATTTAATTTCTACTTCTATTTCCAACAACAGCTACAATTTCGTATGTATAAACTCCAGAAACACATTGCTGACTGGCACATTCCCAAATCCAAGGACTAAATTTGTAACATTTACTTGAAAAAATGCTATTGCAATTTTACCTGGATACATTTTATTCCGGAAATATCTCCCAAGTTCTTCAGCCTGAAAAATAGATAAAAGCAATTAACATAGATGGGAAAGAAGATTATATATGAAAATTTCTTATTTATTCTCAACAATAATAGCAGTAAAAAATATCAAACTCAAAAGTCTTAAATTTACTAGAAACATTTATTTCTTTTATATGTCTGTGAATCTGAACCTGCTTTCTGCCAGCATGTGTAAGAACACCACCATATTTAAGAACCATAAGAGCTTCAACAGGTCGTTCTTCCACTTCTCCATTGCTTTTTGTCACTTTGACCCACTTCAGTGGCTTTATTTGAACCTTCCTATATATGCCAGAGAAATGTCCTCCCTGATAGTGAGGAGAAAAGGAAAAGAAATAAGAAAAAAAAAGGACATGAAATGAAACAATTCAAGATTTCTTTTTTTATAAAAATTAACCAAGAATGAAATTATTCTGGCTTTAAAAGTATATGGAGTATTATCTTTCGTCTTTTGCTAGCAATATGCTATAAGGTTTGGTATGTCATAGCTAACAGACAATATCCTGTATTATGCGCAACAGAGAAACAACATTAGTTTCTTTTTTGATTATTAGCAGCCCAAGTAGGAAGGTTTCTCTTTAGTTTTCCTTATTCTTGCTTTACTTATAGCCAATGGGGCATGGGCTTCAGCCACATATCTCTATAATATTATAAAAAAATAAAAAACTAAGGCAGCCCAGTGCACGAGGCTCCAACTTGGTGGGATCCAGGGAGGGTAAATGTACGCATCCTTACCTCAGCAAGCGAAGAGGCTGTTTCCAGAATTTGAACCCGTGACCTCCAGGTCACAAGACAGTAACCCTACTATTGCGTCAAGGCTCACCCTCATAAAAAAAACAAAAATCTAAAGTAATTTATTTTCTTCAGAAGAGTATTCTCTCCAAATTCCAAAATGGCTACAGATTAGAAAAGATAACCAAGCAGAGCTGCACTAGCAGCTAATATAGGACTGAAATTATATTTAACATCTCCGAAAATCAAACCCAATCAAAAGGATTTAGAAGTTAATGCAGAGAAGTTGGAAGAAAAACTAAATTTATGATCCACTGATATTTAATTTTCGCATTCCAATTAATAACGGGTTCATAATACAAAACATACTCATGAGTATCATAGAAAAACACTGTCAAGAGAATTATAACCTCCTCAAGAACTGCTTTAACTTGACGGAGCTTTTCAGCATGCTCCACATCTTCAGCCTCACTATCACTTTCTCGATCTGGTCTAAATAATATACAAAGATACAGTAATTTAAAAAACACTGGCTTAGCAAACATTTATTGAAAAACTGGTGGCAACTATTACATGTAAGCAGAAATGGCAAATTAAACATGCAAGTTGCAACAGCAAAAGGATCATGTTTTTTTTTTTTTTTATAAAAGAGAAAATTTTATTAGAGAAAGAAAGGGCTAGTTACAAAAATATTTGAGGATAAGGAATTGGCGTAACAGTCCACATTAAAAATATTAATTATTGTAGAAGGTATATTTATTAGGACATTATTTTTTACCTTTGTTTTTCAGCTCTAGTTTAGGCAAGTAATATGTAAAACCCTCAGACTATATTATGTAAAACTACGTACAGTCTTCTATTATTCAGTCATAATAATATTCAACCTTTTTTTTCATTCAAGTTGATACTAGAGCTCCCAATCTGGGAGACTCTGCTTCCGTGTTTAACCATAGTCTGCTTTCATTACAGCAGCCGCCTTCATTGCAGTTTCTTCCCTCCTTGTTTTTGAACCTTAATTGCGCTCATCGCTGCCCATCGCTGCTGCCCACTGTTGTCCGCCACCAACCGCCACCGCCTTTCCCACCAGCAACCTCATCGGACGGACCGCCGTCCAATTTCCGGCCGACCAGTCGACCACCCGAAGCCCGCCGCCAAAAGCCCTTTCACCCACTCTCCATGCGCCTCTTCTGCCGGCACATGACCGCGTATCCGCCACCCGTTCTGGCCGCTGCTTCTACCGCCTTGCTCTACCCATTCATGCCCTTACTTTGCCCAAACAGCCAACCCCTCCTCCCACCCCCCATACTAATCCTAACTGTAACCTCTCTTCTCTATTACCAACCAAACAGTAAACCTCACCCAAATAGTAACCTCGGCCAAACAGCACCCTTTCACCTTGCCAAACACCCTGCCTTGCCCAAACAGCATCTTCTTCCTCTTATTCTTAGGCAACCAGCAAACCATCCTCTCTCTCAACCCAATAGCCTTCATTGCTGCTCCATATTTGCCACACCAACAGCCACCTTCATCGTGGCCTCGGTCTCTTGCTTCACGCCTTCACCGCAGTCCAATTTCCCAATTCCGAGTAAGCAGTCTTGCACTTATTCTTATGCTCCAACTCGTAAGAATTTACGTTATCAATTTTTTAATGCTTCTCGTACTGCTTTTGAGAAATCATGGGTTCTTGACTTTGGTACTACTATCTATATGAACTTTCATTCTTCTCATTTTTTGTCTTATCAACCCTCTCTTGGTAATCACACTATAACCATGGCCGATGGATCTCATACCTCAATTGCCAGTTGTGGTGACATTCAACTCTCACCATCCCTATACTTAAAAAATGCACTCCATGTTCCGAATCTTTCCACTAATCTAATTTCCATTGACAAACTTACCAAGGATTTAAATTGTGGGGTAACCTTTCATACTCATTGTGTCTTTCAGGACCTTGTCATAGGGAAGACGATTGGATTTGCTCAGGAACAGGAAGGGTTGTACTATCTCAACAACGTGTGACTATGGCGGTCCTAGTAAGAAGTCCCAATTAAAAAACTTGCCAATCACAATCATGATTGCAATCTTTGGTCTTGTCTCCATAAACTTCTTGCTTCTCAATTCGAGTTCTTGGTTGCTAGGCAAGTTTAAGAAACGACATGTAAAGTTTCCTAGAAATGTGCTTGGTTTGCTATGGTCGTGTACAAGGATTCAAAGAAAACCAAAAAATTTCAAAAACAATTGTACATAGATTCAAAAGTGGAACTCTTCTCTAAGGAAGAAGCTTTCCAATTTACAATTATAGATTCTGAGCGTCTATGAATAGTGTCTTCCGTGGGAAGAAATTGTGTTAGCAACTGTTGAATGTAATTAATATATGTGGACGGTGGATGTATGTGGACATTGTGGACGGTGGAATCTTATCCATTGTATTCTTATATTCATTGTATCTATTCTCCTAGGACTTAGCATAGATAGTTAATGTTCTAGAAATCAGGTTCCACTATTTCATAGTCAAGTGTATATATATTGTAGTCCTATTGGAATGCTATTACAAGTGAAATATTCAGTTTCATATTCAAGTTGGTATCATGACCTTTGTTCGTTCATCTTTTGGTGTGTCTTTTGGGTTTCAGCTGCTGTGAGCGCTGCCCATTGCCTTGTTGTTGTCTGGTGACCAGAGTGACATCAAAGTTCATCTCAGAGGCTGCCGACCGGCCTTTCGCCAAAGTGCTGCCGTCAGAAATGCTGTCACGCGCTCTCATGCGCCACTGTTGTTGTGCTCACTCTCAAGCGCGTGTGGTCCAAGCGCCACCTTCCCGTGCCTCCGTTGACGCCGCCGCTTCCACCGTCGTGATCGCCGTCTCTTCCGGTTCTGTTTTGCCACTGTTTGGTTTGTGGGTCTGCCGTTGTGCCACCCCTCATTTGGATCTCGTGTGCTCTGTTTTGTACTCTCAGTAAGTTTTTGTCATTTTTCAGAAGTTTTTGTGTTTTTTCTTCTGAATTTCTTCCATGGCAGCGAAGAAGAGCTTTGATTTCTTTCGCTTTTTCTGGATCCCCCACCATCACTTGCGAGATGTTGAATGGTAAGAATTATGTGAATTGGCGTAATGCTATAGAGGTATGGTTTGTGGGTCAAGGATTATCTGACCATCTTGCTAAAAAGGCTGCTGACATTGCTGAATCCGAGAAAGATGAGTGGCAACGAGCAAATTATCAGCTTGTCTCGCTGCTATGGCAGTCTACTGAACCAGGATTAATGGTGCATTTTCGTCCTTACAAGACATGTTGTGAAATTTGGAAGAAGGCTCAAATTGTTTATGCTAATGATATATGCTATATGAAACAATTCATAGTTTGGTAGCAATGCAGATGACTGACCTTGATTTGCCCTCCTATCTGAATAAAGCACAGTCTATATGTGAGGAAATTAAATTGATGCTGGTTAATGATGATGCAAAAAAGATGGTGGATAAGCTTGATAACATGCTTATGGTGTTTGTTCTTCATGGTCTCCATAAAGATTTTGAATCTGGTCGGAATCAAACTTTGACCAATCCGAATATTCCTATGGTGGAGGACCTCATTGGTCGGTTGCTTCGAATTCCTTCTCCAACAGTTTCCATTGGAGTTGATTCACAAACAAAGAGTCTTCGATTTTTATCTCAAACTCAACTGACCGAGCGGGTCGAAGTCGTGGTCGTAAAGGCGGTGGCTGTGGCAGAGGTGGTTGAGGTAATTGTCATTGTTCGTACTATAAGCGAGACAGACACACTCAAAATCAGTGCTACTCCCTACATGAATTCCCAAATAAAATTGCCAATATAGCTCCGTCTAATGTACCTGCTATTGAGCACACAATCGAGCTCGAAAACGATCATATTCTATCTGCCAATGAGTATAAAGAGTACCTTCAGTTTAAAGCCACTCAACAGGCTTCTTCTTCGGCCACCATTGCTCACACTAGTAATTCTACAGTTTGTCCCTCTCAATCTGCATCGGTTGGATCCTGGATTTTAGACTCTGGTGGTTCTGATCACTTATCTGGTAATCCTTCTATTTTCTCTAAATTATCATTTTCTAAAACAGCTCACAATATTACTCTTGCCGATGGGTCTAAGACACAGGCCATTGGTATTGGTCAAGCCTTACCTCTTCCTTCCTTACTTTTAAATTGAGTCTTGTTTGTGCCTGAGTGTACTTTTAATTTTATTTCTATTAGCCAAATTACTCGCACTTTAAATGGTTCCATGACCCTTAATTCAGATTCCTTCCTTATATAGGACCGGAGCACGGGAGAGATGATTGGAGATGGATCAGAATCACTATATCTCTACTACCTTCAATCTTCCTCTCCCCACCATACGTGCTGTTTCAGAATCTGCTGATCTCCTACATCGTCGTCTGGGTCATCCAAGTTTGGACAAGTTAAAGCAGATGCTCCCTTATTTTTACAATTGAAAACCTTGAAGTGTAAGTCGCGTCAACATGGAAAACAAGTTAGAGTATCTTTTCCTAGTAGTGTCAATAATCGAACCATGGCTCCTTCTGATCTTATTCATTCTGATGTTTGGGGTCCCAATCGTGTTACTTTTGTTTCAGGATATAGGTACTATGTTACTTTTGTTGATGATTTTTCAAGATGTACTTGGTTATTTTTAATGAAAGATCGTTATGAGTTATTTGATGTTTTTCAAACCTTCTGTTCCAAAATAAAGAATCAATTTGGAAAAACAATTCATACTTTGCGCAGTGATAATGCAAAAAAATATTTTTCTACATCATTTAAATCCTTTCTGAATTCTTATGGCATCATACATCAGTGCAGTTGTCCTCACACATCACAACAAAATGGTGTTGTTGAACGCAAAATCATCATCTTGTTGATACAGCTGGGCTCTTTTAATAAATGTCAATGCACCCTTGAAGTTTTGGGGTGACTCTATTCTTATTGCTTGTTATTTGGTAAATCGAATGTCAACCTCTGTTTTGGGTAATAAAATTCTTCACTCTCTTTTATTTCCTAAAGATCCTCTTTATTTTGTTTCCCCTCGTGCGTTTGGTTCCACCTGTTTTGTCCATGATCTCTCCTGGTCGTGATAAATTGTCTGCACGGGCTATTAAATGTATCTTTCTTGGGTATTCTCGAGTTCAGAAGGGATATCGATGTTATTCTCCCCCTACACATCTCTTTTATGTATCTGCAGATGTTACATTCTTTGAGGATACCCCCTTCTTTGCCACATCAGCTAAGACTCCACTCCATCTCAGGTGCTGCCCACTCCTCCTTGTGCAACACTTGACTCTGATCCTCCAACTTCGATGTCACAGGATGACCGTCCATTGCATCGATATGGTACTATTTATGAGCATCGGGTTCTTGAAGCTCCTGATATCATACCTACTATTAATCCTCATGATTCAGCTCCTACTCCAATCGCTTCTCCCACTGCGATCCAACTTGAGACTTCCACTGACTTACCTATTGCTCTTCGTAAAGGTAAAAGCTCTACTCATAATCATCATCCCATTTACATTTTTCTGAGTTACCATTGTGTAAGTATACTCTGTATTGATGTTTTGATATATGACAATCCAAATGAATACTACATGAGTTATAACTTGTTTTATAAAGATTAATCATTTGTACAAGTTATGTGTGACTTATGAAGCAGAAAGTCAAGTGCTTAAAAGAATGGAGTTCAAAGTATATCATGGAGATCAAAGACTCAAAGGAGATCACAAGAAGACAAAGCATCAAGACTAGGACAAAGGAATATTAAGTGCTTAGATGACTTTGTAAGGGTAAACCACTTTACATCTTGATAAGCTCTCAAGCTAAAAATGGAAAACTATAATTTAGAAAGAATAATCATTAAAAAGTTTTTTATAAAGAAGTTTTTCAAACGAACTAGAAAAGGAAAAAGGGAAATTAAATGTTAATATACACCTGTGTCATACACCTGTGTATTGTCAGTTATACACTTGTGAATACCAATGTACATAGTTGTGTTTCCTGAAGATATCGTGTAATAAATCGATTATGTAACCTGTGTATACAAAATATACACCTGTGTATACATTTAGGTATAGTTCAAGTCAGAAACACCTGATTTCAGATTTCACAAATAATCGATTAGCATAATCGATGTATAAATGTTTTTGGGTTAAATGATGTTTATATAATCGATGTACACAAGATACTAATCAATTGACTCAAGAACACAAAAGAAGTAAGTCTATGTACACAAGATAGCAATCGATGTACAAATGTTCTAAAAGTGAAAATCTTGTTTAATACATTTATGTACCAATCGATTGACCTGTATTAGTCAGGGTTATCAATAGTGCGCTATAGCGGCATAGCGAAGCGGAGCGGCCGGTGGCCGCTATGGGGATGGCGTAGCGGAGCATTTTCGTGTAGCGATGGTAGCGGGCACTATTGGGCCGCTATTTCGGATGGGCCGAAATGCCCATTTTGGCCTCAAATTTTTCCGTTAAAGGGTACATTTTATTTCGGGTTTTCGGCCAAAAAAATTTTTTAATAGGCTTTTGAAAAACCATTTCTTTCTCACCTTCGTACACGTACATTTCTTTCTCAACTCTCTCGTCTCCCTCTCAGCTCTCAGTTCTCCCTCTCAACTCCCAATTCTCTCTATCAGCTCCGGCGAGTTTTCGGCCAGAGTAAGTGTTTTCCGGCCTCTTCCGAGTATGCTCCATTGTTCTGCATTTTTCGGACACTATACTGCATATTTTCGGCCAATGTTTGCACTTTTCGGCCAAGGTTCTTCTTCTTTCTCTGGTCTCGGTTCTGCATCATCAGTTCTCGGTTTTGCATAATCAGTTATGCATCATCATTTCTCGGTTCTGTTATACTTCCTCCTTTCTGATACGGCATCTTCCAATGAGTGCCATAGAAGATCTTGAAGAAGAAGAAGAACACTTAGAAGGCATGATTGATGATTCCTAAAACTTGTACTTGAATATGATCTTAAACTTGTTTGTTTCCTTGACTTTTGTTGTTATTAACTTGTATGTTTTGCTTAGGTCCTATGACTATTTATTATGAATTATGAATATATATCATGAATTTTGAGTATGTTTAAGTATGTATATAAAACTATAAGTTATTTGACCTGTATAAAAAACCTAAAATAAAGGTCATCCCGCTATGCGCTATACCGCTATAGCGTTTTTGGAGTCGACTGCTACGCGCCGCTATCTGGGATTGATAACTAGGGTTCACTAAAACAAAATCCAATTTGTTTTTATCTTAACTGACTTGATTAAAATGTCGAACATATCTATTCTTTTAATTAATTATATAAGGACATTATACAAACACTTTTTCATAACTGAGATCATTGAATTACAATCGCACTTTGAAAATCATATTCAGAGCTTATCTTGAGAAAAAAGGAGAAACCCATTAGAACTTCAATTTGTATATTCAACTTTGAGAGTTAGAATTTCGTTTTGTTTTTCCATTTATTGAAAGAGAAAAGGTATCTCTCAGTAGCTGTACAAGGATAGAAGGAATCCTTGGGGTTAAAGCAAGATTGCTAGGAAAGTGTTCACAAGTGTAAAAGGAACCAAAAGGTGAAGCTTTGTAAAGAATATTGTAAAGGCTGATCAAGCGCCTGTTTGAAGCTTGAATATTAGTGGAAAAAAACTCACAGTGGTGTGGGGACTGGATGTAGGTTACCAATGGTGGGTAACTGAACCAGGATAAATCAATTTGGGTGGTTCTTTCTCCCTAAACCTTCTAAATTTTGTTTTTGTCATTTGCATGTTTTAGAAATGTTTCAATCTTGATCTGTTTAATCAAGGCATCATCTTTATAGTGTTGTTCATACATCACTGCTTGTATAAATAATTGAATTGTTGTGCATAATTCTGAAATCTGTAAAAGCTACATTGGTTGGACAAATATTTTTCAAGAAAGTTTAGTGTCCGTTTGGTTTGTTTCTAGTTTCCTGTTTTCATTTCCTATTTATATAAATAAATCACAGCACAAATAATTACAAAATTGTCACATTGTTTCCAATTTGTTTATTTTCAAAAATTTGTACAAGAAACACTGAAAAACATCTTTTAATTTGTTTTCACTGTTACCTGAACAAATCTTTGGAAACAAGAAATAGAATGAAAACAATGTGTTGTAATTATTTTTGAAATCAGCAAATGAAAACAGGAAACTAGAAACAAACTAAACAGATCCTTAGTTTTTGCAAAAGTTGAACCAAGTTTTTAACACTCAATTCAACCCCTCTTCTTGAGTGTGAAGCCACAACCAACAACCATCAATTATCTCCCTCCCTTTATGCCTTTCTATCTGCCTTGTCATCTATTACCATTCCTAAGAATGTTCAGGAAGCATTTTCTCATCCAGGATGGCGATAGGCAATGCTTGATGAGATGACGGCTTTGGAATCTAATCATACATGGACCCTTGTTTCCCATCCTATTGGAAAATCAATTGTTGGTTGTTTTGATGGGTATTTACTGCTAAAGTTGGTCCTAATGGGTAGGTGGATCGCTTGAAAGCCCGACTGATAGCAAAAGAGTACACTCAAATCTATGGTCTGGATTACGGTGATACTTTTTCTCCTGTTGCTAAGATGGCATCCGTTCATTTGTTCTTGTCTATGGCTGCCATGAGACGTTAGCCCTTGTACCAGCTGGATATTAAAAATGCATTCTTACATGGTGATCTAGAGGAGGAGATCTATATGTAGCAACCACCTGGGTTGGTTGCTTAGGGGGATTTAGATCTTGTTTGCAGGTTACGAAAGTCCTTGTATGGCTTAAAACAGTCACCTCGCGCTTGGTTTAGGAAGTTTAGTGAAGTCATCCAACATTTTGGCATGATTCGTTGCCTCGTTGCGAGGCAGACCATTCTGTAATCTTTAAATGCTCATCATTGAAAAACGTATTTATCTCGTAGTGTATATGGATGATATTGTCATTACAGGTGATGATCAAGAAAGTATTTAGGAATTGAAGCAACACTTGTTTAAACATTTTCAAACCAAAGATCTTGGACGACTGCGGTACTTTCTTAGGATTGAAGTAGCCCAATCAAGAACAGGTGTTGCTATTTCTCAAAGGAAATATGCCCTTGACAATTTGGAAGAAACAGGGATGCTAGATTGTAAACTTGTTGACACTCCAATGGATCCAAATGTAAAGCTTCTACCTAATGAGGGGGGCCCTATCCTGACCTAGGCAGATATAGAAGATCAGTTGGAAAGTTAAATTATCTCACCATGCCTCGATCGGACCTTGCTTTTCCGATCAACGTGGTGAGTCAATTTCTCAACTCACCATGTGACAGTCATTGGAATGCAGTTGTCTGAATCCTAAGATACATCAAGTGATCACCTAGTAAAGGGCTTGTTTATATGGACAGGGGTGATACAAATATCATTGGATATACAGATGCGGATTGGGCAAGCGATTCTAGTGATAGGAGATCCACTTCCTTTGTGGATACCAAAGATCCACTTGCAGACATGATGACTAAGTCCTTACGGGACCCTAGAATAGCATACATATGTGACAAGCTGGTTGCATCAGACATATATGCTCTAGCTTGAGAGGGAGTGTTGAGTGTAATTAATATATGTGGATGGTGGATGTATGTAGATGGCGTGGACGGTGAAGTCTTATCCATTGTATTCTTATATTCATTGTATCTATTCTCCTATGACTTAGCATAGATAGTTAATGTTCTAGGAATCAAGTTCCACTATTTCATAGTCAAGTGTTGACTGTAACCAGTCACTATTTATGAAATCTGATTAACCTTTAGTATCAAATTGAAGTTGAGTTGCATTTGATGCTAATGTGATCTATGTTCAAGTCCATGCAGGTGAAATACCTAGTGCAAGGCACCAGCATTCGTGTGGCATCTAACAGATCTTGGAGCTGAACAGCACTTTTAAGTTTTGTCTGTAAACATAAGACCATTAGATCAACCATGGCAGGTCAAGAATTCAATAGCTCATGAAATTTAATAAACACTACTGAAGCACGAAAAAATAGTATTACCTCAGATCTAGGTCGGCCTCCATTATATTTCAACATTAAGTTCAACAGCTTTTCCTCAGTAACCTTTAGCTTCACCTTCTGTTTTGGAGTTCTATCACCACTGCCAAAAGACAAGAGTATATAAGAAAGAATATCACATTTAACAAATTGAAGAAAAAAGGGAACAGAACATACTGACGAATAACAGCAATTACACAACGTAGTTCCTCAGATTGTCCAAAAGTGCCATTAATGCCGCTACCCTGACGAGTTAGTCCGTCAGTAGGTTGGATCGGTTCATTTACTTTCCATGGTAAAATTGGTGGAATCACCGAAGAAAGATGAGGTGCTTTTGCATCTAACAACATCTTTCGCAGCACACAGGCAGCATCATCATAATACCTTCAGTAGCAACAAGGAAAAATAATATCATTTTCACCAAAATAAAAATGTGGAGAAACAAAGAAAGCATAACAAAAAGAAAATGTTAAAAGAAAGGATAATTTGTGAAAAAAAAGCAAACTTGTCATATGTTTTTTCTTTTTTCTATCTGCAATATGACATCATGGACAGAGTTCCAATTTTCTAATCCTTGTCAAAGTGCAAATTTAAAAAGGGATTTTGTTCCCTTGAAGTAATTTTCATCACTATGCAATGATATAGCACAATAAAGAAAAATAAATACTAAAAAAATATTTATCTTTGAGAGAATATCTACTTTGTTCATGTAACTAATTTTGGGCAATAAGCAACAAGTGGGTCTGTGAGATTCTGTTCACCTACGTATCCCTCTTCACATTCTCTTCCCTGGGATTTAACTTATTTTTGGTTTGACAAAAGCTTAGGGGCAGGAGAGGCTACCCCGTTCCAAGGCAAGGCATGCCACAAGCCTCAAGGAGGACTTATAGCGGTACTTAACAATCACCAACCAAGGAGGACGGATAGCAGTGGAAATCAAACCTATAGAATTAGGAGAGGATATGAGAAAAACTTGTGTGAGTGATCATACTCAGCTAGCTGTATTTATACACATCTAAGAATAAATAAATTTTACATTTACAAGAAACAATAAATAGAAATGAAAACTATTTCCTGTGGTCCTAAAATTCCAATGCCCAATTAAATAGAGCGGATTACAATTTCTACTAATCGGCTCTGAGTCAGCTATCCACATATTAAACATTTGCTTTAATTCCAACACTCCTCAAGCTAGAGCATATATGTCATATCATATGCACCAAGCTTGTAACAACTATAATCAACCCGAGACCCTCTGATGGACTTGGTAAATATATCAGCTAACAGTTCATTGAAGCTGACAAAGGCAGTCATGATCTCGCTTGAAAGAACCTCCCCTCCGACAAAATGACAGTCAATCTCTATATGTTTGGTTCTTTAATGAAGAACTGGGATAAAAGCAATATGTAAAGCAGCTTGGTTGTCAAAATTAGTTTCATTTCCTTGACGACTCCTAGTTTTAGTAGTTGAAGCAAATGCTTTAACCACGTAAGTTCCAAGGTTGCTGTCACCGTAGCGCAATACTCAGTCTCTGCGTTGGACCTAACAACTAGGTTTTTTACTCCTCCACGAGATTAAGTTACCTCGACACAATACCCTGAAGTTGATCTTCTATTTGATGGTGAGCCTGCCCAATCAGCATTAGAATAACCACCAACTTGAGCATTGCCTTTGTTTTCCCTAAGTAACCCTTTTCCAGGTGCACTCTTGATTTATATAAGAATGCAGACCACGACATCCCAATAACTATAACAAGGAACATTTAGAAACTGACTTACCACACTTACATCAAAAATAATGTCTGGTCTAGTTACTACAAGATAGTAAGCTACCAACAAGATGTCTATATCTACCAGGATCTATAAGTAGCTCCCCCTGATCCGGTAGTAGTTAGATGTGAGGATCCATCAAAATATCTATAGGGCGACGATCCAACATACTTGTTTCCTCAAGTATCTCTAAAGCATACTTTCTCTAAGTGATGGCAACACTTGTATTAGATTGAGCAACCTCAATCCCCAAAAAGTATGAGAGGACACAAATCTTTTGTCTAAAAGTGATCGGACAAATGCTGATTAAGATTCTGAATATTAGCCTAATCATTGCTAGTGATGACAATGTCATCAACATAAACAACAAGATAGATGCAGAGCCCAAGTGAAGAGTGCCATAAGAATACAGTGTGATCAGCCTCACAACTAGTCACTCCAAATTTCCAGATGACAGAATTGAATCTCTCGAACCAAGAATGAGGAGATTGTTTCAAATCACAGGGATCAGCCTATATTCTCTACTAAGGTAGCATTTGGTGGACATAATAGAACGAGACGGGACATAACATATGGGTTCGATTCTATGTTCGGTGTATTTTATAAGTAGAGAACATCACATGAAGTTAAAAGGTGCGACATTTTGGTTCCACTAAAAGGGTGGAACCAAAGAGAACGGAACATACCATTTTGTTCCATTATGTTCTGTTCACACGCCAAACGCTACCTAAGTAAGGTGATCCTTGAGTAGTAAAGCCCGGTGGTAGTTGCATATAGACATCTTCCTATAATACACCATGGTAGAAGGCGTTCTTGATATCTAGTTGGTGAAAAGGGGCCAATGGCGAATGCCAGCCATGGTAAAAAAGAGACAAATAGAGGCAATCTTGACCACGGGAGAGAAAGGGTCCATAATCGAGACTAAATATTTATGAGTATCATTTTGGCACAATGCAAGCCTTCAAACAGTCAATTGTCCCATCAAGAACAATCTTGACAATATAGACCCATGGACAACCAACACTCGTTTTGTCAGGACGTAGAGGGACAAGTACCACTAAAGTGTAAAACAGTCATTTCATCAACCCTACCCCATCGCCATCCAAGGTGAGATAGTGTTTAGTCTATAGTTTGGAATAGAAACAGAAGACAAAGAAGGCACATAGGCATAATAGGAAGGAGACAAACGATGATAACTCAAAGGATAAGCATAAAGGTGTTAAGATTATGATTCAGCTATCTAGATATTAAACATGTGCTTTAATTCTAACAAAACCTAAGCCTTACAAAATTTTTTTAGTGCTTTAACATTTGAATTGGAAACATACCATTATGCTTTCCTCATTTCAGCGAGAGTGTTATGCCCTACATGTTCTAAAAATTGACCATAGGCACTCTTTTGTACAATTATTCATCAAAAGTATATATAGAAAGAAAGAATATGAAATATGTGAATGTAATTCCTTAATTCAATGGTACAAAGACTGAATACAATATATATAGAAAAGGGAAATAAATGCTATACTAAAGTTAAGGATGAAGATATGCCCTAATCTGTACAATAATAACTAACGATATCAAACCATTAATACAAATATATTACAACACTCCCCCTGAAGCTGATGAATGGATATCTATCATTCCCAACTTGCAAGTAAGACCTTGAAACCGCTCTGTGGGAAGCCCCTTGGTGAAGACATCTGCTAATTGGAACTCTGAGGGAACGTACTCAACAGCTATAAGACCATCATCTAACTTTTCTTTGATAAAATGTCTATTATCTCTATGAGCTTTGTCTTATCATGCTGGATTGGGTTGTGAGTAATACTAATGGCAGACTTGTTGTCACAAAGTAATCTCATAGGAGCTTCAAACTTTATCTGAGATCATCCGGTGTGATTCTCATCCATAAAGATTCACAAATCCCTTGGGCCATAGCTCGAAATTCTGCTTCGGCACTAGATCTTGCAATTACGTTTTGCTTCTTACTTCTCTAAGTCACCAAATTTCCTCCCAAAAACATGCAGTACTGATAGGCACCCACTAGTTAAAAGGGTGTATGTTAGGGGTAAATAAGGAATTGTAACGGTAAATTCTGCCTATAAATAGAATAAGAGGGAGTTAGTTAGAGGCGGTTAGAAACTGAGTCATTTCTGATTAGGGGAGAGTTGAGATACTCCCGAATTTATCTCATTGTAACCTGTCCCGCTCTGAAATAATACTCTTGGGGTCAATTCACCCTAAATTCATATCTGTTCTTGTGTTCCGTTCTTAGCATTACCAGTTGAATCTATCAACTGGTATCAGAGAAGTACCGATCCAAGTGTCATTGATGGTTAGGAGGGAGATGGATACAAGAGTCGAAGCTTTAGAGAGGGAATTGCAAGAATCGCAAGCAGCGACGCGATTGATGATACAACAGATGGAGGAAAGATTGGCGCGCATGATAGGGGAGATGATGAATCGTCACGACATGAACGGCAACGGCGGAGGGAGTAATGGCGAGAACGGAGGACACAGAGGCAGTCGAGGCGGCGAAGAAGAGTTTTCGCACGGGCCAAGTCATGCCAACGGGGAAGATAGGTTTCGCAAAATCGATATTCCTATCTTCACCAGCGAAAATGCACCAGGGTGGATCGGAAAAATAGAGAGATACTTCTGATTCAGAGGGTTGAGTGAAACAGAGAAGATGGAAGCTGTCTTTGTGGCGGTGGAAGGCAAGGCACTTTCTTGGATGCAATGGCGGGAATCTTGCACCAAGAACCCATCGTGGGAGGAGTTTAAAGAAGCTGTGTTGAAGAGATTCCAGCCGTCGGTGATTGAAAAGACCTTTGAGATACTATTGGGGCTGAAACAGGAAGGGACAGTGCGTGAATATGGGGAGCAATTTGAGGTGCTATCGGGTCCATTGAAGATCACCCAACCTGAGCACATGTGTGGGATCTTTGCTAATGGTCTCAAAGAAGAAATAAGGGCAAAAGTAAGGGTGCATCGGCCAAGAACCTTGAAAGACATGATGGACTTGGCTCTATTGGTGGATGAAAGAAACGAGGTGTATGTGAAAGGAAGTAAAATGTGGTATAATCGATACCAAGGTCCCAGCAAAAACACAGGGAGTAAAGGATGGAATAGCAAGGGAACTTCTTTCAGCAATTGGGCAAACACCAACCCAATCGGTGATGGTAGCAGTAAAGAGCCCACAACGTTTAGGGGCAACAAGGAAGAAAAGGGCAAGAATGTCTCCTATAAGGCCCTAGCAGAGGATGAGTACTTGAACAGAAGAAGGAAGGGTCTTTGCTTTACTTGTGATGAAAGGTATTCACCCACCCATGTGTGCAAGAATAAAACTCTCAAGATTATGTTGCTGAGAGAAGAAGAAATCGAAGAGGTAAATGAAGAAGATAGTGGAGAGGCAGAGGAGATTGTGTGGGAAGGCCAATTTAAACAACTCACCTTGCATAGTTCGGCTGGGCTAACCTCAAAAAAATCATTCATGCTGTGGGGTGCCGTGGAGGATAGGAAGGTCTTGGTGTTGAATGACAGTGGTGCATCACATAATTTCATTTCCCGGCAGTTGATACAGCAGTTACAGTTGCAAGTTGAACCCACGGTACCCTACTGGGTAAAAGTTGGAAATGGGCAGAGAATTCAGACAAGTGGAGTGTGTAGAGGCCTGAATATCCAGCTACAACAATTAATATGCAGAGGAGATTTCTACGTGTTTGCTTTGGAAGGAGAAGATGTGGTTTTGGGGATGGAATGGTTGGAAAGCTTGGGGGAAACCATGGCCAACTTCAAAGAGTTAACATTGAAGATTAAGCGAGGGGTCTCCAAGTTTGTGTTGAAAGGGGACCCAAGCTTATGCAAAGGGGAAGTATCAGTCAAGACCATGATAAGGGAATTAAAAGAAGAGACGGAGGGGTATTTGCTTGAGTGTTGTACCCAGCAAGAGGAAAGCTCTAAAGGAACAGAAATTCCAGCATGTGTAGCTGACATTATTGCTGAATTTGAGGCTCTTTTTAGGGATCCTACAGGGCTGCCACCACAAAGAAAGCATGATCATGCAATTCTGCTTAAAGAAGTAGGTCCTATCCCCAATTTGAGGCCATACAGGTATCCACATTTTCAAAAAGATGAAATTGAAAAATTAGTTGCTGATATGTTAAAGGGTGGCATTATAAGGCCTAGTACTAGTCCATACTCCAGCCCAGTTATATTAGTAAAAAAGAAAGATGGTAGTTGGCGATTTTGTGTGGATTTTAGAGCACTAAACAAGATCACAGTTCTCGATAAATTTCCCATCCCCATAATTGATGAACTCTTAGATGAACTTGCTGGAGCTACAGTTTTTACAAAGCTGGACTTGAAATCGGACTATCATCAAATTCGAATGAAGGATGAGGACATACCAAAAACAGCTTTCCGAACTCATGAGGGTCACTACGAGTACTTGGTGATGCCTTTTGGGTTGACAAATGCCCCATCCACTTTTCAATCCTTGATGAATGAGGTTCTTAAACCTTTTTTGAGACATTTTGCCTTGGTATTTTTCGATGATATTCTGGTTTACAGCAAGGATGCCATCAGCCACCAGGAACACCTTCGCTTGGTTTTTCAGGCCTTAAGAGACAATAGCTTGGTGGTGAATAAGAAGAAGTGCAGTTTTGCAGTGGAGAAGGTTGAATATCTTGGCCATGTGGTCTCAGCTGAGGGTGTTTCAGCTGACCCAAGTACGATAGCTGCAATGTTGTCTAGGCCTGTACCCAGAGACATAAAAGGGCTGAGAGGGTTCCTAGGCCTTACAGGGTATTACCGGCGGTTTGTACAGGGCTATGGTACTATGGCACGACCCCTCACTGATCTACTATAGAAAGACAAGTTTAATTGGTCCCCAGAGGCTGAAATTGCATTCAATTTGCTGAAAAATGCCATAACATCTGTCCCTGTCTTGGCTTTTCCAAACTTCAGCCAACCGTTTATTGTTGAAACTGATGCATCGAGCAAGGGATTGGGTGCAGTATTGTTACAGGAAGGCAGGCCAGTAGCCTACTTAAGCCAAGCACTGTCCACACGGGCCCAACAGAAATCTGTTTACGAAAGGGAACTTATGGCCATAGTAATGGCAGTTCAGAAATGGCGTCACTACTTGTTGGGCCAACACTTCATCATAAGGACTGACCAGAAAAGTTTAAAGTTCTTAACGGATCAAAGGATCATGAGGGAAGATCAATTCAAGTGGACTACCAAGCTCTTAGGCTTTGATTTTGAGGTTCAATATAAACCGGGAAGTAGTAACAAAGTCGCAGATGGCCTCTCTAGACAAATGATGTATGCGGCAATTTCAGGAATTAACTTGGCTGAATGGGAAGCATGGGAAACAGAGATAGCTGAAGATACAAAGCTTCAAAGGTTGATGCAAGAAGTAGTGGTGCACCCCCAATCTCAGCCTCATTATTCACTGCAGCAGGGCATGCTCTTTTATAAGAACAGTTTGGTGTTGCCTAGGCAGTTTTCCAAGATTCCAGCCATCATTACTGAGTTTCACTCCTCTCCTATGGGTGGTCATTCAAGGTTCTTTCGCACTTACAAGAGAATTACAGAGGCATTTCAATGGGAAGGCATGACTCAAGACATCAAAAAGTTCATTGCTCAATGTCAAGTGTGTCAACAGAACAAATATGAGAGTTTGGCACCTGCAAGGTTGTTACAACCCCTGTCCATACCCACTAAAATATGGGCAGACGTCTCAATGGACTTCATTGGGGGCCTACCACGAGTTCGGGGATTGGACACTATATTGGTGGTTGTCGACAAGCTTTCCAAATCAGCCCATTTCATTTCTCTGGGACACCCTTTTACTGCAAAATAAGTTGTTGCAGCCTTCATCACTGAGGTAGTCCGATTGCATGGATTTCCTGCAACTATTGTGTCTGACCGTGATAAGATCTTTCTTAGCCAGTTCTGGACCGAAATGTTCAAGCAAGCGGGCACCACACTAAAATACAGTTGAGCCTTTCATCCACAAACCGACGGGCAAACGGAAGTGACTAATAGATGTTTAGAGGTATATCTAAGGTGCTTTGCAGGGGACAAACCAAAGTCTTGGCCAAACTGGTTATGCTGGGTTGAATACTAGTTTAACACCAACTTCAATATTACATCGGCATGACTCCTTTTAAGGCATTGTATGGCCATGAGACTCCACCTATCATCAAAAGCCCAACCTTTCCTTCAGCAGTAGAAGCTGTTAATGTCCAGCTAGACGATAGGGATGCGATTCTCGACCAATTACACAACCACTTGACTCAAGCCCAGCAGCGCATGAAACACCAAGCTAATAAAAAACGCTGAGACATTAAGTTGGAAGAAGGGGATTTGGTTTACTTGAAAGCACAGCCCTACAGATGGCTGTCCTTGGCAAAACGGCGCAAAGAAAAACTCAGTCCTAGGTTCTATGGACCTTTTCAGATATTGGCAAAAGTGGGAACGGTGGCCTACAAGTTAGATCTACCTGAGGGGGCTAAAATCCACCCTGTTTTTCATGTAAGCAAGCTAAAAAAGGCTGTTCCAACCCCCTACCAGCCGCAGCCACTGCCAACAGCATTAACAGCTGACTGGGAGCTCCAACCGCAGCTGGAGGATGTGCTTCAACTTCGCTACAATGAGCAAGGTTTTGCAGAGGTGTTGGTCAAATGGCTAGGATTGCCTGAGTGTGATAACTCCTGGGAATCATTTGAGGCTCTACAACAAACCTTTCCCTATTTTCCCTTTGAGGACAAGGTGAAAGTTTTGGGGGGGAGTATTAATAGGCACCCACTAGTTAAAAGGGAGTATGTTAGGGGTAAATAGGGAATTGTAACTGTAAATTCTGCCTATAAATAGAATAAGAAGGAGTTAGTTAGAGGCGGTTAGAAACTGAGTCATTTCTGATTAGGGGAGAGTTGAAATACTCCCGAATTTATCTCATTGTAACCTGTCCCGCTCTGAAATAATACTCTTGGGGTCAATTCACCCTAAATTCATCTCTGTTCTTGTGTTCCGTTCTTAGCATTACCAGTTGAATCTATCAAGTACATGAGGTAGATCGTCTGTCTACAATTGACCCTGCATAATCAGCATCTGTATAGGTTTCTATGGACAAACTTTCCCTTTTTTCAATAATCCCCTTCTGGGCTTATCTTCAAATACTGGAGGATTTTATTCACTGCTTGCATATGTCTCTCATTTGGATCATACATAATTGGCTAACCAAACTGACAGCATAGGCTATGTATGATCTGGTGTGAGATAAATATAAGAGTTTTCCCACAAGCCTCTAATACTAGGCCTTTTCCACCCTTGGGCTCTCTTCATTGCTCCCAATCCTGTGATTCTGTTCAATCGGTGCCCCTGCGGTTTTGCAACCCAGATTACTTGTTTCTTTAATGAGATCCAGGACATATTTCATCTGGGAAATAAAGTTGCCTTGTTTGGAGTAGGCAACCTCTATCCCAAGGAAGTACTTCAGATTCCACAAGTCTTTCATTTCGAACTCTGCAGCTAGTTTGTCTCTCAAAACCTGTTTCTCAACCTCATCATCACCAGCAATGATCATGTCATCTACATAGACCAAAAGAAGTGTGAGCTTGCCGTCCTGAGAATGTTTCACAAAGAGGGTATGATCTCCTTGGCTTTGTCTATAACCTAAGGACACCATAGCATTGGTGAACCTTCCGAACCAAGCACGAGGAGACTGCTTGAGTCCATATAAGGCCTTCCTTAATTTGCACACCTTATTCCCTCCATCAATAGGGTCATACCATGGTGGAATGTCCATATATACCTCATCTTCCAAGTGCCCATGTAGAAAGGCGTTTTTAACATCAAATTGGTGCAAATCCCAACCAAAGTGTGCTGCCAAGGAGAGAATAATCCCGATTGTGTTCATCTTTGCTACTGGGACAAACGTTTCCTCATAATCAATCCCATAAGTCTGACTGTACCCTTTTGCAACCAGCCTTGCTTTATATCGGTTCTGAGTACCATCAGATCGATATTTCAATGTGTAAATCCATCTGCATCCAACTATCCTTTTGACCTTTGGTTTCTCAACAATTTCTCAGGTCTCATTCTTGTCCAAAGCACTCATCTCTTCATGCATGGCTTGAACCTAATTCTTATCCATTAAAGCTTCTTGTAATGAAGTGGGGACTCTGATAGAATCAATTGCTAAAATAAAGCTCTGATGTTGTACTGATAGGTTTTTTGGCACATGTTCTTTTTGCTTTTCTCAAGGCTTTGGCAAGTCATCAGGGTTAGATTCACAACTATTATTTAAAGGACTAATCAAAGCCTCAAAGTTAGGAATATTTGCCTCCGGTTCAGACGGCTGAACCAGGTCGAGTTTTTTACGCTTCTGATAGTGGGACCCTTTCCATCTCAACTCATCTAATATGGGAATAGGTACTTTGGAAGTCTTTGAAGTAGCACCAGAAGATGATGCCAAATCTTTTATAAGAGAGAAGACAGATGACTCCACTGGTTCAGCCAGAAGAGGAAAAACAGATGAGGACTCTAGGGACTCAGCTTCATGACCACTCCCCCTGAAGCTAAGGACTGGGGTAAAACGACTCAGTTTCCTAGAAGGTAACATCCATGTAGACATAGACACGACGACTCTGAGGATGACAACATTTGTACCCTTTTTTGTGGGTATCATATCCTATGAAGATACATTTAACGGCCTGAGGGTCCAACTTACCACGATGTTGACTTTGAATGTGCACAAAGGCAGTACAACCAAAAACACGACACGAGAGACTAGTCATGGTAGGAGCGCCAGGAAAGAAAGACGTCATGTGTTGAACAAGACTAAGACCATCCAAGAAACAATAAGGTAACCTATTTATTAAATATGCAGCAGTTAAGACAGCTTCCCCCTAGTAAGATTTGGGTATGGACATTTGAAAGAGTAAGGCTCTGGCCATTTCAAGACGATGACTCTTTCTTTCAGCAACCTCATTTTGTTGTGGGGTATCCACACATGTTAACTCATGCAAAACACCATGTTCTTTAAGAAATTTCGAAAAAGTCTGATTAACATATTTTTTTCCCATTATCAGAACATAACCTTTTAATAGATCGCCCAAACTAAGCCTTAATCATGTGATAAAAATTCAAGAATAATTGAAAAACTTCAGATTTATCTTTTATGAGAAATATCCAAGTGACTCGAGTGTAATCATCAATAAACGACACAAACCATTTTGCACCAGATAAATTAGAAGTAGAGGAAGGTCCTCACACATCAGAATGAATAAGTTCAAATGGTTCTCTTGTAGGGCATTGAGGGATCCCACATGTCTCCACATTGGTATGATATTGTCCACTTTGGGCTTATACCCTCATGGATTTGCTTTTGGACATTACCCAAAAAGCCTCATACCAATCGAGACATTTTTCGTGCTTATAAACTCATGTTCCTCCCCTTGTTTAGGCAATGTGGGACTTTGTTTGCATCTCAACAATCCTCCCCTCAAACAAAGGACCATGATTCATCCTCCCCTCCAGCAGAAGCCTTGAGTATTTAGCTTGTTTATACTTGTATTGCCGACTAACGGGACACGCCGCCTGATCACCACAACGTCAGGAATACTTTCGACACAAGGATCTTCGACTCAGAACCCCAACAGCTATTCCAATACTCGTCCAAGCCGACACCATCGGCCCTGATACCACTTGTAGGGCATCGAGGGATCCCACATGTCTCCACATTGGTATGATGTTGTCCAGTTTGGGCTTATACCATCATGCATTTGCTTTTGAACATTACCCAAAAGGCATCATACCAATGGAGACATTTTCCGTGTTTATAAACTCATGTTCCTCCCCTTGTTTAGGCAACGTGGGACTTTGTTTGCATCTCAACAATCTTCCCCTCAAACAAAGGACCATGGTTCATCCTCCCCTCTAGCGGAAGCCTTGAGTATTTAGCTTGTTTATACTTGTACCGCTGACTAACGAGACACGCCGCCTGATCACCACAACGCCAGGAAGGCTTTCGACACAAGGATCTTTGACTCAGATCCCCAACATCTATTCCAATACTCGTCCAAGCCGACGCCATCAACTCTGATACCACTTGTAGGGCATCGAGAGATCCCACATGTCTCCATATTGGTATGATATTGTCCACTTTAGGCTTATACCCTCATGGATTTGCTTTTGGACATTATCCAAAAGGCCTCATACTAATGGAGACATTTTGCGTGCTTATAAACTCATGTTCCTCCCTTTGTTTAGGCAATGTGGGACTTTGTTTGCATCTCAACAATAGGTTCAATGCTTTTACTATTACTAGGAAGAAAAGAAGAAAAGTTGTGCGATGGTGTTTCGCAAACTGACAAACATCACAAGGACTCGACGGATCTCCCTTTAAACAAATGAGGAAACAAAGACCTAAGAATACTGAAAGGAGGATGACCAAGACGACGGTGTTGAAGCCATACCTCAGAGACAACAAAGTTGGAACAAGTCTGATGACAAGAAGGGGACATCTTTTGCGTGGTACTATTACGAGTTCCATGTAGACAATATATCCCACCTTGTTCCTTAGCAACCCCAATCATCTTTCCCGTGGCAATATCCTGAAAAACACAATGGGAGGGAAAGAAGGTTACTTTGTACAGTTTAAATCTCGAGTAAGTTTGTGTATAGAAACGAGATTATTTGAGTTTAAAGACATGAAGCACATTATTTAAAGGAAGAGAAGGTGGAAGGTGAATGTTACCACATCCAGAAACAGGGACATGGGCGCCAATAGCACCAATAATGTGATGTTTACCAAGCAGATGAGAGTAAGATGAAAAATATGGGGGGTAAGGGGTCATATGACTAGTAGCACCAGAGTCAATAATCCAGAGATCCTCAGATATAATACTTGAACGTTAAAGGATAACAAACTAGAATTCTTATTAGTCATGGTTAGATAACAATTCAATGGAGAGGTCACCACAGTCTCGAAATCTAAGATTTCTCGAATGAACCGTGCAACTCAGATTTGAACAAGGGAGGGCCGACAATCAGAACGGTGGCCATCGCGTGGTGAATGGTGTACTGGAAGGCGATGCGTGCCTCACCCGCGTAGAAAGGGTGGCGGCACGTGGATTGCGCGTGACGGCGCGTGAGAAGCCGGAACGGGCTGGGTCTTTGGTGGTCGACCAGAAATACGCCAACGAGCAGTATGGAGAGGGCAGTGAGACAAAATGCGCCGGCGGGTGGCAGTAGGCAGCAAGGAAGGCTGCCATTATAGGAAGAAAAGGCTACAATAAGCCAGCAGGCAACAATAAGGCTGCAAGGAAACAGCAATAAGGCTACTCGAACAAAAAAAAAAAAAAAAAAAAAAAAGAACCTAGGAACCCCCTAGGCTCTGATACCATATAGAAAGAAGGAATATGAAATATGTGAATATAATTCCTTAATTCAATTGTAAAAAGACTAAATACAATATATATAGAAAAAGAAAATAAATGCTATCCTAAAATTAAGGATGAAGATCTGCCCTAATCTGTACAATAATAACTGACGATATCAAACCATTAATACAATATATTACAACAGTATAGAACATAAAAATGATTGGGTAATCTCCAAACTCCAATTCAATATATCAGAATTGATTCCCTAAATCAAGATAGGAGTAACAATTTGCTACATTCTTATCCAGAGATACACAATAAATGCATATTGATCAAACAATCACAATGCCAACTATTAGAAATGTTGCTTTCGGCGAATAGGGGGTGTATGGGATGGGACCTGCATATACAATTAACAGAATTCAAAAATCTATTCACATCAGTTATGATAATAGGAAGTTCCCACTTATCGTCCAAGTAGCACTTATTATTTTTTCAAGTATCGGAGTCTCAGTCCTTCCTAATATATGTTAAGGATTTCAGGGCCCATTAAAATCCACAACTCATATATAAATCCCATGAGGAAGAGCTGATCTTGAGAATTTTCTGATTAACAGAAGCAAAGTGAATAACTATTAATGTATTTTGGACAATGCTACTAATATCAAAACAAACACAGCCAAAAAATCTAATTTCAAAATCTTACTTGTGTGAGTTTTTAACAAAGCTCCATCCGTTCACATCACAAACATATGAGCGTCCCTCACTTCTCAGGAGATCAAACCCACAAACCTGCAAGCAACAAGAAAGATTTATAGTAGGACACGAAGATGAGCAGACAAATTATTTTATTTTTGCCACAGAAAGAAGCCATTTCAAACCCCATTCTCAAGAGAATGTTACATAAATAAACTTGTATGCATAAAACAATGTGAAAACTTCTTCAACCCAGCTACATCTTACATACCGTAATAGTCAGCACACAGCTTCATAGTCCCAGGACTTGTAAATTTAGATAAAGGGAAAAACTAGAATGTTAAATGCTCACTTAGGATTTCCTTGGAGAAATAAAATTAGGAGCCACAGTATTTCAAATTATATCTATTACAGTGATACAAAAGATTCATTTTGCAAAACATTTTGAAATATTCCATGATAAGACTTGTCAAGATAGTTAGTTGCCTGCAAAACGATCTAGCACATATTTTTTTTTTAAGCTAATGCTCAAACGTCAGTCAGAAATCAGAATGCAAAGAAGCTACAAAATGGTCATATTAACAATACTTCAATAGGTCCAAGAACACTAGGCCTAAAAAATAGAGACTGATAATATTAACAAAAGAAACTGGAGCTCTGCTCCTTACAGAAGAAGGATATTCTGCAGAATTTCTTGGAATGGAAAAAAAACTGAAAGGAAAATGTATGAACACTATAATAGACCCCATAAAAACAACTAACCAGCCTTAGGATAGGCTTACTCCCTCAAGACCTAACTTCTTTTTCCTCCCTCTCTCCTTCCTCCCCACCTCCCTATATCACTCTTTTCCCACTCATTCTGTTATGGTCCCCCATCTTCTCTCTCCTACTCCTCATTCCCACCTTTCCCCATACATAACTCATCATTTGGCAGCACCTCACTTGGCCTATGATCATTAATGGGAACTACTCTCTTACCCTCCCTGTTATTCCTTCTTTAATAGACATGCCACTCTTTTGTCTTTATATTATTATTCCTCCCATTTCTCCTTGATTATACGTTGACTACATGTCTGTCACAGATCAATCCAGAAAATGAACACAAACAAATCTAACTGTACAAACAAGTAGCCAGACACCATGTTTCAGAAGATAATCACACACCAAAAACAAAACACTGCATCTTCTAATAACATGCAGTTTAACACATTCACACGACATACCGCTTGCTTGAATGCAATGCAAACCTCTCTTGCCATTTCCTTCTCAGCGGGAGTCAGTAACACTGGATACCTAATCTGTCAAATGAGATTATAAACATTCTTCAAAATGAAAGTCAAAATACCATTTTGTGCAAGCTTTGGAATGTTATATCACATATGCTGTCTTTTAAATAAATCCACTCAAAATCTATAACTAAGACAACCATTGGGTGTTCACATGATTAGAGAACAAACATTTACTAACATGTACCAAAAAAAATTAGGCAACTAAAAAGAATCAAAATGACCAAAGAGGGGGCTGTTACAGTTTTGAAAATCTCTGAAGCAAGGTCTAGGCTGTGCTTGTTTGAGCAGGTAGATAACTTAGAACGAGAATTATTCCACGCTTGCTTGGTTCCCAAAAAAATGTGGGAGAATTGAAAGTAGAGTGCAACTCACTTGTGCTCCTCTCTACAAAGTTTGGCCATTCCTATAGCATAAAGTTAGTTAAAAGTAACTATTCACCCTTTGACATGCAATGAGTGAAAATCAAAACCATTCCATTCCACTCTGTTTGAATATCTTGTCAATTGATGCATATGTTTTAGAGTCAATTAGTGCTCGAACAGAGGAGCAATTTTAGGAGATAATTACTCACGTAATTATGCCTGCAATTAACACTCACTGGTACACATATACCCTTCTGTTTTCACTCCCCTCCCCCCACCCTCCAAATTTCTACCTTCACACTATTCACTTCCTCAAACAAGCACACCACAAATTTCAAGCTCTAAGAATATTGAAGCCATGCAGATTTTCCCCTCTTTATTCCTAATAGAGTCTGCAATATTAACGGCAATTTCAATGGCCTTCTCTTAGCAATTTTCTCATCAACCAACCCCCATACTCCTTATAAGGGCAACGACTAAAATTCCACATGCAAATTTATATGAAAGTTCTCAACCAATGCACATGATTCATAGCAGTGGTCCACTAAGAAAACAGCAACTATTATAAATAATGCATTCTGTCGCCAATCACAGACGACATACCAAGCATGGTTTTATTGACATAATGTATTTAAGCATATTTACAAAACAATGATAATGTCTAACAAAAATTGATTATTGTCCATACATAAAACAAAAAGTAAACAAACAAGGTAAACCAAAACAAAGCTCTTAGCTGTTAGGTAAAGGTTTTATCTAACAGAGACAATAATTTTTGGCATGCTACTTACTTCCTTCCCATCAGGATTTCTCATAACAACACCATCAACAACAGGAGACTTCCTTGCCTCGGCATGAGCATATTCAGGACCTACCGTATATACCTACATCATTTTGCCAAAATTCTTAAAGACCATTCTAATATGTTAAGATATGGAGACAGGAGAAACATGACAAATGTCAGAAACATTCCAAATACATTTATGTTTATAAAAAAACGCTGGGCAACATAAACCTCAACTGCCAAACCTTTACATCTGTCCCACCAGTTGGCATGAATTCCTCATAAATATAGGAGCCTTCACGCCTCACTCTTCTAACATCTGGATGGAAATCACTGGACCTGTTGCCAACCTAAGAGCATGTAATACCCAATATAAAGACCAAGTTGTTAAATTATCTTTTGGTGTTCTAACTCAGAAAAGAAAGGAAATCCAGAAATTATCAAAAAACTTGTTGAAGAATCAACTATCTCAAAGCTCAAGCTGTTAAAAGGCCAAGAAATGTTTTTTATTTATATTTATGACAAAGCATGTATGCTTTCTCAGGATTGTATTGCAATATAATCACTGGAGATAGCTCACGAATATTCCAACCAAGTTAACCCACGTGCTTAAAAATAGAATAGGTTGATACTTATTACATGGATTAGAGCTAATAAAATTTGACCTTTTTCTGTTAATTAGGCAAGTAACCAAACCAAAGCAGCTCAGTCATAACCTTTTCAACAAGTCCATTGGAAAAGAAATGTCCTCTAGATCATTTCATGTTAACCGTACTATATCACATCAACCTAATTATGGAGAGTGAGTTATCAGCCTAAAGCCTACCTTCCTAAACAATTCCTTCATACCTCCACCTGCGGAGCTGGGATAGTATATCATTATACTGTGGTTATCAGCTTCACAAAGGCAAAAAAATAAGACTCATTACCACGTTTGAGAAAATATATATGCAATTGAGTATATATAGAGGTAATCTCATCAATCATCACCAGAACAAAAAAGCTTAATGCTTGTTAGGAAGAGATCAATAATAGCTATGCATTCAAGACAGCATTCTGCATGTATTCCAATAATAAATGAATTATAAGAGCATCTTGGAGAATATAACTTCATTAAATATATGGCACAACAAGAAAAATTATGTTAGATAACTTGACTCTGCAGCACCAACAAATTTTTGAAGTACTTTATTAAGTAAATGCCAATATAGTATTTAGTTTTATGCCAAAGAAATAGCATGATGCAAATGGTTTCAACCTACATTTCAACATGTTATTTACATATTGATAATTGCAGTTAACCTTATGCCCGAGCGTCATGATAAATTAGTAAATGGAAGAGCAATGCAAAGGAATATGAAATTTCTATTTTACCAACAATAACAATACAAACAGCAAAAGCCTTTTCCCATTAAGTGGGGTTGGCTACACTTGATAAGATTGATAGACTTAGAGAAAAATGGTTAGTGAAATGCTCAAGCTAGGGCATAAAGATCAAATGCTCCAAACTTGTTACAAATATAATGATTTCGTGGACCTCGAAAAGACTGGGTGAATATACCTGCAAGTTCGAATCCTGGTGGCAAGCACTCCAGTTGGAAGGTTGCGAAAACCAAGGTTTAATTCCCTATTCTAAGCAGCCGACCGAAGATTAGTCTCATAGTTGGTCCAAAGGACCGAAGCTTGAGGGATATCCCGGGATGCCACTGAAAAACCTAATTACAGTGGTTCATAAAATAAAAAAGATACCTGTATGTTGATCATTGGTGTTTACACAAGTAGTGGTGATTTCTCCTAAAACAATCTTTTCAAGAATGAAGTGACAATCGATCTCGATATGTTTGGTTTGTTCATGGAAAAATGGATTAGAGGCAATGACCAATATAGCTTGATTATCACAAATGAACACCATGGGTCCTATTTTGGAAATCTTCAACTCTTGCAAGAGTTGTTTTAACTATATCAGTTCGCATGTAGTAGGAGTCGTGGCCCGATATTCTGCTTCAGCACTTGACCTAGCAACAACATTTTACTTCTTGCTTTTCCATGGGACCAGATCTCCCCCAAGAAGAAGACAATATCTAGACATCGACTTTTTGTCACAAGGAGATCCAGCCTAATTAGTTGCAGAATAAACAACAAAGTCAACATAGGCCTTTTTTTCCTATATCAACCCTTTTCTAGAAGCACCCTTAACAAAGTCAACATCACAGGGTGAATTAAGAAATTGACTAACAACACTAACACCAAATGATATATCCAGCCTAACAGGTGTGAAATGGTCATGGAGAAGGCTGCAATGGTTGCGTAGGAATGTTTGGTACTTGAGTTTCTGGAAGCTAAGGGGCAGAGACAGAGGAGTACTTGGATAAGGGATTGGCAATACCTGAGAGATGGGGGCTAGCACAACATGTTCCGTAAAGTAACATGTATCCTCGATAAAAGTGACATCATCAGAGATATAAAAACAATGTGTAAGAGGAGAATAACACATGCATCCCTTTTGAACTCGAGAGTACCGAAGAAAGGCACAGTTGACAGCACGGGCAAACAACTTATATAATCTTGGATAAATACCATGCACAAAACATGTAGAACTAAAGACACGAAGAGGAACCTTATGAATAGATTCTTTAGGAAAAAAGAGAGAATGAGAGACTTTATTATTCAAAACAAAATATAACATTCGATTTAGTAAGTAATAGACAGTATCTCCCCAAAATTTTAAAGGTGGATTAACATTCAACAAGAGAGTGCAGGTAGTTTCAATAAAATGTATTTGTTTTCTTCCTACAATGGGATGTCATGAAAGAATTAAAGGGGGCAAAAAAATACTTTGGCATTATCACTACGTAATATACAAATATGTGCCCAAATTGAGTACAAATTCCGATACAAAATTTTTAGATATGTCAAATAGCTCAGGACAATTCTTAATTGAATAAAATCCAAGTACATCTTGGAAATCATCAACGAAAGTAACTAAATACCTATATCCTAAAACAGAGACGGAACGACTTGAACCCCAAGCATTAGAGTGGGGAACACTAAAAGGAGACTTGGTTCTATTATTAACCTTACATGGAAAAGTAGACTAAACATCTTTTTCAAATTGACATGACTCACACTTAAAGGACCGCAAACGAGAGAGAAGGGGAACAATCTTTCTGAGCTTATTTAGACCTGGATGACCAATACGGTAGTGAAGAAGGTTAGGAGACTCCGTGACAGCATATAAGGTAGAGGATGGAAGTTGAAGGAAATAGAGTCCGCGAGATTCAGATCCTTCATCAAATATTTGCCTCGTACTCCGATCTTGTATAGAGAAGTAATTAGCAGTTAAGGTAATGAAACATTTAGGAGTCCACGTAAGATGACTAATAGATATTAAATTGAATAGACAACCAGGTATAAAAAGAACAAAATTCAAGGTTAAAGATGGGAGAGGTGAAGCTTGGCCAACTCCAATGATCTTAGCCTTAGAACCATCAACAATGGTAATGTGATGTGTTGTTTTGAGAGATGACATTTGTCAAAAACGAGAAGGACTAGCAGCCATATGATTGGAAGCACCAAAATCCAATAGACATAGAATGAGAGAGCAAAGCATAGAGTTACCATTATGGGCTACGGCGGCTAAAGATGAGGATTCATGAGCAGCCTTGAGCTGAAGGTACTCCTTAAACTTGGTATCTGACAGAATGTTTTAATCTGTCTTCTTCTCAGAGCTAGGTGACTGCATTACATTAGCAGATTTTTCGGGAAAACGCTGAAACGAATAACACTTGTCTTGAGTGTGTCCCATGACTCCCATCCGCTTACCACAACCTCCTTTACCACCACCATGACCATGACCTCTGCCTCCACAATCAAGTGAATCAAGGACAAAAGTGAAAGATTCTAAACATTGAAGAACCAAACCCATCTAACCCCTCTAATGAAGAAACTTGTAATAGATGATCAATGACTTCATCCACCGAAGGGACATTTGGATTTGATAGGACTTGGTTCCGAACATCCTCAAAATCGTTTTGAAGAACATGAAGGATAAAGACCATGTACATATTATCAAGCTTGTCCAATACTTTCTAAAAGTTATCATTGGTCAAAATAAGCTTTATTTGTTGGATGGTGGTTTATGCTTTGTTGACATAGGATGGTAGATCATAATCGACCCCCAAAAATTGCTATAGTGGGAGCGGGATAGCCGCTATTGCAAAGAGAGAGGAAGAAGGAAAAATAGGGAAGAGGCTGAAGAAGGAACCAGAAAAAAAAAAAAAAAGAGAACGTAGTCAAGGTGGCAGAGGCACTAAAAGTAAAGGTAAAACGGGGATTTATTGAGTTTACGTGAGGGTAAATAACGCTTTTGAAAGGTAGGTTATTTTTTTCTTTGGGCTTAGAGTTAGGCCCCATTGTTTCAGAAGGAGAAGATTATTTTTTCTTTAGGCTTAGGTTAGGCCCCATTGTTTCAGAATAGGGATTTTCTTACTTTGGGCTTCGAGTTAGCCCCTGTGTTTCAGAAACAGAGCGTCGTCAGCAAAACATGAAGAAACAGAGTCATCATCAACATAGAGTCACGATCAAGGAGCGCGCGAAACGCCGAGATTTCCACCACTTTAGCGGTCGCGACCACCGTGACACTGAAACATTACGCAATGCCTCCAGGATAGCGGCTACCGGCCGCTCCATCACGATAGTGCCGCTATCGCACACTATTGATAATAGAGATTTGAAGGGTCGACAAGTGATCGACTGAGTCATAGAGACATTGAATATCACTAGCGTAGACACTTTGAGCATTTACCCATATCTCATAACACGATTTGTAAGGGTTATTGTGGCACCAACAGCTTCAGGTCGATGAACTGCCACAATAAGGACACCAACTGATAATTTGTCTTTTGTCATTCGTCACATTTCTTTGTATCGATATCCTTAGCCTTCTTAGTTAAATGATCATAGTCCTTGAGCTAAGAACCAAACATCAACAGCAGCATACAAATCCAAATAATTCTTACAGTTTAATTTTCCAAACAGTGTTGTGGGACTGCCTGAGGCTGAGAATGCAAAGGAGATTAACAAATAAGGAATTAGAAGCCATGTGGATTGTTGAAGCCGCAGGAACTACAAGCAAAAAACACGAGACTAGAAGGTGAGGACACTAGCCAAACAACAAAGGACCGAGGTTCTGACCACCTAGACAAGACAAGGAGGGGCCGAGGAGTTGTTCTGAGTTGGCGGCGAGGTGCTCTGAGACAGTAGTGTGGCACATGGCTTACATGTGCTGACAAGGTGAGTGTGTTTTGGCAGCGCATGAGGTACATTCGGACAGCGCTTCGTGAGCTGGCCGATTGGAGACTTTTGAGGTGATTCCAGGAGATAGTGCTTGGCGGGTGGGCTTTTTGGTGGCTTGTTTGAAAAGGCCAGATTCGGGATTTACGGGTTTTAATGGTTCTTCCAAACCTGATGGCAGAATCTCGAGGGAACGCAAGCAGAAACGGGATTATATCCGCTCTGATACCAACTTGAGATGATTGATAGACTTAGAGAAAAAGGTCTAGTGAAATGCTTAAGTGATTGAAACACTTAGCAGTTAATATATTTATATACACTTGATAATGAATGCAATTCTAATTCCTAAGCAACAATGAGCTAATTCCATTTCCTAAGGTAAGAGTTCCAATACACTTTGATATTTCCAACAACTATATAGACCAAACGACGGATTGTGCTTGGTCAAAAACCAAGTTTTAGGAAAAGTCATTTATATCTAGGTCATTTTTATCGGTTTCTCCTAGGCTTTTTATAGGAATTCAGTTCTTACGTCCCCTAGGCAACAAGCCACCACTTGGGATTTATACCCGAAGGCCCTAGGATCCAGGCCCTCATTCCCTTAGGCAAAAAATAGCAAGGGGAGGGGGAGTTAGTTTTAGGAGATAGAAAAGGGGAAAATGGGTTATATATAGGATGGGGAGAATAACGTGTGCATATGATGAATGTAATTTGGATTGTTGGAGCTTAGAGAATATTCTCTAGCTTGGGAGCGTATGCTCTTTCTTTGTATTTCCTTCTTTTCCATACAGTAATACAGAAAATACAGATTATTGATAGGAGTTCCTATCAATTGGTGCTTTCGTTGATAGTTTCATACGGAGAAGACGACCACTAGTACACACAATGTTTGAACACCTTAGAAGCTCGAGTCGCCGCTATCGAGTTGAAGCTTAGGGACCGGGAAGCACTGCTGCACGGATAGGACGAATTGATGCGATTTCATGACATGACCCTGAAGGAACACATAGCTCAATTGGGGTCTTTGGTGATGAGTGTCAGCGAGATCACCAGATCCATTCAAGCACTGCGTGCTGAGGTGCGAGATGGATTCCAGCGGCAGCAATGGCCCCCACCACCATCACTATTATGTCAATGATATATTTAGACGCTACACTGTATTCAACCAAATATTCAATGATAACGTGTCTTTGACTTTCCTTATTTCAAGGAATGTCATCATACAAATGCAATAACCAATTAGAGACAAGTCATTAGTTGTGACTTGAAGATGCAGATTATATTATCGTTTTTCTACTTCTTCCATACTAGACAAGACAATAATGAGCAATTGACCGGGACAGCCAACTACAGCATCTGGGCTGCTGCTGTCAAGCTTTGGTTCCAAGGTCAAGCCCGTGAAGACCACTTGACCAAACAAGCCAAGGATATTGCTACCAAAGACCGCTCAAAATGGAAGCAGGTTGACGCTTCCTTATGTACTGTCCTATGGTTTTCCATTTCGCCCAAGCTTCAGCCGCAATACCAAGCATTCACCACGTGTTATGATGTTTGGGAAAAGGCCAAGAAAGTCTACTCCAACGACATTCACCGCCTTTATAGTGTCGTTCTCAACCTCATCTCTTTGAAGCTAGACAACATGGATGTGCAGACATACCTTGGTAAGCTTGACCATTTGATTGCTGATTTTCAATCCCTAATGCCTTTTACCAGTGATGCAGCAGCTCATGCCGAGCAACGCAGCAAGTTTTTCATGATTCTTGCACTAGCCGGTTTACCACCAGAACTTGATTCTGTGCGTAACCAGATTTTATCAGGATCCACTGTTCCTTCATATGATACAGTCAGTGAACAACTGTTGCGTCTAGCTACTCCTCATGCTTTTGGCCACTCCTCAAGTTCTGCTGATTCCTCCGCTCTAGTCTCCCGTTATCCCGGTCGTGGTGGACGGAATGGCGGACGTGGTGGCCAACGCCGCGGTTCTCAATGTAACTATTGCAATCGCTATGGCCATATTGAAGCTGAATGTCGCACCAAGGCAAGACAACAACAGTCCAAGGTTGCCAATGTTGCTCATACTGCAATCACTGACGATGTTACTATTTCGGCCGCTGATTACAATGAGTTCCTTCAGTTCAAAGCAGCCAATCAGCCAACACCCTCTGCTGCCGTCGCTCAGTCTGGTAATCCTGTAGCCTTTGTCTCTCAGTCCTCCTCTCTTGGACCATGGGTACTTGACTCCGGTGCTTCTGACCATATGACCGGTAACAAATCTTTTTTCTCTCATCTGTCTTACTCTGATTCTTTGCCCTCTGTCACCATGGCAAATGGCTCTAAAATCAAAGTTCAAGGCATTGGTCAAGCACAACCCCTTCCCGACCTTTCCTTAAATTCTGTACTTTATGTTCCTGGTTGTCCTTTTAATTTAATATCCATTAACAAACTCACTCATACCCTTGATTATTCAGTCCTTTTTGTTCATAATTCTGTTTATGTGCAGGAACGACGTACTGGACGGACGATTGGAACAGGACATGAGTCTGGAGGATTATATCACCTTTCACTGCCGGTGGCATGTGTCTCTGCTGCTTCTCAAACCCTTACCCATCAACGTTTGGGTCACCCTAGCCTCAATAAAATGCGTCTTATGGTTCCTAGTTTTTCTAAGCTTTTATCATTTGAGTGTCAGTCATGTCAGTTAGGAAAGCATACTCGTCAAACTTATAGTCAACGAGTCAATAAAAATGCTGTGTCACCTTTTGCTTTAGTTCATTCTGATATTTGGGGTCCTAGCCGTGTCTGTTCAACTTTAGGCTATTATTACTTTGTCACATTTATTGACGATTTTTCCCGATGTACTTGGTTATTTCTAATGAAAAATCGTTCTGATGTTTTTACTATTTTTCAAGGATTTTGTGCAGAAGTTCAAAACCAGTTTGGTACTTCTATTAAAATGTTACGCACTGATAATGCTCGTGAATATTTGTCATCCCAGTTTCAATCACTTTTGTCTTCCTAGGGAATTGTTCACCAAACATCATGTGCGCACACACCACAACAGAATGGTGTGGCCGAAAGAAAGAACCGCCATTTAGTTGAAACAGCACGCACCCTTCTCCTTCACCATCATGTTCCTCTTCGTTTTTGGGGTGATGCGCTCCTCACAGCCTGTTACCTTATCAATCGCATGCCTTCCTCTGTCCTTCATGATCAGATTCCGTACTCTCTTCTATATCCAAAGCAGGATCTATATCCCATTCCTCTTCGTGTCTTTGGTTGCACATGTTTTGTCCATGACCCCACTCCAGGTAAAAATAAACTCTCAGCTAAATCTCTCAAATGTATTTTTCTGGGCTACTCACGTGTACAAAAAGGCTATCGTTGTTTTTGTCCTCAACTACAACGCTACATTGTTTCTGCTGATGTCACATTTTTTGAGGCTTGCCCGTTCTTCTCCTCTTCTGATTTACTTGATGATACCTTCACAGCGGACCTTTGGGATATCCCACCTGCTGTTCCGGTACCTATTGTCACTTCTACTCCACCTCCTTTGCGTGTCTACCAGCGGCGAACACAGCCTCCAGCGGTACCTCCTGGCATTGATCCACCAGTCTCATCTCCTGCTCCAATTGCCCCTCCATCTACGTCGCCTGCACCTGCCCTTCCTGTAGCATTAAGGAAAGGTATTCGGTCCTCTCGCAACCCTAATCCTAAATATGCTTGTGTTTTAAACTATGACCGGTTGTCTACATCCTATGTTTCTTTTGTTTCTGCTTTGGATTCTGTGTCTATTCCTAAGTCTACAGGTGAAGCCATGACTGATCCGAACTGGCGTCAGGCGATGTTGGAAGAGATGGCAGCATTGCACTCAAATAACACTTGGGAGATTGTTCCGTTACCTCCACATAAAACTACAGTAGGCTGTCGATGGGTTTATACAGTGAAGGTCGGGCCAGATGGTCAGATTGATCGTTTCAAAGCTCGTCTGGTGGCTAAAGGTTATACACAGATCTTTGGTCTCGATTATGGAGACACCTTTTCTCCAGTGGCCAAAGTGACTTCTGTTCGTCTATTTCTTGCCATGGCTGCCATTCATCATTGGCCACTTCATCAACTAGATATTAAAAATGCATTTTTGCACGGAGAGTTGCAGGAGGAAGTTTATATGGACCAGCCCCCAGGTTTTATTATTCCTGGTGATTCTCGCCTTGTTTGTCGGCTTCGCCGGGCTCTGTATGGATTGAAACAGTCTCCTCGTGCTTGGTTTGGTCGGTTTAGCTCTGCCTTAATACAATTTGGCATGACCAGGTGTGAATCAGATCATTCTGTTTTCTCCATCCATTACCCTACCGGTCGCCGCATCTTTCTAGTAGTATATGTTAATGACATCGTCATTACTGGTGATGACAAAGACGGTATCCAGCGGCTCAAAGCCCATCTCTTCAAACACTTTCAGACAAAAGACTTGGGTCCTCTCAAATACTTCTTGGGGATTGAAGTTGCTCAGTCCTCTTCAGGCATTGCAATTAACCAACGGAAGTATGCTCTGGATATTCTTACTGAAACAGGTATGCTTGACTGCCGCCCAGCTGATACTCCTATGGATCCCAATATCAAGCTTCTTCCGGGTCAGGGGGAGACATTGAAAGACCGGGAAGATACCGCCGTCTTGTAGGCCGACTCAATTATCTCACGGTCACCAGACCAGATATCACTTTTGCTGTGAGTATTGTAAGTCAGTTTCTGAATGCTCCTTGTGATAGCCATTGGAATGCGGTCGTCCGTATTCTTCGATACATCAAAAATGCACCAGGTAGAGGACTATTATATGAAGATAAAGGCAATGCCAAAATTACTTGTTACTCAAATGCTGACTGGGCAGGATCACCATCAGATAGAAGATCCACTTCTGGATATTGTGTTCTCATTGGAGGAAATGTGATCTCATGGAGGAGCAAGAAGCAAAACACAGTCGCCCTATCTAGTGCAGAAGCAGAATATCGTGCTATGATGTCAGCTACAAAGGAACTTGCATGGCTTAGGAATCTACTCCAACAGCTGAAATTAGGAGAACTCCAGGATACAAAACTTATCTGTGACAATCAAGCTGCACTTCACATTGCATCAAATCCGGTCTTTCATGAACGGACCAAACACATAGAGATAGACTGTCACTATGTAAGAGAAAAAGTTCTTTCTGGAGAAATCACCACCGATTTTGTCAAGTCTGAGGACCAATTGGCTGATATGTTTACTAAGTCCCTCAAGGGCTCTCGGGTTGATTATATTTGTAACAAGCTTGGTTCATATAACATATACGATCCAGCTTGAGGGGGAGTGTTAGAAAGCATATTTAACATGTGCTTATTATAGAGTTAATATGTGCTGATATTTAGGGATATAGTTATACAAATCAAGGATTTGATTTGATCCTTTGTAATTAATTATACGATTGTATTCTCTGATTATAAATAGAGACTGTGTGGTCACATAAGACACACAACATTCCAATACAACTCTAACAATTTACATCATCCACAATGTACTTTATAGTGTGAGAATGCTACTTATTCCCAATTGTTTGTGTATGAAATTTGAATGTCCCACATTTACAACCATTTAGCGGAGTTTTCAGCCATACAAATGTCCATATTGGGCAGTGTAGTAATATTAACAATATTTTTTGTTTTCTGAATATTTTGTGTCTCCAATCCCCATATAATGTCAACATCCCTGCTCCGGAGGAAACCCATCATTCTAGTGATAAATCAAGCCAATGCAATGTGCATTACATATATCAGATGGTTTACAGAAAACAAATGAAAGAAACAAGTGGCAAGGTATAAGAGTCTCACTCTTGATTACAAAAACCAAGCTTACCATCAATAGGCTTCTCCACAAATGGCTTCCAGAAACGCATACCATGAACCTCAACAAAATCTTCTTCCTCAATAAAGTAATCCAGTTCTTGGTTCGGGACTTCCCTAATTACAAGGGCATATCTTGGAACAGGGATTCCAAACATTTCAAGACGCTTGAAACCAAAAATTGAACATTATTAAAAACATTATATATCAGAAAAGGGATAGCATGAAGCATTTTGGATGTAATTGGTCATACAACCACACTTAATGATAATAATACACAGAAATATGACTTTCAGTATTTTAAATGAAGGGGAGGGGGAAAGAAATGACAAACAGACCCAAGACCAATACAGCTTTAATAAATGACTTCGTTTATTTCTTTTTCCCCCTTAGCAACACTTGAAACTTACACAAACTCAAAGTAGAGTTTTTCATGGCTTTGCTTGGCTACTATAAATAACAAATAATGATCAGACTTCTAATGAACAATGGCATACAGGTCAGACACTGATTTGAAACCCAAGCCAGGCCCTTGAAGAAAAAGTCAAGATTTGTTACATCATCTATTTTTTAAAAATACTTTTATTTTGGAATATAAAATAAATAAATTTAGAAAAGAACAAACCCTAATATTGTTCCAGGAAAAGAATCAAAAGACAGAAATCGGTTTGTAGCCATATTGAAGCTTAATTTTTATCTGTTTTGATTTTTGTGCGGACCCGAGTTATCGGCTTTGTTAGAAAATCAGAGATATATCTAATAATATCTTTTTTTATATCTTAGAATATTTTAGAATATCATAGATGATCTCTTAGGATTTATTTCTTATTTATATGTTATGATTTTCTTCCCTATTTGATTAGGATTAGGTAGGATTCTACATTTAGTATAAATAGGAATATTAGGTTGTCTTTTGTAATCACATCATCACCGTATCAATTCAATATCAGTCTTACTATTCGATAGTTTATTTCTCTCTTTTCCTCTTCCCTACCTAAAACCTTCCAATTCAACATGGTATTAGAGAGGTATCATCCTCCTTGACCTGTGTCAAATTGTTCTATTGCCAAGCTCCCGAAAGTTTGAGCTTGTTGTCAGTTCTTTCTTCTTTGTTCTGTTTCTGTTTGGTCACCAGAAGTTTGGCCCTCTCATCGTGTAAATTAAATTTATATGTTTGGAGTCAGAGTTATGTTGTGCATCCTCCTTATTTGTTGTCGTCACCATCTATGTTAGGGATCTAGAATTTCTGGACAACATTAAAACATATTTCCGATCATAGTTGAGGCCCACTATCCATTAAAGCAGCAGCGCCGTCTCCACCACCGGCCACCATCTCCGTGACCGACCACCGTCCGTCGTCGTTAGAAAAGTTTCCGGCGAGTTTTCCAGTGATGACCCCGCCATCTGAAGCGCCTCCTTCTGATCTATCAAACCCCGAAGTTTTAGACCTAGAAGGCCTCCCACGCACCCACACGTGCCACTTCTCCGCTCTGTGTTTTTTGAATTTTGCGACCACTGCACGTGACGGCGCGCCCAGTCACTTCTCCGGCCGAGTCAACCGCCACCCAAATCGCCGACACAACAGAGTCCTAGTCCTGGCCTCGGTTTGTCATTTTGGGATGCGTGCACCCACATTTCGTCTTGGACAGCTTCTTCCGGTGTTTGTCATGCAATTCTTTTCCACTAATGGGTCATACCAGTGGCTTCTCTTCCCAGCGACGATCATTCCGATGTGACTCCTTTTCCATGGATGAATCGTATTAGTAGTGACTTCTATTTCCGTCGACGATTGACTTATGTTGGTTATGACTCACACTGGCCCGTCTTTGTCCCAGATGCACTGGTTATGGCCCTTTGTTCCAGCTGCACCGGCCTCCTCTTTATCCCAGATGCACTGGCCTTGGCCCTTTGTCCCAGATGCACTAGTCTTGGCCCTTTGTTTCAGCTGCACTGGCCTCGTCTTTGTCCCAGATGCACAGGCCTTGGTTCTTTGTCCCAGATGCATTGGCCTCGTCTCAGTCATAGAAGTAGTTGTCTATCTTAATTCAAATTTTAAACAATTTTGGTCTCTGATGTTGTTGTTTGAAGCTTCCAAATGCATTTTTGAGAAGTTCGGACCTTGCTTTACAAGATTGCTTGCCAAGAAATTTCTGTCAGGCTGATGATTATTCCAGCTATCTTGCTAAGTTATCTTTCTAGCAACTCTCTCCAGCCTCTTCAGTATCCCTGAGTTGCCTTCCAACCATTATCTCTGTGGAGCTCAGTTTTTATTCGGAAATGCATTGTTTTTGTATAACAAGCTTAAAGCTAGTAAGCTTTAGCTTGAGGGAGAGTGTTAGAAAATCAGAGATATATCTGATAATATCTTTTTTATATCTTAGAATATTTTAGAGTATCCTAGATAATCTCTTAAGGATTTATTTCTTATTTATATGTTATGATTTGTTTCCCTATTTGATTAGGATTAGGTTTCGACATTTAGTATAAATAGGACTATTAGGTTGTCTTTTGTAATCACATGATCACCATATCAAATCAATATCAATCTTACTATTCGATAGTTTATTTCTCTCTTTTCCTCTTCCCTACCTAAAACCTTCCAATTCAAGCTTAAAACCATACATCACATTACATAGCAATGATAGCATTCAAGCAGGGGGAAGAAAACTCCATTATATTGGATTTTTTTTTCCCATAGAATTTAGAACAGAAGCAAAAGAAAAAAATTGAACGCACTTACCTCGTATACTTTCCTTCGGTCATGAAGAAGGTGCTGGGGCTCCAGTTCATTTACTAGAAAAGGTCTGGATCATAGTGCGTAAGGAGTTTTAGATCTATAAACCTTCTCACCCAAACATTTGAAAGTGAAATACAACAAAAAATAATATAACGAAAGAACACATTAAAAAAGGAGAGATTATCTTAAGAAATTATTCCCATGACTATGAGTCTACATATTTTAAGTAAGTGAGCCTCACCATTGTCTGAAAAACAGAAACCAATAAAAACAATAGAGAAAATTCACAGAAAATTTGAGCAATAGTCCAACGATTCTACAGACTACAGTCACATCAATTCAATAAGAAGAATGCTTCAATGCAGCCAATTGAGATCTCTACCACATCCTTCTCCAGAAAAAGAAAAAGAAAAACAGTTATTCCATCAAATTGTTAGACTCAATTACAGGAACCACCCAGCGGGGCAGGAGGTGACAGTCAAAACAATAGTGGATGATCATGATACCCTGTGGAGATTTCAAATCTTCCTAGAAGTTATAGTAAACCTCCAGTAACAATCAATTATAACTGATGCCAAGAAGCAGCCTAAAACAAAGTTTACAAGAAAGACAATAGATTCTCATGATTGCATACTTCACATGATTGACTCTGCACAGAAACCCAGGGATCAGACTTATCACACCAACCTTATATGAGAACTTTATGGTCAGCAAAGCTGCCTAATTCACCACACATATTGTGGAAAGACATATCCCAAAGGCATTATGGTTCCACTAGAACATGCAGCTGTTATTATGTATACAAAATTAGCCAACACAAGCATCAGCACAAACACCACAAGTCCTGGTACAAAACAGCAAAAAAAAACCCCAAAAATAAGCTGCCACTGCATCTCTATTTTTCATCACTATGCTATTATTATTAACACAAGGATCATTCTTATAATAACCACAAAGATTCCTAAGTGTATTTCTTCAAATACAAGTAGAAAGCAGAGACATGAAAATAAGAAATTCATAGTATAAAGAACTCTCAAAAAAAAAAAAAAAGACCTACAAGACAATATCTGTTTTTGTTCCTAGGATACAAAATCAAGAACAAATAATACTCTGAATATATTCTCTGAGAAGTGCATCACAAAAGTCTGTAAATTGTAAAATCTTGCAATTTTAAAATTTCCAAGACAATCATACTTAGAAACAAAGGAACTCCCCACTATTAAGCGATCTGAGATGTGTCAAAATCAGTGGTGAGTGGTGACTCATTATTTGGATGAGCAATCTCTTCACACAGAAGAGATCATGTGAACACTTGCTTGAAATTTCACATATGAGATTGCATTGTGGAAGACAATTTTTTCATTAGGAATTCATCATTCTCACGAAGCCAGTTGTCCATATGGTTAGCTCATATTTATATTTTGCAGTATGTCTAGATTCAACCCACTTAATGTGCAAACTTCTATTACAAACTTAACTCGAGCCAATGTCAGTTTTAAAACTCAATTTAGTGCTGAAAATGAAAAGCTTCAGCATTGAAATTAATTTAGTAGTGTTTGTTTAACAAATGCAAAAAGCTAATTTAAGTTTAAAAAAATGTGCTGAAAACTATGTTGTCAATCCCAAATAGCAGCGCGGAGCGGCCGAGCCCAAAAAGGGATAGCGGTAGCAGGATGGCCACTATTGCAAAGAGGGGAAGAAGGAAGAGAGGGGGAGAAGAAGGAGAAGAGGGGGAGGAGGCAGAAGAAAAAATGAAACATGCCAGAAAAATGAGGATTTATTGAGGTGTTTAAAAAGAAAAAATAAGAAACCCTAGAAGTAAAAGTAAAAATGGGGATTTACTGTGTTTAAGTGAAGGTAAATAAGGCTTTTTAAATCTAGATTTAATTTTCTTTGGGCTTAGAGTTAGGCCCCATTGTTTCAGAAGATTATTTTTTCTTTCTTTGGGCATTAGGTTAGGCCCTTTTGATTCAGAAAAGGGAGAGACTTAGGGTTAGTTTCTTGTTTCTCAAAATCCGGTAGCCGTCGTCAGAACAAGAGGGAGAAGAAACTTAGAGCCGCCGCCAGCATACAATCGCAGCCAAGGAGCACGTGAAACGGCGATTCTGGCCGCACCCGTAATGCGCGACGCACTAGGGGTTAGCGTCGCAGCAGAGGTCCACTCCGCTCCGTCTTTCCACTACCGCGCGCGATAGCAGCGTGATTGACAACATAGGCTGAAAACATTCACAGAGGTCACTGAATGTAATCAGCAGCAATTCTTTTACTGTTTTATTATATTAAATGCTAATTGTTTCCTTAACAACACTTAAAGTGAAAATAATTTGAAATGCTACAAATTCAGTGCTTAACTTTTAATTTTTAGTACTGAATTTTTCAATTTTATCAAACACACCCTTAGTAAAGATCACAATTTTGGTAATAACCAATATTCAATATCACATCCCATCTCCAAGTTAAAAAAGATGGACTTGCATGCCAACTAATACCATTCACATATGCTTGTTTGAATTATTTTTTTCCACCTTCCCGACTGACTTGCTCAAATTACAACCAACCCATCATCCCTCATTGTGTCTTATCTTTAACAACACAGCCAGAAATTTTTCTTTCATAACAGAAGAGTACAATATTAGAAAAAAGTAAGAAAAAGTACATCTGGAGGGAGGATAAAAAATCCTCCTAATAAAGAAAAACAACCCAAAGTAAGTCAAAAATGCAGGAAAGTGGTTCAATCTCTTCAATTTTCAAATCAGTAATAGAAATTCCCTTGAAATAACAATGAGCAAAGCACAAAACAAAATCGCATCTCATAAAAGAAGTAAAAGGCAAAGAAACGAGACAACAAAGTTTTTTAAGAAGGCAATTGTCGAGAAGCTAGAGTACACTATTCATATTATATCAGCATCTTACCATCAGAAGCGTAACTGACCATGGCCTATAAGTATTTCCAGAAAATGTTTGAGTTACATAATCCAACAATTTCATGACTTTATGCTAGGTAGGAGCTGATGAATAATAAAATATATATATATATATATGACATACAAATCAAATATATTGGTAAATAAACAAGCTTACTTCCTTAAAGCAGCATATGCCTCAGCCTTTTCGAGGGGATATCCAGAGGAATAGAAAGCAATTAAACAATCACATATTGGCCAGCTGAAATAACAAAACATTTAAATTTAGTATTTAAATGGCGTGACTAAGCACCCACAAGTTGACAACAATAAAATAGTTCAGCTGTAATTTAAATGTTCCAAGTGCAAGTACAATTCATGCTGTCAAATCACAACCAACTCAAACCTCAGCTTGTTACGGAACTTTTATGCAGTGAATTGCGAAACGTGAGTTCAAAAATTTTATTGGAGCAGTAAAGCAACATCAGTGCTCACTATTACTTTGTATCAGAATTGAAAGATAGAGAGACTTGTACATCAAACACTTCAATAGTCTCAAAATTCCAGAAAAAACAAATGTTAATGCTATCACAAACATACAATATAACAATAGGCTTTACTGATACATAGTCATGAAAATTTTCAAATACACAAAAATATTCCATTTCATAATTTGCTCGAAATGAAAATTTCAAAACCAATGTTTGCACTGCTTTGAAGAATATTCTCCAGATGTCACAGGCTCACATCCCAATGGCATAGATGGAACAGAACCGTACAGAAAATAACTGACAAAAACTGTTGGATCCCTCACCACACGTGTAGCTTTCAGATTTCAGAAAGAAACACAAATAGCAACACAAGATCAATATTGTTCTCAACAATGTAGATTACATACAATACAAGATTCATAGCTATTGAAATCATTTATATACCTCTCTACTGGTTCTTCAAGGATCACCTTGTCCCCAAAATGTATCACCTACAAACAATTCAATATATTAAGGAAGAAGAAAAAAAAAATACATAGAAACAATGGAAAGCAATACTTTAATTGACCACGATGAACTCTACTACTTTACACAACAAAATATTATAGAAAACAATAGATAAAACTTTTGATTAAAAAAAAAAATCGACTAACTATATAGTTTGATGCATTACAAAATAAATAAAAATAAGGATTTAATTGATATGCACTAATTTCTGCGGACAACTTTCGTGATTGATTGACCGTGTATAAAATTTTACACTAACAGTGTATCAAAATTAAGCTCATCACATAATCAAAACTCCTTCCAGTCAAATAGTAATAATTATAACAATCCAATCTCTAGTGTTTCCAGTAAATTCACGAAGAAGCGAAATACAAATTCCAAATCCAAATCAATGGCGATAAGGAGAACTTGAATACGGAACAGCGAACATTCATTCACGTACCTCGAATTCACCAAACGCTTGTAACCTGTCAAAAATTTGTCCCATAGGCGCCGAGAAAACCTGTAAATGTATAATCCAAAAATGAGGAACGGAAAACAGAGCAAAGACATCACGCACATTCTTCCGAGTTCAAATTCATCGCAAGCAAGCAAGCAAGCCTCTGTTACTAAAACACCAAAACCAAAAGAACAAGAACAAGAACAAGAAGAAAAGAAAAGCAGTAACGAAATAGAGATAGAACCTCGGAGCCACATTTCACCTTCTTTTCCATCACACAGACGCCAATTTTGATCTTCTCCGGAACCGCCATAGTTGAAGGAAGGAAACTACAAGAACTACTTGTTACGCTGCGAATCACGCTTTCGAGTTTCAAGCTCCTCGATTGTAATGGTCAGAGTGCAATGTGGCGCCAACGCGATAAATCAGCAACGGAAGGGAATGGCCGTAACTGAATCTGCACGCATTTCGGGAGAGAAAGACAAATGCACACAAATACGCACACACTGAAACTGTTGAGTAGAGAAGAGAAAAGAAGGCAGAGAAAATGACGGAACGGAAACTGTGCCACTCGGATAAATACTGAAGAGTTTTATAACTCTGTATCTTCCTACAAAAATTTTCTACATGAAAAATAAAGCTTTCTCTGTCTTAAATAAATAAAAATATAAAAGTATTCATCAATATTTGTTTTGTTTAATAATAAATAGGAAAATTAATAAAAGAATTTAATAAAAGGATTTAGAATTATTAAATATTAAATAGCACCGACTGGACACAACGGAAAATAAAACTACAAAACCGGGTCTTAAAGCAAGCACAACTCACGGGGTCAAGAATACAGAGAAAGAGAGAGAGAGAGAGAGAGAGGGTCATATGTTGAGACGGATGGCTAAAAAGTGGTATAATAACAAGCACAGGCCGCACGGCTATGAGATATGAAATTTTGACGGTGCAGAAACATAATCATCATCACAATTCATTATTTTCTCGTTTTTTCCTTTTTCTCTAGTCAAACAACGATTGTGCACTTGTGCTTAAAAAATGTGATGTTCATGTATGTATTGGCATCATTTTCATAATAAAACTATATTATCAAAAAGTGTGACCAATGTTAAATTATAAAAAGTACTAAGTATGTAATTGAGTGGTTGAAATTGAAGTGGTTGGCAAACTACAGGAGTATATGAGTTTGGTTTTTTAATTAACAGTAGTATATAATTGATTTTCATAACTTTTTATGATAGTTTTTTGTTAAGCAACTTTTTATGATAGTTAATAGTTTTATATAAAAATTATTGTATTTTGCTTATAAATTATCAAGTATCAAAGTTGCTCAAATTATTATCTAAATAACAATTTTATTTTCAAGTTGTTTATCTAATGGACAAATTTGATTTGAGTTGTTGGTAATAAACTAAAATTCAATGTAGTACCGCACCTCTTTAGCGGGGGGATTGATTTTAAGCCGTAAATTTGGACATTTATTACGTTTGTATTGATCACGCTTTTACCAAGTAATAATATAGGAATTTCGTAAAATATTTAATATAATAATAAGAACACATATATTTTATGATTCATTAATATCTTAAAACACTCATTTATTCTCTATCAAAAAAAAAAAAAGACTCATTTATTATCAAAACCCATAAAAATAACACAAAAAAATCTTATATATTTTTACAAGAAAGAAAATTTTCTTATTTTTTTTAACATTCAATGTGCACTACTCTAGTTATATTATTAAAATACAATTAAAGTATGAGATAACGAAATATTATAAAACTAAAGTGGTACATGAAATGAAATATTATAAAACTAAAGTTGTACATATTAAATTATAAATCTTGTTAAAGAAACATTTTAAAGATATTAGTTAAAGAAACACTTGAATTCAAAAAAAAAAAAAAAGAGTTAAAGGAACCTTTTTAAAGATATTAGTTAATAGTTAATTTGGTCCAAAAAAGATATTAGTTAAAGAACATTTATATCCTGTATCTAAATTACTTAAATAAGTACACCAAAAAAAAAATTACTTAAAGAAAAATAATAAATATTTTTAGAAATTTTAATATATTAAATATTTTACTCTTTCATGCTCATTAATAAATTTCTTAAATTAATATGAAGAGATTTATCTTTTTCTAAAATTTTAATATCTTATTCTTAAATGACCTCCCTTTGGAACTAACTACATGTGATAGGGGGAATGGATACATTTTGGGATTCTGGAATATGCAACGGAAAGGAGGGTGGTAAACTTTTTCCAGGAAAGCCTATCAAGGTGGGAAAGGTTCACAAGTTGAATTTGATTTATATCCTGTATCTAAATTACTTAAATAAGTACACCAAAAAAAATAAATTACTGAAAGAAAAATAATAAATATCTTTAGAAATTTTAATATATTAAATATTTTACTCTTTCATGCTCATTAATAAATTTCTTAAATTAATATGAAGAGATTTATCTTTTTCTAAAATTTTAATATCTTATTCTTAAATGACCTCCCTTTGGAACTAACTACATGTGATAGGGGGAATGGATACATTTTGGGATTCTGGAATATGCAACGGAAAGGAGGGTAGTAAACTTTTTCCAGGAAAAAGATCACAAGTTGGAGACAGAGACTCACTCGAGAGGTGGCCTATCAAGGTGGGAAAGGTTCACAAGTTGAATTTGATTTTGGGATTTTCTGATTCTCTATTAGGAAGCATCCAAGTGAGCACAACTTTTAGGTTTATGAATTGCTGCTTTCTGTGTCACTGTCCTATGGTGAGACTGCCATAATAATATTTTGTAAGGGAGGAGATGGTCCTTTTGGATAATCTTGAAGTCTAAAAAGTTAAATTATTGAGATAATTGGACAAGTGCAATGTGGTATGCTGAACACATGTTTTAGGTTTATGGTACCTAATATCAGATGACTAATAGTATTTGTGGTCCCCACAAGGGAAATCATTGACCCATGTCTAGAGCTTTCCCAAACCTTTCTGCCATTTTTCTGTTGTCTTTTTATATCATTTTAAATGCTTAGATCTTGTTTTAAGCATGTTGGAATCCTGCACGTATTATTTTTATTAAGGTTGTGATAAACAAATCATCCTCCATTTTGTTAACTAATTAAGTTTTTTGTCCCTCAAAACTGAATTAGTTTTGATTTTGGTCTATATTTTTTTTTGTTTTGGTTCCTGTTGTTATTGTCCATATATTAAGTGTTGACGTGACTAACGGACCGTCATATTAACATTGTTATGTAGATTAATTTTATAATATTTAATGTCACGGGGGATTAAATATTAATTTTTTATATTTTTTTATAATATTTAATATCACGGATATATTCGGAAAACCTAAAACTATTCCTGAATGTTACTATTTCAACATTTCATTCATTTAATAAAAGTATAAAAAAACAAATAATAACATTATAATAAAAATAAAATATTATACTAGTTTACACAAGAGTGTTGATGTGACGATCCATTAGCCACGTCAACACTTAACAGATGAATAGTGACGGTCGAGACCAAAATAGAAGTTTTAAAACTTATAGGGATCAAAACCAACAAAAAAAAAAGTACAGGGACTAAAATCAAAACCAACCTACTTTTTAACCCTCAATTGTTTTATAAAGTGAAAAACTAGAATATGCTCTTATGTTGTTCTTGCTATTTAATTGCTCCACATATTCTTCATAGAATCAAGGAATTTTTATTTTAGCATCTTGCACTGTGGTACTTGATTATACTAGTAAGGCATCGTTAAAATATTGTAAACTGATAAGTTTAGTCCTAACTATGCCTTATTACTCTTTGATGTTTGCAAAAATAATTAAAATTGACAACATTCCCCATTTATATGAATCTTTGTTCAGAGAATCAAGAGTACGTTATTATTTTTTAGTTTAATTTGCTTATCCAAGATTCAGTTATATTTTAACATGTTTAGTCTCATAATAATATTGTGGGGAATGGTTATCATGATCAAAGATTAAAAATTATTTTATATAGTATATGTTCAATTTATAATATTCATAGTTTTGATTAAAATATTTTTTTCATATCCGGCCACTTTGATTAAAATATTAAACATTAATTATTCGAGGGTAAATATAAAAATGAGAATTCAAGAGAATAATCATCTACATTAATTTTAATAACTATATAAAGAGATTTCCAAATTGTTTAATGTGATTAATGTTGTTTAGTGTGATTAATGGTTTCCCAAATCCCAAACAAATCATTAGTGTGATTAGTGGAATAAGGCTTTTGAGTTATGTGGTAATCTCGTCTTAATAAATATTCTGTCTAAAATACATTAGATTGTCTGAAAATGCTAAGCAAACAACTTCGACAAAGTGATCAAAGACAAAGAAATGTACCTTTTGTGAACTTAAAGGTTTACAAAAGAGTAAATGCTTGAAATAAGAATGCAGAAAACAAATAATGTAGAGAAAAGCCCTTAATTTGTAAGAAGCTTAAAGGCTCATTTGATGGTCAGGATAAGATAAGAACGGATAGGATATGAGAGCTGGATAAGGATAGGATAGTATAGGATATGAGCATGATAAGCTCTTATCCTGTCCGATGTTTGATGCGCATCAGATAATGATAAGATAAGATATAAAATATTCACAAATGATAAAATTACCCTTATATCAAAATTACATTTTTTTTTCAAATTTTTTTTAATATTATGTGGTTTTTTTTATACATTTAAATTAAAAAACATTTGATAATATATATTTTTGCCTTTTAATTATACATTAGTCCATGTTTTAAATTATAAAAAATTAAATAAAAATTTAACTTGTGATATTTTTTCACTTTTTATAAAAATTGCTAATTAAACCACATATTTTAATTAGTAATAAGGTTGACTAAATAGGTTTGAAACCATAATTAAATAATAACAATATTAAGGGTAAGGAATAAAAGAGAAAACATTTTCTTATCCTATCATGTTGGTTCTAGCATAGCTCCTCCCTTAGGACAGAATTATAATTAAGTAACAGGATATGATAAGCTAACAGGATAAATTTATCCTATCCTGCTGGTTCACCGAACTACAGATTAAAGCAGGATAGCTATCCTGTCTCTCTTATCTTGACCACCGAACGGACCCTAAAGGTATATGAAAGTAAAGAGCATAAAAGTAATTGAACCGGAAGTAAAGAACTGGAATCAAAGAACTAGAAATTAAAAGAAAGTAAAGAACAGCATTATATTAGATCGTAGAAACGTAAAAGTGAAGGCACACTTGTTTCCAATCTCGTAATATGCTATGCATGAGATGTTTAGGATTTTAGTATTAGATCGTATGAATTGATATTATAGGCAAACAAGGAAAGTAACTTATTCTTAAACTAAATGACACGTATATGACAGTTATACCATAATATTTTGCACGTTTTTCGCGTCTGAAAAATGTTGAAAGTGTTGAGTTTGTTATAATTATCTTATCTTTAGGATTCTATTTAAGTTTGATTAGGATTCTAATTGTTTTTTCTTTAGTTATCTTTAAGGTTAGTTATCTCTTAGTTATTGTTATCTATTAGGACTTTAAATTATCTTTCTGTTTTTGCTTCTCTTATATGCCTATTTAATGGCTTGACTTCTATTCAATAAAGGTAATCATTCACCAATTTGTTTAGAACCTTTCTGATCTTTACAAATTGGTATCAAAGCTTCATCCTGGGGCCTGGTATACAAATAGCAGTAGACTTTGAGTGATTCAAAATGAGTGAGTATAAGAGTTTCATGCAACCCGCCATACCACGTTTCGATGGTCACTATGATCATTGGAACTTGCTTATGGAAAATCTCTTGAGATCAAAGGGGTATTAGAATTTGGTGGAGACTGGTTATGCAGAACAAGCAAAAGGTGTGGAGTCGACCGAGGCGCAGCAGAAGGAGCTGGAGGATCTCATGGTGAAAGATCTCAAGGTTAAGAATTACCTGTTTCAAGCCATTGACAGGACAATTCTTGAATAGATTCTAGAGAAACGCACATCCAAACAGATATGGGATTCAATGAAGAAAAAGTTTGAGGGGAATGCAAGAGTGAAGCGTTCAACCCTACAAGCACTGAGGAGAGATTTTGAAGTTCTGGAGATGAAAGTTGGTGAAACCATAACTAAGTACTTTGCTCGAGTTATGGCCATAGCCAACAAGATGAAAAGCAATGGAGAGGACATGAAGGAAGTCACCATCGTGGAGAAAGTTCTTAGAACTTTAACTGAGAAGTTCAACTATGTTGTTGTCTCAATTGAAGAATCTAAGGACATTGATACACTTTCTATTGATGAACTACAAAGCTCTCTGGTTGTTCATGAACAAAAGTTTATCAGGCCAAGTAGAGAAGAGCAGGCACTGAAAGTGAGTTCAGATAACCCTTCTGGCACAAGGGGAAGCGACAGAGGTAGAGGTCGAGGACGAGGGAGAGGAAGGCAAAGCACCGATCGAGCCACAATTGAATGCTACAAATGTCACAAGTTAGGCCACTATCAGAATGAATGTCCATTATGGAAAAAAGAGGTGAATTATGTAGAGTTTGGTGAAGGAGAAGAGATATTGCTCATGTCCTATGTTGAAATTCCTCAACATTATGCAGAGAAGGATGAAGCCTGGTTTCTAGATTCAGGATGCTCAAATCATATGTGTGGAGATAAATCAAAATTCAGTGAGATGGATGAAGTTTTTAGGCATGAAGTAAATCTTGGAAACAACACGAAGATGAGCGTGTTTGGCAAAGGAAATGTGAAGTTGAGCATAAGTGGTGTTACTTATGTGATTCAAGATGTGTTTTATGTACCTGAACTCAAGAACAATCTCTTGAGTATAGGTCAACTACAGGAAGGGGCTAACCATCATGATTAATTCAGGAACGTGCAGTATATATCATCCTCATAAAGGACTAATCCTACAGACCAATATGGCTTCAAATAAGATGTTCATATTGTCTGCTAGGACTCTAAAGAAGAAAGAAGCATGTTTCAACACCACAACATGTGATCTTCCTCATTTGTGGCATTGCAGGTATGCTCATCTCAATCACAAAGGTTTAAAATTACTTCAGACTTGGAATATGGTTTGTGGACTGCCACAGTTATCTGCCTCTACAAATGTGTGTACTGATTGTGTTAAAGTCAAGCAACATCGTGAGCCAATGTCTAAGAAAAGTCAGTGGAGAGCAAGTCAAAAGTTGCAGTTGGTTCATGCAGACGTTTGTGGTCCAATTACTCTAGCATCCAACAGCCAAAAGAGGTTCATCTTATGCTTCATAGATGACTATTCTAGAAAAGCATTGGTTTACTTTCTATTGGAAAAATCAGAAGCTTTCTATCACTTCGAGTGTTTCAAAATACTTGTTGAGAAAGAAAGTGGTCTGCCTGTTAAATGCTTTCGCACAAATAGCAGAGGAGAATTCACTTCCTTGGAATTCAATGAATTTAAGATGGGGGACTTTAAGAATTCTATGTAGAAAGAGTTTGACATGACAGATTTGGGAAAGATGAGGTTCTTTCTGGGAATTAAAGTGACGCAGTGTTCATTTGGGATCTACATATGTCAAAAGAAATATGCTCCGGAGATTCTGAGGCGATTTGGCATGGAAGGAAGCAATTCACTATGCAATCCTATTGTGCCCGGTTACAAATTATGCAGAGATTAAGGAGGAGTCAAGGTAAATGAAACTCAATTCAAACAAATGGTAGGCAGCCTGATGTACATTACAACTACACGGCCAGATTTGATGTTTGGGGTTAGCTTAATTAGCAGGTATATGTCTCAGCCAACAGAAATGCATGCTAAAGTGGTTAAGAGGATTCTCAGGTATTTGAAAGGTAGTGAGAACTATGGAAATCTATATAAAAGAGATGGAGTCATTGAGCTAGTTCAATGTGGAACACAAGATCAAGTTGCTGATGTGATGACCAAGCCTCTAAAGCTTGACTTTTTTCAAAAGCTTCAAATGCAGCTTGGAGTGTTTGAAGTTCCAAAGTTAAACAAACTGTATAATTGCAATTTGTTTAAGGAAGAGTTTGTTGAGTTTGCTATAGTTATCTTATCTTTAGGATTCTATTTAAGTTTGATTACGATTCTAACTGTTTTTTCTTTAGTTATCTTTAAGGTGAGTTATCTATTAGCACTCTACATTATCTTTCTGTTTCTGCTTCTCTTATATGCCTATTTAATGGCTTGACTTCTATTCAATAAAGGTAATCATTCACCAATTTGTTTAGAACCTTTCTGATCTTTACAGAAAGTTTTCTTCATTTGGAATTCAAATCTTCTGGTCTTCAATCAACCGCCATTACCAAAACCGATGAAGCATTGCAATTGCATTCCAACAGTCGAACACTACAATTCTTTAATTGTTGGATTAGACCATCAAGACTTCCTTTCTTCAGCTTTCAGTGTCATCTTGGAGTAATAAATCTTGTAGGAATTCTCAAAACCTTTAACAAATTCATCTTCATTGAATTGAAACTTTTTTGATTTTTCAGAGTATCCTCTCACTCGATAGGTGAGAGACTAATCTCTCGGGATATGGTCAGACACCTAAGCGGGGACCCCTCCCAATCGTATGACTACAAATGGTGATGAGGTGCAACACGAGGACTTCCCAGGAGGTCATCCATCCTAATACTACTCTCGTCCAAACACATTTAACTGTGAAGTTCTGATGGGATTCGGTACATTAATACTGGTATGATCGCACCTAATCTGATCTTCGTCGAATTGAAACTTATAACTTTACACCCAACACGAACATAAAAATTAGAATTACAAGACTCAATTCCAATTTCAAGCTCTAATTTCATACTCAATTTCACATGTCAAATAAGCAGTTAAAACTTTAAATTAAATGAGAAATTTTCATATGACTCACATGTACAAAAATATGATAAATCCCAATTTAAATAAATTATGAAGTTGTCCTCATACATATAAAAAAATATCATTAATTACCGTATTGTACTGATTAATCTATGATATTATTGCTATGTGAACCGATCATTATTATATTTAAAACAATTAAATTGACCTCTAAAGATTAATAATACTTGATACTTTTCTTATTTTAAAACTTACAATGACATTCATTATAGTTTATATTGTCATTACATTTATCCCTTAAGTTTTATATTGTCATTATACTTATTTCTTGAAATTTATATTGTCATTACACATACACCTTTTACTAGGGATGTAAGACCCAAAGCAGTAACCCGATGAATCCGAAAATCCAAACCGATCGGATTTTTTTATGTTCAGATCCGAACCGAACCGAATCATACCCGATGGTGATTGGTTCGGTTCTCGGGTTCAAGAATTCTAGAACCGAACCGAACGAATTATAATATTTTAATATATATATATATATATATATATATATATATATATATTTATATATATATATATATATTTATCTTAATATATAATATAAATTATATTTAATATTTATATATATTTTAATATTTAATAATTTTCAAGTCTGAACTCAATCAAACCGAACCAAACCGAATCAATTATTTTTTATTAATTCGGATTTTACCCCACAAAAAACCGACCCATTACACCCGTACCCTTTACAACATAAATCTCAAGAGCGATTGGTATAATTTTTGAAACAAGAGGATTGTTAGGTGTAGTTAAAAAAAATCTCAAGAGATGTTATTGTAATTTTATCTTATATTTAACTTAAAATATAAGTAACCTCCAGTTAATTGTAAAAAATTGTTTATAAAGTTTAGTAATTCAACTCGTTCAACTTATCGTATCGGCATATTGACTCTTGACAGGAAGACTTTATTGCAGATACGCGAGGGATTCGATTACCAATATTATGCACAATTTAATAAGTTCAATGAGTCAAGTTGTTCCCATTCCTATCCTACTATTGTGACGCCCCTTTTGGGACATCACATGATAACCTGTAATGGAAACTTAAAAAAAAAAAACTTTTCGAACATCTGATACCAAAGTAAAACAGTAAAACAGAATAATCATATAAAGCAAATTTTTCATTCATCCTTTGTAGTAATACCCAATGTCGCCATAAGACGTACATCATTTTCCTGATCTTTAGTACGCCATACGTACATCAAAACCTAAGAGCTGGTCTAATAAAGAAACATCTAAAAATGATAGAGTATACTATCTAGTATACTTCAAACCCATGAGATTGCGCCTCATCGTCGCCAGTCCACATATCTTTGCCGTCGGCATAAAACTTCGAGGTCCCGAACAAGAGATTTGCTGAATTACATCTGTACATGTTTTCCAAAACATAATAGGCGTTCACATGTACAGGCAAGGGTGAAATATCAAAATATGATAATTAAATATTTAAAGTACAAACAATAGACACTTATAGGTATATCAAATACAGTGATTAAACATGATATACATAGCACAGAATATCATGACAACACAATTAAATCCAGAGTCTCATATCCAACAATCATCGCCATTGTTGAAAAATAATATACATGACGCTTCCAATACACCATCTAGCAAAGAATGAGTTGATTAAGCTCGGGATACAATGGCCATCAAGCAGCAATGTCTAGCACCAGCGTGCCATAACAACTAGCACCAACGTGTCATCACCAGCACCAACATGCCATAATAACCAGCATCAACGTGCCATCACTAGCACCAACGTGCCATAATAACCAGCACCCACGTGCCATCACTAGCACCCACGTGCCATCACATCATTGTCCAACATTTGAAAACTCAAAACCAACACTCAAATCTCCGAAGCTTATACACAAAGCCTTCGGGATCGGTTTTCCAAAACAAAACGTCACATGGTTAAAAACCACTTTTATCACATGAAAATCATTCAAATCCAAATTTTTGACGTTTTCCTCTTATCATAATTTCATCATAAATATTTCCCAACATTTTCCCAAATCAATGATTTTTTTCTGCAAAGCTTTTAAAGGCTTTTATCTTTATGTATAGATTTCAATGCAGCAAACCACAACTATACAGTCATCATATCACATCGTTATAATATCCCACATAATCAATACCACAACCATTCACATCAATATAGCCAAGCCCATCATTTTCAACATCACAAATCAAGTCAACATATTCAACCACATCAATTCAACATCAAATCACTTCATTCAAGAAATCCATCAACAACACAACATGTAGTTATTAGGAATCCCGTAGGTAAACTCCCCTTACCTCTTGTAGCCTGCTCGTAGCCTACTACATTTTAGGCCTCCCGGCTCCCATGTTGTCCGTTCGACGATCCAATTGTCTTTCCGATGCTTCAGACTAAAGCTATTCTCTGATCCTTCATCACCAAGACATAAAATAAGATTAGTTTCTTGAAATAACCTAGCATATAGGTTCGGTTATAGCTAGTCCCTTTGGCTAGAATTCTCAAGATTTCACATACTCTTAGATTTATGATCACAGAGTATTCTAGTATTAAGGAAAATTGTCATAAATGGAAAATTAAAACAACATCATCCTCCTCCTTTAAGGCATGAATTTGGTTCTCTCTAGGACCATAGGCTAGGGATTTTATTTTGCTTCAAACTCTTGGATTCAAGACATATAAAGTATAGAAAGATGAAATCCATGGTTCTTTGCTAAGAATTGAAACAAAATCTCATCTTCTCATACTCCTAGGGTTTCGGCCGTATAGAACAAAAACAGGGCAGTCATGTGTTATTGCTTTATGCTCTTGAATGATGAATCTAGAGGTCTTAATGAGTTCATAGAAATTAATTTCATGAGCATAGGATCTTTCTACCATTAGTTATGGATTTTTGAATCTAAACCCTATGCTTAGCCTTACATCATGAAAATCCATGGAGAGTCCAAAGTTTCTAGATGGAGATGAGTGAAGCTTACCTCTTGAGTGATGAAGATTGACAAAGGTTAAGCTTCTCCTTCCAATATGATTCAAGTTCTAACTTGATTTAGAGAAAAAATGAAGAAGTTTGTAAAGAGAAAGTGAAGAAAAAGTGATAGAAATGGAGAGTGAGGAGGAAGAGGAAGGGCTGCGTGAGAGAGGTGAGAAATGAGTGGAAAAGAGTGTTTTAAGCTTAGTAAATTTTGAGGGATAAGAAGGTAATTTGTTAGAGGGGTAAAATGGTAATTTTGTTAAGTTTTAAGGGCATAATGGTCATTTACACCACTAAGTCATGATTACCTTGGTGAGTCACTAGATGACTCACCTAGGTGAGTTGTCCTTAAAAAGGACATGAGCTTTATCCTTTAGCAGTCCCGAAAAATCCGTATTCAGTTCTGTTTTCAACCGATTTCGGTATAACGACTTATTTATTTTGAAAATTTTCAAAATAACCAATATCGTTGGAAGTAAAATATGAAACCTAATTGTTTCATTCATGAGTCAAAATTAGGTCATCTGAGCAGTAAAATCATACTGTCAGTGTAAAACGCAGACCAGGCTCCGTCTAAGTTTTTGACCCAAAATTTAACCATAGCTTCGTATGATAGCTTAGAGCGTGACTATGGTCTCAGATTATTTTATTTCACTCGCTAGACCCTCCAAAAAAATGCAAATACAGAAATACTGTTTAATTCGTATTAGAGTGTAGAGAGTGTGAAAAATAGGGGTGTTACAACTATGATCATGACCATTAACGACTTGCGGACTAGAGATTGAGAGGTTCGTGTTACTCATGTTTTAAGGAAAGGTGATCAGGTTGCTAATTTTTTAGCTAAATGTGTCACATGTGAGGGAATGCTAGCCATTTGGTAATTTCTCCTCCCGTCAAAATAAAGGATCCCATTGAAGCAGCTAACCCCATGCATATTATTTGTACATCCGGTATATGGCGCACACTATGGACTTGGCCACTTGGGGCTGCACTGTTTGCATATTCCTCTGAAAGGATGTAGTGATAACTTGTTTCATAATTTAGTTGGAGTGTTGTTTTCTCGTTCGATAGCTTTTTAGTGTTTTGTGTTTGGGGCTTTGCCCACCTGTAAACCTAAAATAAATGAGTCAAGTTGTAAAATTTTAAACGAGGAGAGAGATTCTGCAATTGACTTATATTTATATAGGTTTATGTGCATTTTGACTTTGTATTCACAAAGCTACATAACTTATAAATTGATTATATATCCATCAACTAAGACACTGTCATAAGAATTTACATCATACATTATTGACGAGAATACGAGATGTGTAGACTTTGGTAGTGTCATGCGAAGGCACATATAACCTTCTCCCACATGCTTTAGAAGGAAACTAATGTGTTGACTTTCTAGGCAAAGGCTAAGATCTTCTAATAATGTGGAGGACCGAACCTTCAAACCAACTTCAGCCGTAGATTTAATATAAAATCACATGAAAGGCTGAAATTAAAGGTGTGTAAACGAGTATATCGATAATGTAATTAGAAACCATTATATGGGAGAGAGAAAACTGAGCGAGATGGAGAGCAAACCTAGAGAGAATAAGAACATTTGGCTTGGTCCTCCTCTCTGATTTCTTCTCTGATGGCTTCGTCTCTAAACAAACACAATCAAGGTTCTAAGAGGAAAAGAAAGAGGTGTTGGTGGAGCTTGAGGTTGAGAATAATTAACTCAACAAGAGATGGGGACCCGGATCCTAGTCCCGATTCACTTGCTTCTGGCCTTGGTAAGGCAAGGGCGTTGAAGCTTTGCGATGGAGGTGGAGGTGCGCATAGGGACAAACATGTGTGGTTCGAGGGTTCGATGTGGAGGCCACGCACGGTGGCTAGGCTACGATGGATTTGTTTCAGATGAGAGTGCAATGCAGTAGTGGCATTTGGCTTTGCGTGGTGGTGGCTGAAGAGTCGAGGACGGCAGATTTGGCACACATTGGTCTGAGGTGGATTTGACAAGTTTCGGCGATGGCATAAGGGTCAATGGACGTCGTGTTCGTAGAAGCTTTGATTCGTCAAAACTGTTACACACAACAGAAAAAGGAGATCTCCCAATGCCATGGCAGTGGCAGGGTGACGCCATTTAAAAAAAAAAAAATAGAAATAGAAATTGTTGTGGCTAATTTAATTTGATCGTTTGTAATCGGTAAAAATGCTAATGCCTTGGAGGATTGAACACTTCCCGACTTTCTAGCTAAGTTGGAATCAAGTAGATATTCGAAGTTAAGGTCTTCCCCTTCCCTGGCTTGATTCGTTACTATTGTTACCTTATCCGATGGACATGTAGCTTATGTAAGAATGCAGTTTCTTTTGCTTACGTAGTGTACAAAAAAAAAAAAAAAAAAGCGAAGTTATATTATTCTGAACCTATACATCTAGAGTTGTGTGCTTTGAATTTTGAAACTACGGGATAAGTTATGAAGATGCATTCCTTTTACACTGAGTGTGTTTGTGTTTTTTTATTTTATTTTATTTTTTTACAACCATGTGAATGATGAAATTCTTTTTAATTAATAATATAATAGCACAAAATTGTATAATGGAAGGAAAAAGTTTTAATAATTTCTTTGTTTCGTTAGAAAGAAGGAAGGTTTAATCTTTGAAACGTCGTCAAAAGTCTAAAACACAGGTATCAGGATAATAAGTACTAATGTCAATATAAATAGAGTTTAATTGCTACACATTATCAGTGTAAAGTTTTTTACACTGACAATCAATCAGAAATCATGATATGCATGTGTGACTTTTAAGGTAGTTAGGATAAGAGTCATATACTTTAGCTTATTTGGTAATTTCTGATTGATTGTCTGTGTAAAAAATCTTTACATTGACAATATATATCAATTAAATCCATATAAATAATGAAAATGATATTTTAAAAATTCTATTATTTGAATATCTAAAATACGATATCAAGATGATACCTCATTCATACTTTTACATTCGATTTATCTATATTTAGTATATTGGTGTCCCATGCGGGTGTTAATGCAAACGTTCAAAAAAAAACAAACATTTTTGTTACTTTAAAATAAGGGTATTTGGGTCCCATCCAATAAGAAAATTAAAAATCAATAAAAGAACGAAAATGGATCAAAATCAAAATTATTTGAACTGTTTTGAATTGATTTTATAAAGAGACTTGATATGGTTTTGATTTCATTTTCTAAAATTGTACCAAATCAAACTAAATCACACATTTTACACTTGGAGGTTGTTTGGCACGTGTCTTTTACGAGCTTATAGCAGATAGCTTATGACGGATGAGAAAGTAGTCCCGTTTGACAAGCGCCTCTGTCACGAGCTTATAACGTTTTTTCACGAGCTTATAACGTTTTTTTCAAACGCTACTTGAAGTAACGTTTGAGCTTATAACTTACAGCATTTCATTTTTTTCTTTATTTTAATTTAATTATACTTTTATCCTCTTCTATCTCTTTTATGTAAAATCATTAATGAAGATGTCCTTTTATGTCATTTTATATTTTTCAGCTAGTTCAACCGTTAGTTTTATCAAACACTTCCACACAAAATAAGCTAGCTTATCCGCTATCAGCTACCTCATCCACTATCCGGTATAAGTTTTATATTATCAGCTACCTTATTCGCTAACAACTAGTTTTACCAAAGAGGCACTTAATCTTCATAATAATCGATTATACAGCATAATCTATTTTTTTCAGTTTTCTCAAACACAATCTTAAGAAACACTTGTAAAAAGAGTGTACCAATAACAACAAACAAATATTAGTAGAATTTAATAGATATACAGTATTATTATAAATATTTTTTATACTGTCAATCAATCATAATTTATCACATCATTGAAATTATTTGACTCTTATTATAACCACCTTAAAAGTCACACATAAAATAATTCGTGATTGTTTGAATGTATCAAAATTAAACTCATATTAATATCACAACAAAAGGAGATAAATAAAGTTAATTGCACAAAAGAGGAGAAAAACTAGACAAAAGATATTCTTGCAGAATTAGAATATAAATATGTAAAAAAAATTAAATATAATCAGATAATAAATCTATGTAAATATGACGAGATATGAATCAAAGTACGTTCCTTCAAAATAATTGAATCCAAGTACGTGTAATTAAAATTAAATTTAATTATTCAATTATTTGAGAATTTTTAAATAGGTCTCTATTTTTTAAAAGTTTATAATTGTGTCCCTGAATACATAAAAAAATTGTAATAAAATCTCTCGTACACTTTTCCGTTAGGATTTCGATAAATGTGAAGATCTTTTTGAATTTTTCTAACAAATATATGGACCTATTTGAATTTTTCTAAAATGTTCAAAGACTCACAAATAATTAGTAGAGAATCAATTAACAAATATTTAACAAAATCCTAATGAAAAAATGTATGATTGACTCAATTATAGATTTTCTATGTCTTCAACGATCCAATTAACATATTTGAATTTGTCGAAAAAATTCATAGACCCATTAATAACGAGTGGAGAATCAATTAACAAATATTTAATGAAACCTTAATGAAATAGTATATGAGAGACTCAATTATAAATTTTTTATGTATTCAGGAACCCGATTACAAACTTTTAAAATATATAAACCTATTTAAAAATTTTTAAATAGTTCAGGAACCTACGTGTTAATTCAACCTTATAAAAAAAACAACTAAACTGTGCAGGGCACGGGAAAAAAGAGTATCGCTCGTTCAAGGCCTTGGAAAACTGGACGAATGAGAATGGGCACGACACACGTTTCACACGGAACTCCATTCGACCATAGATGATTGATGCTTTCTGTTTTTTAATATACTAGACCTTCTCCCTCTTTTTTCAGGTGTGTTTGAATACATAACTTGATTAAAAATTTATTTGATAATCGTTTATCTTATAAAAGCTTATGTTATATATAACCTAATTCTACAATCAAATGATTTATAAGCTTAAACTCCATAAAGTTTGTATAAGCTATTTCTATTAGCTATCTAGAGAGCTTATAAAAATAAGTTGTAAACAGCTTATAAACATACCGTAAAATATTTTTTAAAGCTCTTCCAAACATTTACAGAAGCGCTTATACCATAAGATTAACCCAAATAAACTCTTTCAAACGCATCCTTAAACTTCACAAGACAACTTCACATGGAATGTAGGATAAGTCTATGATTTGCATATTAAAAGACGTACTAAAATTCAAGCTATTATTTAAAATAGTTAATTAATAAAGTATATATGGTATACATTGTCAGTATAAAGAATTTTTATATTATCAATCAATCAAAAATTGTCACATAACCTAAATTGTTTGACTATTCTCCTAATTACCTGAAAATTCACTCATATCATGACTTCTGATTGATTGACAGTATAAAAAACTTTATATTAACAGTACATAACAATTAAACTCTTATATATTACAGATATAACTAAAGTGCCATTTCTATTTGAAGTTAATTAGATAACTGTAGTGAAATCAATTCTAATTTTAACCCACCACATGCAACCTAATTGCTTAAATCCTTTCCCTAACCTTGCACACATCATTTCATTCCGTGCTTGATTTTAACTGTTTTGAAATCAAAAAGTTGTTTATAAAATAATGTTGCATGTTTGGCATTTTGATTAAATGTATGAAAAAGCTTCTTTTTTTTTTTTTTTGAAAAAAATATCCATTTTTCCCATCACTAGAGTAAGATTGTTAGATTGTTTTGGATTAGAATATTTTCTAATCTGAAAAATGTTTTCCACTTTTATCCCTCCTCCAAAGAAGTGTTATAAAAAACATCAAATATTATTAATATAAACAAATAACTTCATATCCTTTTTTCGTAAATTATTATGTAAAAGTTAATTTTTTTATACCACCCAAACGAAATAGATTATCTTAAAATCGATTTTCAGCAAATATACTCAAGCAAAAACAGATTCTGACTATAATCGATTATTGATATAATCGATTATCAGCATAATCTATTTTTCCCAATTTTTCCAAACACACTCTCAATGTCATTATTAACCTTATGAAACATAGAGAGAACTCGGTCAAAACTCAAAAGTAGCTTAGTTGCTTCACACTTGGGTGGTAGTATAGATAAGTTAGTTCATAGTTTTACCTGGGGAAATACATTTGGAAAATGAAAAAGGGATTAGTTGATATATATATATATATATATATATATATATATATATATATAATTTTCTCCAAAATCAAATCAAACTAAGACTATGTTTAGGAGGACGGGATGGGATGATAAGTAATGAAGTGGGATGTAATAGAACCCTTGCCCATTGTTTAGGAGTTTTTTAAATAATGGAATGGTTGGAGTGGAATGAAATGATTGGAGATGGGAAGCCAAACCACTCCAAACCATCCAAAGCCTCTATTTTTCATACCCTCCAATTTGGGAGGAAACACTTACCTCTTTTTTACTTTTAAATACAAATTTACAATTTTAACCCTTCTAATTGGAATAACTGAATTGTTTAAAAATGATATTATTGAAAATAAAATCAGTAATTCATTCCACTCTATTACTTACTATTGTTATTTCCAAACAATGGAGTAAGATGTCCATCCATTACTTCATTAAAACTCCCAAATAATGGAGTGGTATATTTTTTTACCATTTCACTCCACTCTAAACCACTTCATTACTAAACATTTCATTTCATCCTTTCCAAAACTCTCAAACATAGTCTAAGGGTCTGTTTGCTTCTTTTCCACTTTTCTACTTTCATTTATAAATACAAAATGTCACCTGGTTTTCCATTAGTTATGGTCTGTTTGATTTGTTTCTAGTTTCTTATTTTCATTTCCTACTTTGATGAATAATTACAACATAAATAATTATAAAATCGTCGCATTGTTTTCATTTTGTTTCTTATTTTCAAAAATTTCTATAAGAAACACTGAAAACAACTTTTTATTTGTTTTCATTGTTTCCTATACAAACCTTTGGAAACAAGAAATAAAATAAGAATAATATGACAGTTTTGTAATTATTTGTGTTGTAATTATTTTTAAAATCAGAAAATAAAAACAGGAAACGAGAAATAAACCAAATAAGCCCTAATTTCTTTTACGTTATTTTTAACAGCTTATTTTTTAAGGACTGTGAATATTAAAAAAAAACTCATCCACCCAACCATTTTGATTAGAAAAAAGAAAAGAAAAGTACATCAACCAAGAATAAGATAAATAAACTTGTCCTACTCGACAAACCAAGAAAAACCAACTTGCCCCAAAAAAAAGCAGGCAACTACTACGCACCAATAAACTTACAAATCAGCGTTCACTTTGAACCTAAATAAGAGCCACGTGCTAATCCACCAATCGTGGTTCCTGCAATAAATCCTCCCGACCAAGCATTCTGCGCAGATCAAAGGAAAAATGGATGAAGCTCGAGTCCTGAGTATGCCATCAATCAATTAATAGAGTTCTCCTTTTCTTTTTAGGCTAACCAGTAATCTAGGACATTGATTAAATAATCAAAGATAGAAAATTTATTTTAAGAAATGATATATTCAACTCAATACATTAAAATTTAAAAATTATATTTCTCAATATAAAATTTTTATTATTTATTCTTCAATCAATGTTTTAAGGACGCCGATTAACAAGATCTCTATTATCATATTGAAAGTGGATGGACTAGCTAGTGGTTCCTAAGAAAAGTGAACCGTCCACTTGTGCTACTTTCTAATGAATTACATGACATACTAAAATATTATTATATTTAATGATGATTAATTAATTATAAATAAAATTTCCCTTTTAGTATTAAATTACACTATTGTATTACAATTATTTACACACAAAATTTAACGTTTTACTATTATTATTTTAATTTTAATTTTATAAATTACATCCAAATGTTATCATATAAATTTTCATTAAATTAACTATATATTGATTAATAATGTTATTCACACATTTTAGATAAACATCACCTCACATTTACATAATTCTTATAATTTGATTTCATCTGGTCTCACATCTTGTGTTTTATTCTTCTATACTCTATTCATCTACAATCCGGTTCTGCCATCTCATGATGACGTGAAGCTTAGTGATGTGTTACAAACATTATTCAATATATTGATTTCGTTGTCTGTCTATTGTTTCCTATAAATGAAGGCCACATAAAATTTCATTGAATGGCCGCCAAAACATTGACCTTCAAATAGAAGACTTCACATTTCTCTTGATTTGACTACACAATAAAAAATAGAAGAAAACTTACTAGTTCCATATGTATTTGTGGTGTTATTTTACTATTAGAAAATGCATGTTTAACATCTCATCAATAAAAATATAACGTGTAATAACTCTTACACATATCTTATTCTTATTGAAAAACAGCATTACAAGCACCTAAATCTTGTCCTAAAAAATATCAATATAATGAATTGTTCACTTTCCATGTTAGTAGAATGTGGCTACTTTCGCTATCTATCAAAATGCCGGTTGACGAGCTTCTTTTTTATATTGCATGGTATATGCTTCGAATACTTTGAGAGGAAAAATCATGGAGCTAACGCTATCTTACAGAAATACGTCTAGTGTGGGGCACACCAAAGAAAAACGGTAATATCAAATGACGGTTGAAGTTGGAGTGAAACTTCAAAAAAGAGTATACCTCAAGCCAAAACCATGTTCTCCATGACAAGAAATCAACATTCCCGCGTTATGAACAAAAAAAATGATATTTGTTAACTTGCGACACTTGATTAATGAGGTTTAAAATTGTAGTTAATGATGTGTTGGACTTAGTTAATCATGATTTTGAACCCCGTTAAGTAGGTGCCGCAAGTTGTCAAATTTCAGGTGTACAAATAACATTACTATTATGAACAATATGGGCCACAATTATGGGCTAACAATCATATGTCAAATAAGACTTAATCTTATACTCACATGTATATACCTGGAAATTGAAACCACCAGTTACCCCATCAACATTCAGTATCTGCAAAAGATAGACATTATATTACCACACCATAGATTTATAATTATTTCTACAAAAGTTCAAATTGAAAAAAGGTTTTAAGCTACCTCTCCTGAAAAGAACAGTTTGGAGCAAATTTTGCTTTCCATTGTATTGAGAGAAATCTTCAAAAAAAAAAAAACACACGAAGGTAGCTGAATTATATTTCTAACACCAATGGAAGGGTAAGGGGAAGAGAAAAGTGAGAGAAAGAAAACCTCTGACAAGGGAACACCACCAGCAGTAACAAATTCATCCTTAAATTGATTCTTCATTAAGAAAAAAAAAAAAAAAAAAACATGTTATATCAAGGAATCATGACAATATTAATATTAAAGAAAGGATAGGAAATCTTACCTTCCCTGAAATTTCAAATATGCAGTCCTTTAACATAGAACCAACGGACATCAATGAATTATTTGAAATGGAAGCCCACAAGATATCTCCACTTAGACCCTACATATGAATAATATTTATATAGTTTGTAAAGAAATGGTTTTTGTCACAACTACAAATTAATTAAATGAGGAATAACTATAAAACCTGCCGTTCCAACACATAGCTCCAAAATCTTTTTGATATGCCAAATTCAGGAGGAAACGAATTGAGTACTTTTTGTTTCTGCAAAGGCACAACAAGCGAAAACTTACTGCAACCATTCTGAACATAATTGGCTGCAATCTTATAATGAATGACATTATAGTTGAAATTTAAAGTGAAACAGCCTATAATAAAATGCTTACGTTGAATTTAATGCTTGTTTCTGAACTCAAGTAAAAAAGTGTGGAAAGGAGAAATTTATAGCTAGATAGTGACTCTCTTGATACGACTTCATGCTTAACCAACTAAAGACATTAGACAAAGTTCTTGTAAGTGCACTTTGTCAACTCATACTAGACATTCTAACTATTATGCCGAACCAAAAATTTGTTCTTCCTAAACACATAAAATCCACAAAAGTTCCGTTGGAGATAAAAGGATTTATGAAACAAAGTAACAAACATTAACCAACCTATAACCCATTGGCCAAATAATTATAAATCACGTTCCTCTTCCAAGTTAATACACAATAACATGCATGTAGGTTTCGAGAATTTTGCAATAAGCACTAGATCCATAAATTACCGCAAATTGATGCTTGTGATGAGAAAGAATGGACTTCAAAATTCCCGCATGCAGATCAGGGATAAAGTCCACAATAAGTTTCCCTGCATCCAAATGAAATGGTAGCAATATCTGTAAAAGGAAAAATGGAAATGTACTTTGATCTAGTTTTGGAACACTTCAGAATTGAAAAGAATTCATTCAAAATGAAAATGATGTACAAATCTTATCAAAAGTTACGAATCATGAGATATTACACACAATGATTTGTAAATGAATTGAAGTCTTAAACTATTATCATTCAAAACCAGTTTCATACAAGAATTCATTTCCATTTCTAACATAATCTGAAGATTCCAAACACAGGGTAAGGGAAGAGACTTCCCTTTACCTTTGTAACCTGAATCGAACATATAACGAGCACCCCAAGCAGATAACCGGAGAATAACTGGCCCACTGAGTCCCCGATGTGTAACTAACATGGGGCCAACCTGAAATTTCAAGATATTATACATATATGTTATTCACTATTTGATCTGTGGTAATAAGAAAACATACCTGTGTAAGCTGAGGTATATTCCTTTGGATACTATCCAATTTTAGCCTCACTTTAACTTTAGAGAATGTAACCTGAAAATCAAGTAAAAAATATAAAAGAGAAGAGAAGAAACAAAAAAAAATAAAATAAGCTTGAGTTAATGAGAAACAATTATATAATCACCATTCCTGAATAATGAGTTTGAATCCTCAACCTGATATAGATAGCAAGGGGACCAAAAGAACCACACTTGTCTCTATAATATAAAGAGAATCTAAATGACTCCATTATGGTTATTATTAAAATATTTGATTAAATACACAGCGACAAAATCAGGGCCTATCCAATTATCATTAACAAACAACCAGCAGTACCATAAATCATCCATTGAACAGCAGACACAGCTTTGTTCAGTAGACATATAGATTCCAGATACCCACAAGAACACTCTTCCAGAAATATTATAGAATTATATCAGATTGGATCTTTCGGTCAGTAAACTTAGCAACCTCTCATTATTATGTGGCGAAAGTAGCTTTAGGGGGCGTTGGAAAAAGCATATAGAGAGCTTATTTGGGCTTATGAGAATAGTTTATGATAATAAGCTTACGAAAATAGTTTACAACCTTCTTATAAGCTCTTTTTAGCTTATTTCAATAAGTTTGTCAAAGAAGCTTATGAAAATAAGCTCTTTTTAGCTTATTTCGAAACAGATTATTAAATAAGTGCTTAATTAAGCTATTTATCCAAACATGCCCTTAGTCATGTCATAATTCACTGCTTTACCTTTTCTCAATCTATAAATCATAAATGAATGATTGAAACTTCCATTAACACAACAAAAAGTGGACAAGCATGTTTCCACTGATAAGCTATATAAAAAATTGCTATGGACAAGAAAAGGAAAAAAGGATATAGAAAAAGAACTAGAAAGTTCTTAAAAATGGAAGGCAAGAGCTTCATAGAGTAATAGTTTACCCCAGACAACTCCCTCAAACACAAATCTTCTATTTTGAAAGTAAATAAGCTCGGCACTGGATCTACAATTGAGTGACCAAGTTGAGATGCAAGAGCATAACCCTATGACAGAAAGAACTCGATTAAAAAACATCTGATCTGATTCATGCATCTGAATTCAAATAAATCAATTATCCACCACAACCTGTCGGCTACTACCACTGGCAATCAATAGATAATCAGCTTCAACGTGTTCAACATGACAAGCTGGTTGTTGCTCAACCTCAAGAAGGAATTTGCCACTATTTGCAACAGACACTGCTGTTACAGTTTTTTTGGTCTGCACAGAAACTGATTTAGAATACACAGTTCAGCATTGACAATTTAAACATACACCATTCTCAATCTTGAATTCAAATGAACGCAACACTGAGGCAAAATTAGGAAAAAAGTGGACACTTATGACCTTTCTAATAATTTATTAATGGATTTCATATAGATAGAATTTAGCATTGCCAACTTGGACATATTTATCATGTTATCAACAAATTATCCATTTTCTTAAATGGATTAATGGAGGATTATTCAAGTTAGTGCACAACAAAGATAAGTGCAGGGGGTGTTCGCAGATTGGATTGGATCGGATCGATTTTGAGCCAAAAAACCATTCGATCCAAAGATGGAAACAACTTGCAGTTTGGATTGGATCGGTTTGCTTCTTTAAAAAAATCCGATCCAATCCAATCCAATCAAATGCGGTTTGGATTGGATTGGATAATTCGGTTTTTACCGATACATCGTTACATAGTTATATTAAGTCGAAAACCAACATTAAACCTATATATACTAGAATTAATGTAGTTCTAGTTCCCAAGTACATGCATGAAATCTTCTAGTACATGGATAATTATTGATTCCTAGGTATATGAATAACTATACAAATTCCAATACATTTAGTATTTGACAATTCTAACAAAAATATTAAAGAGAATGAGAGTGTTCGTTCATAAAAGTATGAAAAACAATGCTTAAGTATGAATAGTACTATAATTTAAAAAATAATAGTATATGTATATAGTAGGTCGGTTTGGATTGGATTGGATCGGTTTTCACTAGGAGATCCAAAATCCGATCTAATCCAATGAAAAAAAGCGGTTTTTGCGGTTTTCGGTTTGTTCGATTTTCGATTTTTCGGTTCGGTTTTTGCGGTTTGAATTAGTTTGGATCGGTTGATGAATACCCCTAAGTGCAGCAAAAAGTGGGTAACCGGGTAATAATGACTTTCAACTAACAAATTATGAATTACAAATTGAAAAGTATATTAATATTAGTGTTTTGTATAAAAAGAAATAAACTCCTTTTTATACATATACATGAAAAGACAGTAGACACTTTAAGATCTAATACATTTGATATATCTTTGCTCAATCATTTGGTAATATAAAGTAAAACCTATTATGATGAGAAGGAGGAAGCAATCAAACAAGGGGTGAGAAAGATCTTATGCCGTAACTTTTTTTTATATTATATACTATATTGAAGGCCCATGTCATTGAAATTCGACAAAGTTTTACATTGGCCGTCAACTGCCTAACACAACCGTCATCTTTTATCCGGGCTTGGGACCGGCCATGTAAAGATTTGCAACAAAGCACAACATAAGCAGATGTGGAGATGTCGAGACAAGCTTTGGAAGCACATGAGTTTTGTTTAAGTAGAAGTAAGACGGAGTATATAGAATGCAAGTTTAATAGGATGCACACTATTGAGCTTAGAGCATAGTTATCAATCCCGGATGGCGGCCTGTAGCGACCGACCCCAAAAACGCTATAGCAGGATTGCGCATAGCGGAATGGCCTCTATTTTAGGCCTATAGTGAGAACTGAGAAGGAAGGAGAGAGGAGAGGCAAATAAGAGGGGAGGAGGCAGAAGGGAAAAAGGAATGAACCAGAAGAAGAAGAAGGTGGGAGGAAGAGGCACTAAAACAAGGGTAAATGGAGATTTAGTGAGTTTAAGTGAGGGTAAATAAGGCATTTGCAAAGATAAAAAGCGGGCAAAATAGAGATTTGATGAGTTCAAGATTATTTTTGTTGGCTTGACACTTAGCCGACACTTGGGCGACACTTCTATGTGGCTGGACACCTAAAGAACACGACTAGTCACCAAAATATTCAAAAAAAAATTCTTCTTTTAAAAAACATAAAGTAAATTAAAACTTTAAAAATAATAAATGAAAAAGAGTTAGAAGAGTCTCATATACGCTTCTTTCACTTCCCATTCCTTTCTTCACTTCTATTCCTCTCTCCTCTCATGTTCATGGCTTGTTGTTGAGTTTTCACTGTATTGTATAATGATGTCTCTTTTTAGTATTTTTTTGTGAGACTCATTATCATACAGAAAGTGTAATGCTTAGTATTTATCTATGATGAATATGAATATATAAATCTTGATACTCAATTTAGATTTTTTATAATGATACTTATATTTAATTTATTTGATTTGACACACACACACGCACACAGCTATATATATATATATATATTGTCGTGTCACAGTGTCCTATATTTTGGACCTTGCCGGTGTCTGCATGTCCATGTCGTGTCCGGGGTCCATGTCTGTCCGTGCTTCATAGTGAAAAAGGCTGCTTCACAGCCTTCACCAACTACAAAATTCTTTACCTAGAGACTAGGATTTAACTTCAGACAAAGATATTAACCCTGTAACAGTAAGTGATGGGGTTTATGAACACAAAAGAAGCAAGTTACAGGATGCTCAGTAGTTTTCAAACAGTAGAGGTTTTGCCAACCAGAATCCACATGATGCAAAAAGTCAATAGCATTACTAAGTCCACATACCTCCCCTCTGCTTTACTTCAGACATGAGACAATCAATTACCGAAGAAGAACTATTGCTGACAGGAAATACCCTACCATCATCCTCAATCTATGAGCAGTTAATCATAAATCAGAGATGTAAATTAGAAACAGAAACAACTAAAGGGAAGCTTTTCAAAGGACAACCTTCAGTTCCACCCCATGAGAGGCAAACCAAGACATGGTATCTACCGGGCCGTGCGTATTAAAGAAGGATCCTCTTAGTTCCTTGTGACCCCTTGGATAGTTTTCTGCCAAAATCTAAAAGCTAATCATCATTCCAAACATCAAGTTATCATTACACTAAGGCCTCATAAAGTAACTACGTGCAAGTAGGACACAACAAAACAATATCCAAGACTAAAATCAACACTGAAAAAATTGACAGGACTAAGAAGTATTCATCCCTCATAGGAAAGAAACCAATAGAATGAATAACAAGTTTATTACAAATTTCCAGTACCCAAACTAACTTCTCTTCATTTATTTTTATTACGAAAATAAATAAATAAATAAATAAATAAATAAAACAGTGCTGATGACAGGAAAATGGAAAGGACGTTATGCCACAATAATAATAAGTTAATAACATATCTGTGTTTTAACTTTAGAAGGAAAGGGGGATTACTGTGTTGTCAGCACAATGGCCATTTGTCACATTGCACCGGCCTCCTCCAGAAACTTTCACCTTCCAGCAGTACCATGAGACGAACACACAAGAATGAGAAAAAAATTTGCACAATTTAATAACTTGATAGCATTATCCACAATCCACATGCAGCTATAAAGGAATATGACACAGACCTTGGAGAGAGGCTTTCCTTTCTCAATAATCACCACACTAAGGTGGGATGCTATACTCTTAGCATGAATTGCTCCATACACACCTGCGGCTCCACCCCCGACTACCACCAACAGCTCTTCCTTTGACTGCACAACAAATAAAGCATTCTTATAGTTACAGTGGCAGACATATTAGTTCCTGAATAATGAAGATTACTTTTTAGGTCCTTGAATATGTATTTCATAATTCAAATTAGTACCCGACCCAATTAACCTACGGACATTACATACAAATTTCAATAACAAAATACACATTTTTAGTCTTAACAATTTACTCTTCAAAACATGGTTGGTTAGAAAAGTAATGTTGTTAGAATAACTGGACCCAAGAATTGAGAGAGAGAGAGAGAGAGAAATGGTACCTACCTTTGTTGCTTGGCAAATGGCAGTAGTGGAGCAATTTCTTCCTCTGGTGGTTAAGACAAACCTTGCACGTTTGCAAGCATGGGTAGGATAGAGGACGAGGCAGTTTGCTAGTTCAAAACCTGAGGAGCACATGGGGTATAGATGCTGCCATGGTCTCACTCTCATCGTCATTGGAAGCGTTCGTCCACTGTGACTATACTCACCACCCAGAATCTTTGTGAAACTATACAAGCATTGTTTTTTTTTTATTTATAAGCAAGCACATGAACTAAAAAAAAATTTAACTGGATCCTTAAATATATATAAAATTTTCAATGGATCCCGCGATACCAAATCCGCTACTGAACTGTATTGAAGAGAATATCCGTTCCAGTGTAGTCATATGGGGTACACCCTCGTTTTAGTTTCCGTTTTCATTTGTTATTTTCATTCTATTTCTTATTTTCAAAAACTTACACACGAAACATTGAATATTTCACATTATTTTGAATGAATATTCAAACTTAAATTTAGAAAATAACAAATTAAAAGAGCAATAAAGAAGTAGTAACTAAAACACAAAGAGAAGATGAAAAGAGTAATAAGTTTCTGACTCTCGTTCAAGAGTGTCCTAAGGACACTTATTAGCATGACTCATCATATAATACTAAATGATACCAACATGTGGTTGGTCCGAGTGGAAAGGGACTCGAACACCTTAAGCAAGTGGTCGGGAGTTCAAATCCTGACTCTTACGTATAGAGAAAACCTGGTTGGGAGGGGAGAACCCATCTTGTGTGTCCCCGATAGAGATTAGTCACTACTAACAGTGATAAATACTTCGTACCTATATGCAGGGCCGTCCTGAGATTTTGAGTGCCCAGGCGAATATATATATATATATATATATATATTGATTATCAAAAGCGCACAAAGAGATGCAAAAAGCTAGCCATTAATTGTTTTAATATAACCTCCAGTGAAACAAAATGTTAGATAAGTTCTACAAATAAAATTTCACCATCAAAATCATAAGAATCACCATGTTTTAGATAAGTTTCAAGATTTTTGCAATATAATTTCAAATCTTTATCAGAAAATGACCTAAGCCTTTCAATACTAAACAAAAACCCAAAAATCTCCTCATACGTGCTATATTGCTCAAATCTTCTATTAAGTGAGTCAATTGTTTGATCTATAATATATAAAAAATAGTGAAATCTAAAAGACACATCAACAGACTCAACGTTACATGGTGAATGAAGCAATGCACCACTACCAATAGAGATACGTGAGGCACGGGGACCATCCTACCGAGATCTGAGGTCAAAGCGTCAGACAAAGAGAGAGACGCAGACGTGAGTCAGTGAGTGAGGGAGAGTAAGTCTTTTGGTTTTCTTTTTAATAAAAAATTGTTAAAGTAATTGAGGGAAAAATGGATAGAGATATGTGATGGAGGAAAAAATTGAGTCTTTTGTATGGCCGTTAATTTTCTTTTTTAAAATTTTTTTTACTAAAATAAGTAGTAAAAGAATTGGGCCCTACATTTTAAAAAATAATTGATCCCTCAAATTTCAAATATAAAATTTTTTAACTATATAAATTTTTTATTTTAATATATACATATATACTAAGTAAAAAAAATTTGATGCCCCCTAAAAATGGGATCCTATACGATTACACCACCAAATCATGCTCAGGACATCAATGCCTATGTGTCATAGTTATGAAAAAAAGAATATATATATTTATTAATATTGACGCCCAGTTGAGCCAACGTGTGCGGGTATTTTCCCACGGCTTAGTCCGTGGGTAATTGGGAGACAAAGGTACCGACGATAAGGGTATTTATCGTTAGCTGTGCATAATTAAGTGATACACCCTCGGTAATGGAACACTAGCGGTCGATAAGAGTATTACTAACCGAGTCATTTATCTGGCTCCCTTTCATTTCCCTAATTTTCCTATCTCCCTCACTATTTTTCTATTTCCGCCGCGCGCCTCGGTTCCTCTTCCGGCCACATACAGGTACGTACGCTCATCTCTCCTTCTCCCTTTTTCGTCCTCAACCATAAATATTTATTGTATATGTTGGTTTGAATGATCTATGAAGTGTTGTGTTGACGATGTTAAAGTAAATAAAGTTAGAATTGAAAGAGTGGTTTCAACTTGGAAATTTATGGCTTGGTTAAAGGGAGAGTCCGCGAGCTACTTGATTGAAACTAATTCCCTCTTAAAGTGGCTTTTCCCGCATATTCAAATTCAACAAAACAAGTGTAATTTCTAACTTGGAAATAGTGATTTTGTCTTGTGAATGGTCATTAACTTTGTTAATTTAAATTTTGAGGATGAGTTCTAGCTTGGTTTTCAATCTGTTGATGTGAAAATTACTAGAATGAAAATTGATGCAAAAAGATGTTCATAAGCTGGGAAGAACACCTAGAGTTGTTTGATAAAATTAGCTGTTAGCGGAGAAGCTAGCTGATAGCGGATAACTTATAGCGGATAGCAGATGAGGTAGCTGATAGCGGATAGCGGATAAACTAGCTTATTTTCTGTAGAAGTGTTTGGTAAAACTAGCGGTTGAACTAACTGAAAATTATAAAATGACATAAAAGGACATCTTCATTAATGATTTTACATAAAAGAGAGAGAAGAAGATAAATATAAAATTAAATGAAGATAATAAGGATAAAAGTGGAAAAAAAAATGAAACGCTATAAGCTCAAACGCTACTTCAAGTAGCGTTTGGAAAAAACATTATAAGCTCGTGAAAAAACGTTATAAGCTTGTGACAGAGATGCTTACCAAACGGAGCTACTTTCTCATCTGCTATAAACTCGTAGAAGTGGCGTGTCAAACAGGCTTCTAATGACATTCATAAGACTTAAACCGAAAACAACTATGAGATTTGGTTTGATATAGAAAGTCTAAGTGCAGAAATAAGTTTGAGTGTTAATAAGGAAATTAGAAAGGAGAATTATTCAAAAGAACTAAGAATGTGAAATGAAACAATCATTGCCTATGCGAAGGGGGTTCACGCCTACCACATAAGGAAGAGGAAATGCCTATGGTTGGTATTTAGATGGAAAGCTTATTTCAATGCCACTATAAGTGTTTGATAAAATGCCACTGTATGATTGTTGCTATGTCTTGCATTTAGTTTTTGCATTAACTATCGTTCTGTTACTCATATACGTGAAAACTAGAAAACTATAAAATAGAAATATTCATGATAACCAAAATTTTTGCATTTAGTTTTTTTAATATTTAATCCACCCAACTTAGTCTAAAGGAAAACTAGAAAATAGAAATGTTCATGGTAACCAAAATCCCTGCCCACATCAACTTTTGATGGTCCATCTACTCCGGAAATCTCTAAGCCTTCCCCATATTCAACCCCATAGCCGGGAAGAAAACACGAAACAAAGTCAAAGAGAGTTGGGGTAATAAATCTTAGTAGAAGCCATGAGTTTCTTTAGTACTTATAACAGTATGCAATTTAATAAGGTATGAATAATAACTAAATAAATAGATTAAATAATTGAAACTCAAATACAAAAATAATTAAATAACAAAATAAGTTAATAAAAAATTACACGAATTTCTCTTAGCATTTATTATAGGTGTTAAGCTTCATAAAACGCCAAAAATATAAATAAAATTTTAAAATTTAATAAGGCTTAAATAAAATTTTAGATGCGTAGTTTTTTAAGAATAGTTAATTATGACTTTATTTGTCAATTTTATCGGTCTTTTATTCATTTTATCTATGTTGCTAAAGTGTGGGGAATTTGAGCAACTACTTTTACCGGGGTAAAATTGTGTCGTAGCGGTATTTTTTATTTTCTATAATGCTTGAGCAAAACATTAGCTTCCCGTTTGAGAATCAATATTATTGAGCAAGTGTACTCGTATTGAGGTGTCACTCATTGTATTAAACCTTGAATTGTCCAAGATTGGACAGTTTGGAAAAAAAAACTTTTTTCTTCTCGAATGGGATATGGTCATGCCAATTAATGAAGTGAGTGTGGTTTTGGATTGTGAAGCATTTGGTGGATATATCTAAGTAGGCATACTGCCAAAATTTAATGTTTAAATATATCTACATTTTTTGAACATGCAGAAAATGGATTGCTATCCTTCGAATCGTAGTTGGATGTATGATAGGTTATATCCGGGAAGAAGAGGTCTGAAACAATCTTTTATAAACGGGGTTGAAGAGTTTGTTACCAAAGCGAAGCGACAACAACGTTTCATCTATGATGGGGGGATTAGATGTTCGTGCATTAAATGCCAATGTCGAAAGATTAAAAGCGATGATGCTGTGAAGATTGACTTGTATAAAGTTGGGTTCATGAACAATTATTGGATTTGGACTAATCATGGTGAAAAAGTGCCACATGTTGAGAAGAATGGGAGCCTGCACGCAGTAGGTTCTTACAGTCAGGCACAACACGTAGATCGGCCGGTACGTTCATACTTTCATTCTTTATGCATTAACTATATTGTTTTATAATTCTTTAATTATTGTTAATTTATATCATCTATGCTTGTGTTATAGGTTAGGGAGTACGGACTAGGGGTGCAGACTCAGGAGCTCCATCGCCACACCCATACTAGGAAGGATACTGACAAGTATGTAGACGAGCGCATGAGGCACACTCGGGTAATATGCCCCTTTTATTTTTAGTTTCATAATATTGTATCATATATGCGCTCATGTGTTTGATTATGCACAACAGGAAAAGTTTCAGGTCAGGATGACTCAGGCTAGGTCTCGGGCATCAGTCTCTTCCCCATCCACCACACCTGACCTTGAGGAGGAGCGGCTTGTGCTGCATGTTGAGGCGGAACTTGTTCGCGGCAAGAAGAAAAGCCACTTGTACGGTGCGGGAGACCTTTCCGCCAACTATCGGAAAGACTCGTCGCACATCTTTGACCTCAATGCTGGAGCGTCCATAGGCGGCAGTCGCCGCACTCGTGAGTCCACAGAGATTGCTAAGCTGAATCGGAGATTGGCCGCTGCCGAGGAGCGTTAGCGGCGGATGGACAAGGACTAGCTGCGGATGGCAGAGATGATTAGGGATGGCAATGGGGCGGGGCGGGTGCGGGTAGTGCTTCCCCCACATCCATATCCGTCAATATCCATGGATATTTATGTGAATAACGGGTATCCATAGATATCCGTTGGTATTTAAGAGTCTAAAATAAAAAGGAAAGAAAATAAAATTATACAACATAATATAACAATATATTATATTAACATTATATAATATACTATATGTATTTTAAAAAAATTATTATTATGGGTTTAACCACTAAAAGGTATGAAAAAATAAAGAAAACGAAGTTTATTTCATCTTAAAGTGATAGAAGTTGTCATAATATATAATATATATTTAATAAAAAATATTTATTATAAATATGCGGGTACCCGTGGGGCGGATACTATAATCCCCATCCCCATTTAATAAGTATTCATTTATTATCCACTATGGATAATCTATGCGGATATCCGCGGGTGCGGATAATTTTGTCATCCCTAGAGATGATGCAGCAGATGCTAGCGACGATGCAACAACAACAACAACCCACACAACAACACCCCCAGCCTGGTCAGCCGGCCTAGCGCACCGAGGAGGATGACGACGAGGCAAACTTATTTGAGCATCTTTTCGAACATCCTTATAAAGATAGGTGTCATTAGATTATGTTGTTAGGTTTTTTTATCATTTACATTTCTATTTACTTTAAAAGAATACATTATTTATCGTTTGAATTATAATGTTATTTTCTTTGATGATATATTTTATTTATTTTGTATTATTTATTTAATTACTATTTGTAAATAATTAATAGAAAATACAATTATTTATTTAATATAAAATATAATTAATTAATTAATTAATTATAATTATTATAATATAAGTATTATTTTTAAAAAAAAATATATTTGCTAACGGTTAAGGCTGTGGATAATGCATTTGGTCTATATCGAGGGCTAAAGGTCGTGGGTAATGCACATCGTATTATACCCACAGCTAAAAGCTCTCGATACTATACCCAGGGGTCAAGGTCGTGTGTAATTTTCCAAGGGTGAAGTCGTGGGTAATTTACAACAGCTTTACCATCACGTTCGTCGAAAAACGTTTTTGACGCTTGTTTTTCCCACGGATGTATAGCCGTGAATTGTCCATGGGAAAAGTGTATTTTCCCATGGCTTTTGATCCTTTCCCGAGGTTTTTGGCCGTGGGAAATTGCGAAAATTTGTGTAGTGTTATGATCCATTTAAAGATGCTAAAACCCACAAATTTAGTGATTCATTAATGAGGTTGGGGTACCTAATACTATTAATGTGGTTTAATAACATGTGTAACCTAAACTTGTGGTTTTTTATTGGAAGACCCATTAAGTTAAATTTAAGCATAGCTAGATCCGCTATGCACTCTATGGACTATCGCATACATTGCGACTCTTCGGCGAGTTGCAACTAGCATTTCCACTTTATAGGTTCACACGAGGATTTCAGAATTGCTGTCACAACGTACTTGTATTAAAAAATGAAAACATCTCGTACTTGTATTTGTTGTTTTAACAACAATTGATAACACGGAGACATTCGCTGGTGGATATTATAAGTGACATTCTTCAAGTGTTGAATTGACAAATACATTTAAGCCAAAAGTTTCTTGCAGATAAGAATTGTCAACTATTCGATAGATTCAATTGTGCTTAAGAGCAGCTAGCAGGCAGGAATATTGTACAAGCACAACACATGGATTTTCCCCCCCTTTTGCCAACAATGCTTGTGGCAGAAGTTTCTCTGAAAAGCTTAATCTCCCTTTATGGATTACACATCAGATGAGAGAAGTCCCTAGATAAACTGTAACTTCATACTAGGTTAATGGCAATGGTCAATTCTTAATTACAAGAGGAACATAGATTGATTCCTAGTTAAGAATTATGGAGAAAAAGAAATGATCAGTTTGCATTACATCTCAAATGGCTTAAGTTCCGTAGAACTTTTGGAAAACCTTGAAAATTTTACTGCTTGTTGGTTGGTGTTGTTCCCTTGTGGTTTGGTTTGCAAGTCTGATTAGTTGGCTCACTCGTGCTTGCAGTTTTAATTCAGCATATGTGCAGATACGCAACTCTTGGAACATTCAACTGCTAACAGAACTGTGACCTCCTACCGTCAATGGGCTGGCGAGTGGTTTTAGTCAAACAAGATAATTATTGTTAGAACAAAATCAAATCATGAGCAACAGCAAAACCACGGACTTTTATAAATGGAATGAAACATAATATATGTATTACATTATATGTTTGATGGATTTTATATAAACAACGAAACATGATATGGAGTTAAAAAAGACATTTTGGTTCTACTAATTGGTGGAGCCAAAGAAAACAAAACAAAACCACTTTATTAATGCCGTGTTCAATTCCATTTCGTTCTATTTTGTCTGCGCCTCAAAGGCTTTAAAGTCAGCTTGTTTTCAGATTTGGCAAAGGCAAGATGACGTTAGAAAAACTCCTTTCACATAACTTTCAAAATAAGTGCATCAGGAAGTGTTATTTTCACGTTTGCGTTGAGAATAATCTCAACGAAACATGTAAATAATATTTTCCGATGCAATTATTTTGAAAGTTATATGAGAGGAGCTTTCTCCTAACGTGATTTTATCTTTGCAGAATCTAAAACAAATAGTTTCAGAACACATAACTAAGACTACCCTAAAAATTTTAAAAGTCCAAGTTTTTCATTGGTAGCTTTTTTTATTCCCATATATGAAGTACTGTTATTCTTTGAAATCATCAATGAAAAACTTTTAGCTAATAATGAAGTCCAAAGTGGTGCATATAAAGGTGGTACATGTGAAGTTCGGAAATTGGAATCAGGATTCAGGAGGCATTGTAAGTTGTCAAGTCAGTTTTCTGTCATACATTTTTCTCAGTTTAGCATGAACCGTTCAAAGGTTAAAGAACCCTAAAACAACATATCAACACCCCATGATCATGGCGCGTCTCCATGAACTGTAATTGTCACCTGTGAAAGGTTGAGATACCAGCAGCACCAAACCGGACTATCAGAAAGGTAAGGATTGTTCTGGTTTTTTCCATGGCGCAACCCAGATGCAGGAAAAGGAAACAGAGATCGAGGATGAAGAAGGACAAGAAAGAGTTATGCGGAAGAAGAAAATTATACTGACAAACTAAAGAGAAGAGTGATCATTGAATGAATCTGTATTCAATTGGATTGAGAATATATAGGGAGTTTCCTATATTATATATATAGATACATTGAGATTGAAATGGCTAACAAAGGTTAACCACTAATAACTAACTGTTAACCGAATAACTAACTTAGCTGACAAACTAACTTAAATATATATATATTTGTTGAAGATGCAAGTGGTAGCATAAAAGAAACAGTTTGATAGGAAAAAGTTTACCTTTGAATGAGGAAGGAACCACAACAACATGCATATCCGTATTGTTGGGAGGAAGATGTAAACGAAGGGGATAGAGTTTCGCATTCAATGGGTTGCGGCAACACACAAGAATATCATCAAGCCCTGTTTCCTCTTTCAACTTATCCTTCAACTCCTCCACACTATTTCCTTTAAAGGTAAAGAATGCCTCTTTATGTGCATCATCAACATCACCATTTTCATCACCAACATCATAGAATATAATCCTCCCCTCTTTCATCGGTGATCTGCAATCATCAGAAGATTCGAGCTGCATCTGGGAAAAGAAGAAAATGACCAAGTTTAATATAAGTGTAATTCATAATCCATGCCCCTTAACTCTGGAATCCCAATTGCAAGTTTTACTTAACTTGAATGAACAAGGAATTCCTTGAATCACTAGGATCCATAACATTATCATTCATATTTTTGTTGCCATGATCTTGCCAAGTTGATAATTTGTCCTTGTATATATATTTTTGTACATGGAAAGAAGTACTTCCCCATTATCCCTATTTTATTTTTAATTAAAAGTAGATTCTCACTCTTGCATTACTTGAATTTTGTTTTTGTTGTACAAATCTCTTATCTATTTGTGTAAACCGACTCAAATTTCTTATGAACAGATTAAGTGTAGAGAAATTAGTTAAAAAAAATAAATTAAATTCATAATGAGCTTATGTAATTTTTTTTGAGATATTTCAATTGGGGTTTGCAGGGAAAGGTAGCTATGGGGAATTTACAAAAATAAAAATTCTAGCCGAAACATTTTGGACAACCCAATAAACAGGTCAGAAATAGCCAAAACACTTAAAGATGTTAGGGAATATTCTTGAAATACACTAAAACTAAATAATATATGCACAACAAGTAGAATTTTTTTTATAATTTATCAATTAAATATCCGAGTATAAAATTTTTGTAATAATGAATACATAATTTTGAAGAACATGGGATTACCCTGAAAGGAAGACACAAACTACGTTATTTTTTGTTTTCCGTTGAGAAAGACCACGGAAAACCAAACACACCCAACTTCATTGCAACTTCCGGTGCTCCTGATAAGGTATCGTGAGTCTCTCAACAAAAGTAATTTATGCCTTTCTCTTATATTGCATAACACCATCACGTTCTCCCAAAAAAAAAAATCCAAATTTTATTGTACCATATGTTTTAATGAGATTTTATGTTTTTTTTTTTTTTTTACCTTTTATACATATCGGAATAAAAAATTAAGATAGTGTATGTTTGGTTTACACATGACAAACTGCAAACATACATTTAGGACAAAGTCGTACTTTTAGATCCCAAAAGTAAGTTTGTAAAGATAAATCAAACATAACTTTAATAATTATATATTGCTAATGTAGAAAAAAAAGTACATCATCAATTAATCATGCATTGTCACATCATAAAAATATTTTAACTCTTATGATAATTATAAGTCATATATTATAATTTTTTATTAGTTGAGACAGATACCCTACCGGACTCATTAAACGTTATCATATCATGGTATAATATTGCTTTGGAAACATACACCAATGAGAAATTCTTGAGTACCTATATGTGGCATGTAAACTAAAGGCAGCTTTCCTACACTAAACGAGACAGTGCATGATCAATAAAATAATGGCTTTTTTCTGAAAATAAATTTGTTTTGAGCAGGTTGTGAGATGTTTAGAAAAAGAAAATTGAGTAAAATTGATTATAATCCAAAGATTATTCATTTTGCATTAAAGTTTATCATAATCAAAAGCTTTACTTTTAAGCATTTTAATTATAATTAAAATTTAAGATTTTTATCAAGCCTTTATTAAATAAAAGCAATTTTTATATAATCTATAAAATATATTATCTTAAAAATATCACTTGACATATTATTATCACAATCGATTATAAAAAAATCGATTATACATATTTAATAATCTTTTTTTTACACGCTGAATTTTCATACGACAAACCTCAGTTGTTCTTGGAGACCTTAGATCAATCTTGACAAGGGATCCAATAGGAGAAGAAGAACCAGATGGTGAAGGAGAAGGAGAAGGAGAACGATCTGTTGGTGTTGAATACATAGAACGATCAGGTGGTGTAATAGGAGTTGGCCTTGGTCTTGTTTTTTGTGTCTGAGATTGTCGTGGTCGAAGTTCCACAATGTCCACATCCCACAAAATCCAATTAGCAGTTGCAGTTCTATGTGGGACATCATGGGTAATGGAATTTCTCCATGGTGGTAATCCTCCATTGCCACGTAGGTATTGTCCATAACGTGTCTTTAGCCTCACCTGAACCCCTTCCCTAATGGGTTCCCATTCTACAGAAGAATCTAACCTTCTTGGCATTGTTTGTAGCACTTTCTTGGCCGTACCCCTCAATAGGAATGGCATATTGGAAGCTGTTAAGTATTTACCATAACAACTCTTCAAACGTATCACATTTTCATTCTCTACAATTTCTACTGTCCATTTAGCATTCTTATAGGTACCATTGCGGTCTTGGTATACACCTTCTTGATCATCATCTGCTAACATGTATTTGTCATGGTAGCTCCTTAGGCGCACCACATTGGCCTTTTGGAAGAATTCCATTCTGCTGGAGTTGAATTAGAAGATTCAGGGCAGAATGGAATAGGATTGTAGAGACAATAGGGGTAGAGAAGGAGGCAATATTAAGATAGAAAAGGGCCATGATGTGTCAATTACGCGTAATAGAACCACACACGTGTAATTAGAGTAGCAATTATGAACGAGTCGTTCTAAAATGGTGCAAAAGTTGTTGCATGAAGTTCACCTCTGTTTTTTTTTTTTTTTTTTTTTTTTACAAAACAAAAATTCAGAAGTTTACCTCTCTAGCACTGGGAGGATCTTGATGAGAATGGGTAGGGTACTATAATATCCGTCCTCATATCCGGGTTTAAAATAATACCCGAATCCTTACCTGCGTGGATAGCAACTTAAGTATCCGTACCTTTATCCGCTTGGTACCTAAATACTCATACACGCACTTTAGTTAACTATGAAAAATCAATAAATTAAAAAAGAGCATTATTAAAGTCTAAAATATCGTAATAGTATATAACAAGGCATACTATTCTAGTATGTTCTCAAATAAACAACAAATATTATAATTAAATAGGAAGAATAGAAAGCAGAAAGTTATGGTGGAGTGGTGAACGGACAAAATGACATTAGGAGTAGGAACTCGAGAAGAATAGGAAAGTAGTAACCACCTGTGTTTTTTAATATATTATTACTACCCGTGTACCTAAATATTAATTTTCATTTAAATTTTTTAATTTAATATATTAATAGTTATATATATAATAATTAAATAAATATTAAAATATAGGTATGCAGGTATGGGACGGGGGGTACTAAAGTACCCGTACCCGCACCCGTATCCATCAAATCTTGCGGGTAATTACCTGTCCCCGTACCCATACCCATTGTGTGGATAATAACCCTATCCATCATGGGTAATTTTTACGGGTATCCATTGGGTAAAATATTCATTGCTATCCCTAATCTTAATTGCTGAACAGATAAATTAAAATTAGTTGGATGTGGAGGAACGACTCATATGTGGTCACCCATGATGGGTAGCGACGATAATTTTCATTCGTGCGCATAGATCTTCGTGAGGATTGCTCCATTCAAGATCCCGCAAGTGAGGATTTTTTCCCGTAGGGATGGGGGAGAAAATCTCCTCAATGACAATTTAAGGATGGGGACAGGGATCATTCTCCCTACCATATAGGGTTTATGTGTTTGAGAACATTACAGAAATATCCTTAATATATATATATATTAATAAGAGAAACTTGAGGGGCTTGTTGAGGCAGTTCTTTCTCAACCTAAACCATCTTCATCAGCTTGTCGTTTTTGCCTTCATGGTGATGAAGATGACTTAACGGGAGATTCATATAGCTTTTTATTGTCGGAAACGACAACGTTAAAGGCTACTGCTTCCAATTCTCGTCACTCATCGAGTATAGCCCCATCGTCGCCCTGGCGACGTCGTTCCAACCTTCCATCTTCAAAATACAAAAGCCAAAGGTGAATACGTCACCGTTGCTCGTGCACATGGAGCCTGAGTCGTTGCCGCCTCTTCCGTTGCTAGAAATGTCTGCATTCACGATTGAGGAATTCAAGATCCCCGAAGAAGCTTCTGGAAACTTATCCGATAGCACGAGCTAGTCACCGTTTTGAGTTGAATCGACATTCAGATTAAAATCCAACATGGTGATTAATCCTCAAGGTATCAAATGCCTTCTATGACGATGACAACAATAGGATGGTCTGATGGAATTTAATGAAATCTAAAGGGGAGATTGCATTGAAGGAAAGATGAGTGCTGACAGTGAGGAAGCTAGGGTTTGGGTTTGCACCAGTTGCCCTTTCGAGGTCCCCATAATGAGGTGGAGAACATGAATGTGGGAGAAATACTCCCCATGATGGAAATCGGGGACGAGGGACAGAGAACGGCAGCTACTCCCTGCCTCTGTCTCTCCCTGTTTCCATCCTTAATGAAGGGTCTATGATTTAACCTATTTTTTCGTTTATATAAACTTGACTTATTTAGAAAATAAACTAGGCTTAAATTTAATGGAAGACCTAATTAATTATGCATGCTTAGCTTGAGTTTCTAAAATTTGTATTTAACCTACACTATGCCAGAAACGAATTTGATAGCGCATATTTAATAGCGGTTTCGGGTGATACCCTATAAACAATTGCGTGAAGATTTTTAATAGCGCTTTCATAAGAAAGCATTATTGAAAGATATACCTTTAATAGTGTTTCCCTAGGTAAATGTTATCTTTACCTCATACCTTTTTTATAAAAAAAAAAAAAAAAAACATGCTCGACCTTCAATGGTGCTTCGCCAGAGGAGCGCTATTAAAGTGTACTCATTTAATAGCATTTGCTCAAGCAAACTTTATTAAATGAGTAACTATAATAACGTTTGAGGAAACACAATCTTTCCCCCTGTATTGAAACAAAACCCTGTAGGTAACCAACTCTTTGAACGATAATTGAAACAATCCATGAACAACAAGACATGAAGTTAAATGAACAATAACCTCTACACATAAATCGGGATATTCAACGCACAATTTTCTCAGTTCATCAATTTTGTTGCTTTGTAACTCAACATTTGTGAAAACGCTAAATTGAATTATTTTATCAAAACTCTCCTATAAGGGTCTGTTTGCGAGTTAGATTTTAGAGGGGGCCGGTCCAAATTTGAGATTTTAAAAAAAATGAAGCAATAAAAGGATAGATGATTATATAACCTTTTGAATTACCATTTGTTTATTTCTATAAACATTTTATAATTTACTTAATTTAGAAATGAAAAATAAGTCTTTCCTTTCCTTTCCCTCCAAAACTCTCCTTGCAAACAACCCCTACGTAATTCTTCTACTATGTGTTCTTATCCTTCACACTCCAAATTTTATAAACTCATTCTCAATCTGTCATGTTCTTCATTTCTGGAGTTCCCTTTCTTATTTGGGAAAGATGGAAGAAATGTGACTCAATAAAATCCAGAATGTGAGCCATAATAAAACCCATAAGAGAGGATGAGATTCATAATGAAACTAATGTGGGTTTGCCCTCCATTCTCATTTAAGCGGTTCACTTGGGAAGCAATCATGACAAATATATGGGACTGCTCCCAAATGCACTACTCTATACTCCTTCTCCCTTCTCTCCCTCCTTGTTGTCATATCTAGTTCTTCAATTTGGCTCTTGTTGTCTACAACGTTTGGAAATAGGTGGAATCTGGACGTCATGGAAGAAAGGAAGTGTTGTTAATAGTAATTCATAAAACGATAATCTTTTGAAAAAGATATGTATAAAGTTGTTTAATATTTTAAAGCTTTACAAATTCAAGGTTTTTAATATTCATAGACTTGTATTTTTTTTAACCTTCATAATAAAAAAAAAAATTAATGTTCAAGTTGAAAATCATAAATCTAACAAAAAGTTGATGAAGCTACCTTTAACAATGTTTCCTATAGGAGAGAAAATTATTTGAATTACTTAGGAGAAACTGAATTACTTAATTCAATTCATATCGACTTAGGAGATTTAAAATAAACTATTACCAGAAGTGATAAAAAATATTGCATGACCTTTATAGATGATTTTTCTAGATTCGCTAAGGTATATTTACTTAAAACTAAAGATGAATTCTTTCACATGTTTCTTTTATATAAAGCTGAAGTAGAAAATCATTAAATAAAAGGATTAGAATGGTTAGATTAGATAAGGGTGGTGAACAAATTTTGTTTAATGACTTTTGTGAAAAGAAAGACATAATCATGAAACAACCCCCTTATTTTCACTTGAACATAAATGGAGTAGTTAAAAGGAAAAATTGGACATTAAAATAAATGATGAATGTTTTATTTGTTAGTTCTTGTGCACCTGACAATCTTTGGGGTGAGTCCTTGTTAACTACATGTCACTTACAAAATAGAACTTCCTATAAGAAAATCGGTAAAACACCATATGGGTTATGGAAAGGTTATAAGCCTAACATAAAATATTTCAAAGTGTGGGATGTCTAGCTAATATACTGCTTCCTGACCTTAAGAAAAGAAAAATAATATCTAAAACATCTATTTGCATGTTTACTGGGTATGCTAAGCATATTGGAATAGCGATGTGCTTACCACTACTAAAAATATGCGATTTTCATACGAATATTTCCTACAGATTTTTTGCGCAGGTATTTCCTGCATATTTTCATGCAGATTTAAAACTTTATGAAAATATTCTTGCAGATAAAAAATTTGTAGGAAATTTTGCCGACATGTGGCGGGTTAATGTTTACTGGGGTTTTTCTTGCAAATTTTCCTCAACAAAAGTCCGCAGTAAAGTCCGCAAATAATTAAGTTTCTAATTTACTATAAAAATTAACATGAGAAAATCGCAAGAAATTCCGCAAGTAATTAACTTTGAATTTTTACGTAGATAGTTCTTGTAGATTTTCTTGTGAACCATCCCTAGAAAAATTTTCGCAACTAATTAACTGTGGATTTTCCTACGAGGATTTGAGAATGGGTATGACAAAGAAATGAGACTTCTTTTGAAAATGATTTTTACGTATAATATTTTGCTGACAACGATCCCTTTACCTTTGTTGATGTTGTTAACTATCTTCTGATACTTCTTTTTGGAAAGAAACTATTTAAACTAAAATTGATTTCTTTACAAAGTTTAATTCGAGAGGCAAACCTATTGGTTGCAAATGATTTTTTAAAAGAAAATATAACTTTGTTGGATCAATTAAAAAATATAAAGCTAGGTTAGTTGCAAAAGGTTGTACGAACCAACAAAACATTGATTATTTTGATAATTTTCTACAGTAACTAGAATTTCTCCTATTCAAGTTTTAATAGCCTTGACTTCAATTCATAAACTTGTTATTCATTAAAAGGATGTAAAAATAGTTTTTCCAAATTAATCATGAGGAGAGATATATATGGTAAAACCTGAGGCTTAATTGCATGGTATGTGGACAAGAAAAAAGTGAGCAAACTTCTCAAATCCTTAGATGGTTTAAAACAAGAACCAAAACAATTTTGCATGAGTAATTTGGTCAAATTTTGACTACTAATGGTTTTTCTTATATTCAATTAGATGGATGTGTGGATACCAAACTACTAAATGGTGAATATGCATTATTTGTCTATATGTGGATAACATGACCATTTTTTATACTTGTGATGATATACTATATAATACTAAACCTTTTCATGCATTTAGATTTGATATGAAAGACATGAGCGAATCCAGTGTGATTTTGGATATTAAAATCACCAGGGCGATAGTATAATGCTATCACGAGAATATTATATTGTGAAACTTCTTAGGAAGTTCAGACACTATGAAGCTAAACCAAATAACAACCCTTATAATGCTAGCACTTGATTAAAGAAAATATTCCCAGAATGAGTATGCATAGATGATTAGAAATCTCTTATATGTCATGAAATTTTCTCGTGTTCACACAGAATATGTTATGGCCAAATTGAGTAGGTATATATACACACAAAATACCAATCTTGATCATTGGGTTGCACTGATCAAACTAATGAAGTATTTAAGAGGTACCATAAACTATGGTATCATACAAAGTAGATTTCTCATTGTATTAGAAGGATATTGTTATGCTAATTGGATTTTAAATTCAAATGGGACTAAATCCATTTGTGATTATGTATTTATCCATGGTAGTGGTACAATTACTTCGAGTTTATCCAAACAAACCATTATTACTAAATCTATCGTGGAGTTAGAGTTTATTCCTCTAGAATTGGATGATAATGAGGTTGAGTGATTGAAAAACTTCTTAGAGTGTGTTTTGAAAAGCTGAAAAAAAATAGATTATGCTGGTAATCGATTTTATAAATAATTGATTATTGTGATAATTGATTATAATCAGAATCTATTTTTGTTTGGGTATGTTTGCTGAAAATCGATTTTAAGATAATCTATTTTGTTTGGGTGGTGCAAAAAAAATCATTTTTACATAGTAATTTACGAAAAATGGTATGAAGATATTTGTTTATATTAATAATATTTTGTTGGGGGAGGGATAAAGGTGGAAAACATTTTTCAGATTAGAAAATAATCTAATCCAAAACAATCTAACTGTCCTACTCCAGGGATGGGAAAAACGGATGTTTTTTTTTTAAAAAAAAATTTCATACGTTTAATCAAAATGCCAAACATGCAAGATTATTTTATAAACAATTTTTTGGTCTCAAAACATCTTAAATCAAAAAAATCCAGCGGTCCCAAACAAGCTCGTAGTAAGTATTCAATTAAGAATTAAGCCAGCTCCTTCTGTGTTATACATTGTGGTTGCCTGGCGATAATAACCATCGTAAAGAATGAGACTTTCAATTGTAGAAATAAACATATTGACTAAAACATAACGTGGTTAAGTCACTACTAAATGATAAGATTATATCTATTGATCGATTGTGTCAAGTCACAAGTGAATTTAGTCGATCCTTTGAGTAAGTCTTTGGTAAGGAAGTTAATAAATGAAACTTTCACAAGAATGAGAGTTGAGCCAATTTGAGAAATCAATAGTGATGGTAACCCAATCTTTGTGATGAATTTCATATTCCTTATGTGTATTTTATAAATTGCAATATACGCTTGACAAAATCACCTATGCGAGTATCAAGTGAGACCGCTTATATAAGATTGTGACATAGTATTTAGAACACTTATGAACTTCTAAGCACCCACATGACCTATTAACGCAAAACAACAAAAAGAAAAAGAATTGTGGGAGTATAATATGAATAGTAGGATTCTAACTTTCACCAAAGTGTTTTGGTTTATACTAGTTCACAACTTTACTGATAATACTATATATATGTTAAAGTCCTTTTCATATGGGTCTGGTTCATAGTCTAAAATATATTTGATTCGAAGCATTTACACTTATCATGTTAACTCGTGACTTTCCTTCTTTAAATAATTTGAAATGTATAGGGATGGTTCGGGTATTTCAAAATAATATTTCAAGGAAACGAAGTCCCGTGTTGCTTAAGAGCCTTTACATAGCTTATAAGCTAACATTTAATTCACGATTTGTAAGATACTCCCTCCATCCCGTAATATAGGAACCTTCTAACCAATTCACGTCCCATAAGAAAGTTGGTTATTCTAATTAATAACATTACATTTATATACAATTTTTCCAAATTGCCCTCAAATTTATGATACTCATAATTCTACTTTTTCCACTTAATTAATCACTCACTCAATTAACGCGACTCATCATCTCCCCGATAAATTTATCCCCTTTGAATGGGAGCAAAAAGTTCCACGGAAAAGTTTCACTTTGATCTTGCCCAGGGAGGGACCCAGGTGTGGGATATTGGGGGCAACTAAGTAAAAAATATAATTACTAAATGTTGAATAATTTAATTTTGCCTTCACTAAAAAATAAATGTTGTCCCCATTGAAAGATAAATACTGCTTTCATTGTTTTGCAACCCTACTCTACATAATACTTTTTCATTTTTTTTTTTTTTTGTGAACAATCAAGTGTGCATTCATATAAGATGAATAGTAGAATGATTGTTTAGTCATAGTCACATACATAGAGAAAAATATTTTTTATAGTGTTGAAAATGAAAAATTATACCACAATCTCAAATTATAATAATGATATCATTATTTTATCGCTTTTGTATTTATATATTATTTATAAAAATATTTATAATATATAATTTTATTCCTTCTAATCAAAATTTCTGGATCCATCAGCGATCTTTCCCACTAAGTCTCCACAGTAAATTTATCCACTATACAGTTGCGCTTGCGTGCATAAATTCAGGCCAATGGTCCAAACCTGGTGGATTTGCCCCTCGCAGGCTTACACCATCATAATAATGGCCTAGGAATTTTAAATTTTAATTATTTTAATTTGAAATTTTGTTTTATTTGATCTTATCAGAAAACGTAATGCTTAGTTTGAGAGAGAAAATGAAAATAGAAGATAAAAAGAAAGGAAATGAAAATAGAGAAGATAGAAACAAAATAGTGAAAAAATAGTGAATTTTAAAGATAATTCGATAAGAGAGAAATATAAAAGAAAATAAAAAAAAAGATAATTAATTCTTGAGACACATGAAATCATATAATTTTGGTTTAGAAAGAAAAGTGTGTTATATGGTATGAAGGAAGTGCTTCTCCCAATTTTCTTCTAATTTTTGGGAAGAAAACTTTTTTGTGGTACCCATCCCATGTTTTTCCTAACCAAATAGAAGAAAACTTTATTTTCTTATGTTTTTTTCTCCTCTTATTTTCATTATTTACAATTTCATTTCAACCAAACAAACCATTAGATGGGAAATATAGATTTTTCATCTTTCAGCCGTTTTTTGGTCAAAAAAAATTATTGAAGATAATCTATTATGTTTGATATCTAGTTTAAATTTTTAGAAAAGTTTTTTTTTAAGAAAAAAAAACTGTTTTGTGCATCATCTATCATGGACCGGTGGAATGTTGTCATTTTTCATTATTTCCTAATCTGAAGACTTTCTTCCCAGTTTACCCATTTGCCCCACGTAAAAAACAAATTTGTTTACCCCTTCACTTCACCCCACCTAAAAACAAATTCAAGTTCTATTCTTAACTACCATTCAAGTTTTGAAGACATGCTTCTTAATTTTCTATCATTGCCTGTTGTGATATTGCTTTGAATAACATTTGTTTATATCTTAAATTCTCTATATTATTCAAATGAAATATTTATTATTTATATTGAACTATTCTAAAAAATAATATATTTTCACATGTTTTATAGTTATGAAAAAATGTTACAAATTTTATTTACTTTTTATAATAGAAAGAAAACAATGACAAGATATGAAAAAATAAACATAAAAAACATAATATATTATTAATATAAACAAATAACTTCATATTAGATTATTTTCCATAGTTTACTATGTTAAAGTGATTTTTTTGCATCATTCAAACGGAATAGATTATCTTAAAATCTTTTTTCAGCAAACAAACAAAAACAAAAACAAAAACAGATTCTGATTATAATCGATTATCACAATAATCAATTACACAAATAATCAATTATTGATATAATATATTTTCTCCAACTTTCTCAAATACAATATAATTATAGCAAGATTAAGGGTGTGTTTGGAAGAGCTTATAGAGAACTTAATTATAAGAATAACTTATGGAAATAAAATTATACACATGGTTTATGGAAAAAAAGTTTATGATTTTCCTATAAGCTCTTTTTAGCTTATGAAAATAAGCTTGTCAGAGAAGCTTATGAAAATAAGTTATTTCTTGTTTATTTAAAAAAAAATTATTGAATAAATGTTTAATTAGCTGTTTACTCAAACGCACCCTAAATTTGACGTGATCTTGATCCCCTACTATTTCCCTTGCCCTATTTTATGTAACGTTAACACGTTTTTTATTTGATCATAGACTCCAACTGAACACTAACATTAATGTGATCCACCACCACCAATAACGTAAACATGATAATTTTTTTGAGTTTTCAGAGTACTGAACCTCTTCCTCTCTTAGCATCTTCTTCTTCACCATCTGAATTAACCAGAATTGCTTTCTTTGCTGTTTTGTGTACTTGATACTATTTTCAAATATGTTTGTTAAATTCTAAAAGATTTGTGTGTTTAAATTCTATGGGGAAATAATTATTAAATATAGGAAAATAATATTGGGTACGAAAAAGATTTCGTATAAAACCTTTACGAATGAGCAATGGTCTACCAGGTATGCATTTTGTTAAATTTGTTAACTGCCCGTATATGGTGGTCTGTCGCTTTATTGGTCAAGGAGACCATCCTTCATCTTCGTATGAATTTTTTTTGGCAATATAAAGCATATCTTTAGATAGTGACTTTATGCGTCTCATTGTTAAACTTAGAGAAAGATTGAATGAATAAAACATCTCACTTGATTATTGAAATGAAGAAAGTAGCTCTGTAAAATGCAATTAGTTTAACTTACGAACTCACATACTCCTAGTTGCTCGTGAAGCTTGAGAAAGAGATCCAGTTTTAATGATCCTTTGTAGCACTGTGCACCATCTCAATAACATCTTGTTTAGAAAGATCTCTAAGAAAATGAAACTGCACATCAATATGCTTACTTCTGTCATACATAACTGGGTTCTTAGACAACTTAATTGCTGAACTATTGTCACATAAAAGTGTGGTGCAGCCTTCCTGAGTATATGCTAATTCTTTCAATATTTTTCTCATCCAAAGAGCTTGACAAGCACAAGCTGCTGCAGCTACAAATTCTGCCTCTGTGGTAGACAATGTAACAATTGGTTGTTTATTTGAAGACCAAGCTATGGCTCCACCACTCATCAGGAATACAGAACCAGATGTGTTTTTCCTATCCTTCATATCACCTGCATACTCACTGTCTGTATAAGCTAATAATTCTTCATTCCCTCCCTTCTTATATAAGATGCCAAAATTCACAGTCCTTTGCAAGTATCTCAGGACTTTTTTGGCAGCCTGAAAGTGCAAATTTGTTGGTTGACTTGTGAATCTGCTGATAAGACTCACAACAAACATCATATTTGGTCGAGTTGCAGTGATATAAATTAGGCTTCTTACCATTTGCTTCTAGTGTGTCTCATTCACCCTTTCTCCTTTTTCATCTTTGTACAATTTATGTCGTGGAACCATAGGAATTCCAACTAAATTACTATCAGACATTTCAAATCTTTTTAAGACTTCCATGACATATTTCCTCTGATATATGTAAATTCCATGATCCTCTTGCAGAATTTCAATACCAAGAACGAATCTCATCTTTCCCAAATTTGTCATATCAAACTCTTTTTTATATAATTTTTTTTATTTTGATTAATTTTTTAAATATTTTATTAAATAATATAAATGGTTTATATAAAATTAAATAATATAAAAGTATCATTTATATAAAATATCATATCAAAATATCTTTTTATGTCATTTTATATTGATAATCTAGTTTAACGGTTAATTTTACCAAACATTTGAAATTCAATTAACAAACTTTTCAGCTATAAGCCTTCAAAAAAAAATAATTTTTTAACTTTAAACTAGCTTATCAATTATTTTTGTCAAAATTGACTTTAAGCCGCATATCGAAGTAATGAATGAGTTATTTTCAGGGTCGGCACAAGGACGAGGTAATTAAACCCTAGCTTCAGGCCCACCAAAAAAATAATTTACTTTTAATTTTTATAAATAAAAAAGATCCAACCTAAAACACAAACATAACCCAAATACTCTCTTTCACTTTAAAGAATAAGGTGTGACTCAAAATTTGGGCTTACTTACTCTTCGGCCAACCGTGGTTATTTTGCTTGAACAAAATGATGTAATTTGCATTCATATTTTTTACAATATACATTCATTTAATTTAAGATTCTCAAAGAACTGTTCAAAGAGGATGTTAATAACGTGAACCATTACGTGCTTGACACGGTTGAAGTAAAACTGAATATTACCACGTGTTGTGATCTCGAAGAGTTTACAAAATCTGAGTTACTCAATAATAAATATGCTTTCTTGAACAAGACCTCTTTGGGAGGAAGTATTCAAATACTACTTGTCTTTCTAATCGAACAGATGACGTCATAGCCCTGATCTTAATTGATTTTTTTTTTTTTATTAGCCTTGTTTTTTGATAATATTATTTAACCAAATAATCATATCATCATAATAATGTTATCGCATTAGCTTTTGAGCACACAATTAAAAATGTAATCGCATCTTTTAAATTACCTTTCCATACTTACCGAACATTCACGATGACAATCAAAGGAGGCACAAACAAGGCTTGTGCTGCCTGCAAATACCAAAGAAGAAGATGCTCAAAGGAATGCCCTCTAGCTCCATATTTCCCTGCAGATCAACCTAAAACTTTTAGCAATGCTCATCGTTTGTTTGGGGTAAGCAACATAATGAGAATATTGAAGCAGGTACGACCAGATGAAAGGGACGAGGCCATGAAATCCATTATTTATGAGTCTCATTTGCGTGCAAAATACCCCGTTGATGGTTCTTACGGCGTTATAAGGCACTATCAATGTATGGAATATCATGCCATGGAACAGTTACGTTATGTACAAATGTTGCTTGCATTTTATAAGGAAAATTCTCCAAAGCCTCTCATTCCAATGGATCAATGCTCCTTGCTGCCTACAAGTAGTGATGAATTTCCAATTTATAATCATGAAGTTTCTTCATTTGATGGTATTTTAGATTATGTTTGTGATGCTAATTATATCGACATGAAAACATTGGCATGTAGGAGTGACATCACTAATGTTAGCACCAGCGCTTTAGATGCAAATTCTGATTTGATGTCAATGCATGGACTATCCTATCATGAAAATGATCAATTGGTCTACATTGCTGCTGGGAGTACTAATATTAACGCAGATGCTATGGATGCAAAATCTGCGAAGTTTAATTTAATGATGGCTGACCAAGGACTAACTTATCACCAAAAACATGACATTTCTGAATATGATGATACATCATTTGATGGATTTGCTGATGATAGAAGAGCATACCTTGAATGCAAGGTTGCATGCGAGCCATTGTCAAGGTATATATTTTTGTTCTTATTTTAAAAGAAATCGTTTTTTTTTTAAAAAAAAAAAATAGTCAAACTGTTATTTTTTTTTTATAATAAATTACAAATTATGGTGCGTGGAATTCACATACATGTCATTTATGAATGTAATTTGCAGTGTGGAATTGTATTAGTAGCTTAATCATCAGTCCAAGATGCATGCAAGAGAGACTTTGAACATCTTTGCAACAAGAATAAAAGCTTCCTTCCAAGGTTTTAAATTGTGGTTGCAGTCATGATTGCGATCGTGTTGCATTATTAATCATTATGGACAATTCTTTGAAAATGCGGCCAATATACGACCGTTGCGGATGTAATACGGGTTTAAAGACTTCCAAAACTATAACATCACGGTCAAAATTGCGATTGCAGATCTCTTTTTAAAATGCTGCTTCCTTCTATAATGGTGGAGATGAACATATTGTTTGTTTTGTTTTTTTTGTCACACATTGATCCTGTTCCTTTAGTTACAAATCGTTGCCAAGTTGTGGATAGTCTATACATTGATTAAGATTTTTTTTTTTTAGTTGAATTAATAATGATTTGGTTAATCCGCCTTTCAACCTGTCTCGTTGCTGAGCTTAAAGCTATTCAAAAAGGTATTTGAGTTAGTTTGGGATGATGCAAGTTACGTAAAGGTTATTTATTTGTGAGACACATTCTATGGATGTGCTTCACTTGGTGCATCATGAGTCTCTTAAGTTTGTTTCACCTATATGCGGGTATTCTAATGAACATCAAGAGGCTCAGTTCGTGAGGGGAATAGCTTCGCGGATTATAATCACCGATTATATGGCTAAGATGGGTGCTCAACATAATAAAGAATTTGTTGTTTGGTCTCCTCCACCCGTTGGGATCACTCACCTCCTTTGAATGAATAATGATTTGGTTAATCACTTCACATTTATTCTAACGTGCCTGAACTGAATTTTCATTATCATTCTCCTTTAATTTTATATCTTTTTTGTGTGTAGTTCTCATCATTTTCGGATTATATATATATATATATATATATATATATATATATATATATATATATATATATATATATATATATATATATTCTGGATATTACTGGAATTGAAAAATCGAAAAAACCGAAAATTACATTCATGTAGATATCTCAAGAGTCGAATTCTAATTTTACTCGTAATGTACAAACCCGATTTACTGGTCTTTATTCAGCAATATTGAATAGAGTTTCAAATAGTTGGATTAGATAAATTTTGGATGAGATGATAATGGATAAAAAAACAAACTAATAATCAATTAAAAATTATATATTAGAAATATTTTTTTATCTCTACTTTTCCTTCTCTAAAAAGTATTTTTATCTCTCAAAACATCTTGTTTCTCTCATTAAAATTTTTATTTCTCACTCTAAAAAAGTGTTCATCTCTCTAAAAAAGTATTTCTCTAGCTAAAAAATCTTCTCTTTCTTAATAAACGTATTTCATCTAAAAAATTGTATTTCTCATCTACAAAATTTTATACTCACTAAAAAAATTATATGAGTTTAATTGTTATATACTGACAATGTAAAATTTTTTGATACAGATATTTCAATCAAAAATTGTCATATCAATAAATAGATTTGACTATTACCCTAACTACTTTAAAAGTTTTTCATACCATGATTAATGATTGATTGATAGTATAAAAAAATTTTACAATGTTAGTGGATAACTATTAAACTCAAATTATATCCCTCTACCTAAAACTTTTCTTTCTCTCTCTAAAAAAAATTATTTCTCTCTATGAAATTTCTTCTCTCTCAAACTTATGTTTCTCTCACTAAAAATTATCTTTCTCTCTCTAAAAAAAATATGTTTCTTTCTTAAAATTTCTTGCCCTATCTAGAAAAGTTGCTTCTCTTTCCTAAAAATTTATGTTTCTCTCACTAAAAATTTCTTTCTCTCTTTAAAATAGGTCTTCCTCTCTCAGTACTACAAGAAAAACTGACTTAATTACCCAAGACTTACCGATGGCCAAAATAAAATATATAAAATATCTCGTTGGTAATAATGGCTAGCCATGGCCACAAAGAAAAGTCGTCAGTATTTTCAATGGCGAAGCCATGAGAAAGATCTTAGGTAAATTAATGTGCTCATTACCTATAAAAATGACTGACGATAACGCACATAACATTACCGATAGTTGTAGCCATCGGAAGTTGGGAACATTGTACGTACTGACGGGTGTGTTCATCGATGCAGTTATTTTTTTTAATTATTTAATTTGTTATTACTAATTTATTCATTAAATTTAAACTAAAGTTAATTTATTCATTATATTAATTTTAATTATTATTTATTTCTTATATTTTATTTATTAAAATTAATAAATTTTATTTAAAACATGATAAATAAAATAATAGACAAATACAATTAAATTTTAAATAAAATTTAAAATTAAACGATAAATAAAATAAAATAAAATTAAAAATATAATAATGAATAACGTTTCCAACTGAATCAAATATAAAATAAAAAATCGTAAAAAATATAAAGTAAAATCATAAACAATGTATAAAAATGAAAAAAAAAAACCCCAAGATAATCTAATATTCATCATAACCGCCCAATAGGTCATCTGCAGACGACTGCTGCTCCTTCTACTCGACGGCCTGGCTCGACTTTAGCTATTGCATAGGCTGTTGTGTGAGCTGTGTGTCGGATAGTACGATTTGTAAGGCAGTCTCCCTCAAGGCACGATTCTCCCGCATCGACTCTTCTCTTGTGCCATCATCGTCTGTATCCTCTCCATCATCACACGTTCACACTACTCACTAGCGGCCATTCTTTGCCTTAGCTTGACAATCTCATTGGCATCCTGAGAGCGGCAGTAGCGTCTCGTGGATGCTCTCGAATGCTTAGAGTAAATGATGGAGGTCCCTCGTTCGTTGTTGTTGGTGAGGTTTCTAGCACCGTAAATGTGGTTGTTATTCTAGAATTGGTCAATGTTGCTATCATGATACCTCAGCGCTTGACCAAATCTGCAATCCACCAACGTGTCATCATTTGTCTTGCATTCATTGTCGTAATATATAAAGCATGCATTGTTCACACAACAAGCAATCCTTTTAGCCTTTAATCTCAATTTTGACAATAACTTTAGCGCCATAATGATTTTTTGGTAAACCCCTTTTTATAAGTGTTACCTCCAGAAGCATTTTGGAAATAAATTCAAAGCACTAATCGGAACTTTCCGATTGGACTTGCAAGTTAAAAGCCTCACATACATTGATAATATAGAGTCTGTAGCCTCTTCATACAACGACTTATTTGTCTCAACTAACAAATTATAAAATCATGGGGCTTCTTCATTCAGAGGTTCTTCCGTATTATGTGACTAATGTGAATGCTTCATGCACTATGAGAGCATCACACACCATCTTCTATATTGACACAAATTGTTCAGTGTTCACCATATCCCATATCTACACAAATGCTTGAAGCACCTATGCAATTGTCGTGAACTCCTAAATCAAAATATGGCTTCTCTTCACCATGATCAGTCCAAATCCAGTAATTAGGCTCAAAATCTTTGTACACTCCCATTTAACGCACGAACATCTAATTCTCCTCATCGATATATTGTTATTGCGGACTTGCTTTGGAAACAAACTCTTCAACCTCATCTAAAGAAGATTATTTCAGACCCCTTCATCCCATATAAAACCTATCATACATCCAACTATGATTCGAAAGATAACAACCAATCTTCTGTATGTTTAAATAAATGTAGCTATATTTAAACATTAAATTTTGCCAGCATGCTCCTTAAAAAATAAATTTGGCAATCTTAGATATATCCACCAACATTCAGAAACCAGAATCACTCTCTTTCATTAATTAGTATATGACTCTATCCCATTCGAGAAGAAACTTGTTTATCACTCAATCAGTTATTTAATAGTTATTCTTTAATTCTCATACCTTATATTTGACAAAATTTCAGCAGCATTTCTCATTGATCTCCAAGTGACTTGACCGCAGTGAGATCTACCGCTATCAAGTTTGCACCCAGAGAACAAAAGGAAATGCATCGAACTGAAATTTCGTCAAATATAAGGCATGAGAAGTAAGGAATAACTATTATATGAGTGAAAATTTTTTTTTTCCCAAATTGTCCCACTTGGTCAATTCAAGATTAAATACAATGAGTTGTACCTTGAAGGAGTAGATGTGCTCAATAATATTGAACCTCAAACAGGAAACTAATTAGGTTTTGCTCAAGTATTAACTTGTCTAGAAAATAAAGCTTTAACCCTATGAGGCAATTTTACCTTTTATACTCGAGATTCAAGTTCACAGGATAAATGCAATTGCTCAAATCCTAGCATTTTAGCAACATAAAGTGCATAAAGATTGGTAAAATTGACAAACAAACACATAAGTCACTATTCTAAAAAACTATTTATCTGAAAAAATAATTTCATACATTAACCAAAGGTTATTAAATTTTAAAATTTTATTTGTTATTTATATTTTTGTTTTAAGTCTTATGAGGTGTAACCAATATGTGGTTGGTCCGAGTGGTAACGAACTCGACCCCCTTAAACAGGTGACTAGGAGTTCGATCCATGACTTTTCTGTACGGAGAAAACCTGGTTGTGATAGGTAAGCCCTTCAATGTCGTCCAGTAAACTCTGAGGATTAGTCTCCGCAGTTGCTCGCGGGAATACTTTGGGAAACCAAAAAGTCTCGTGAGACTTAACACCTGTTATAAGTGCTAAGAAAAAGTGGTATTACATTCCTTAAATATAATTATACTGGACCTATTTTTTTATTTTTTAATTCCTTCTGTAATTTAAATTATTTAATCGGTTTATTTAATTATTTAAGTATTATTTATTTTTATCACTTGATTATTTTTTTAATAAATTATAATCTCTTTCTCTTATTGGTATATGTCACGGCTTATAGTGCCAATTAAATTTTTAAATTTTATTGATTAAATATTTTTTTTGTTTTAACTCTTGAACATCTGTTATAAGTGTTAAGAGAAATTTGTATTATATTTATTACATTTAATTATCAAGGACATATTTATCTTATTTTTAGTAACTTTATTATTTTAATATTTAAATATTTAGTTATTTATTTATTATTTTTATTTATTTAATAAATTTATTATAATTTTTAATTAGTTAAATATTTATGTAGTTAATTATAATTATTTAATCATCATTTTATTATAATTAGTTGTTATTTAATTTTAAATATTTAAGCAGTTTATTTATTAATTATTTATAATTTTGAAAATTTTAACTATTTAATCAACTTGTTTTTTATAAATTTATTTATTAGTTAATCACTTTAATAAGCTTTTAGTTTTTATTTATTTATTTATTATTTACTCAATCAGTTTAATCAGATTTTAATTATTTAGTTTATTAAATAATTATTATTTAAGTTTAATTTACGTTATTTAAGTTTAAATAAAATATGTCATTTCACTTTACAGTCAGCGGATGAGTCAAACAATTCCAAAGGAAAACTTCATAGCTGGAAGAAAATCAAAGCCTTCTAGCTCATATAGAAATGATATATCTTAAATACCCCTTTTTTCATATAAAAAGATTATGAACTTCACGATTATCTATGTGTATGTGTTTGTTTGCACGTTTGCAGCTGCTTTCAAGGATGACATAATTGTAAAATATTTTATATTCAATGTGATAACAGAAATTTTTTGCTTTTGCCAACGTCAGTTGGCTAACGTGATCACAAACATAGCCCTACCCATCACATAAATGCCATCAAACTTTTCTAAAGTAAAGAACAAATAATCACATTTCCATGCTAAAAATGAGAATATTCAAACCGGTATCAAATATGATTTCCCATATCAAACCAACAACAATTTATAATGAATCAAAGTGATAACAACATCATGTAAGACACAATGGTCCGAGCATATTATTACAACAAAACAACAATCGAGATAAGCACTAAGGGATGGTAAATTATTCCACTAAAATTGTCACGACCATCCGATCCGGACGCCACAAAAAAAGGTAAAAAATAGAGGAGCTACTATCAAAATTTTTAAATGGGAAAATCTTGGAAAACTCAATTATTTATGGGAAAAAACTGATCTTTTAAAAAGAGAGAGATTTGAGTTCGAGAGTCGGTTACGAACATGAAAGGTGTTAGCACACTACACCGCCCGTTCTAGGAACGATACTTCAAGTTAATTGTACAAATTTTTTAATAACGTTGAAAATATTGATTTTACCCCATTTTTGAAAATAAAAGAAAATAAACACAACATGTGAAAATGAAATTTTTGCTTGATAGAATGATTATTCTGCTCCTATGTATTTCCGGGTGTGATGGGCCGGAAACTCAAAGCCATGTAGTTCTTAATAAAAAAGGTTTAATTGGTTGGTTGATTTTAATTTTTGAGAAAGATTTGATTTAGAGAGTAATTTTGAAAAGGAATTTTATTTCAAAAATAATTCACTCTTGTAGAGGGTCCAAGATAGCAGTGTTATACGATAAACCCTTACAATTCATACGACACTTGAGGATGAAAAATTCATACATCAACGTCGAAGATTGTTGCATGAATTTGAAAATGTTATTATTTTAGTTTTGTTTTTTTAAAAAAGGGGTAAATTTAGAAACATTTTATTTTCTAAAAAAAGGGCAATTGACTCTTGCACAGGACTAAAGATAGCAAAGTTATATGATGAACCCTTACAAATCGTACAATACTTAAGGATGAAAAAATCATACATCAACATCATAGATTGTTGCGTGAACTCAAAAGAAAAAAATTGAAAGAGAAAATAAAAACATTTTTTATTTTTTAAACACCTCACTTTTGCACAGGGTTAAATCCCTACGACGCTTGAGGATGGAAAAATCATACATCAACGTTATATATTGTTGCATGAATTAAAAGAGATTTTTTGTTTATTATTTCTTTATCTTTTATTCAAAAATACACATTTTTTTTTAAAAGGATTGGGCTACCAAAAGGCTTAAGTTGGACTCCCATTTCAAGCAAAGACTCACGCACCCCTTCACCAAATAAACACACAGCCTTTCTACAAGTTAACAAATAAAAAATATGTAAAATAGATTGATTCGTCCTATACCTTTATTTAAATTTTTATATTAGTTCTATATGTTTTATTTTTTTCAAATTAGTCCTACACGTTATATTTCGTTTCCATATTAGTCATTTCCGTCAATTTCGACCTAACGCTGTCAGATTTGACTTGACGTGGCTATGATATTAGTATGACACCTGGCTTTCAATCTGACGCCGTAAGGTCAAAATTGATGAAAATGACTAACGTGAAAATGAAACATAACTTGTAATATCAATTTGAAAAAAATAAAAATTATAAAACTGATGTGAAAATTTAAATAAACGCATAGGATCAATCAACCTATTTTGTCTAATAAATATAAGCAATTAAAAACAAAATAGATAAAAGACCAAAATAAAGGAAGAAAAAGCACGGAAATAAGAAACAAAAAAGAAAAGAATCTTCCAGAGAGCAACAGAAACGTTGAAAACAAAGAGGGGTGGTGAGGAAGACATGAGTATGGGGACCATTCTTCATCACACCCTCTCCCATTTTCTTTCATTTTCACGTTCAACAACTCCGAAAAATGAACAATCCCTTTTTTTTTTCCAGCCACCATGATCTTCAAGAGATGAAAATCACCTTCCAAGGACCAAGCCCTCCATCGCCAAACACCTCCTACCATCTTCCACATCAACCTTCACAATCCCTCCGAAACTCTAGGCCAAACCAAGAATCTCACCTCCACTACCAATCATTGAAGCATTATCACAAACAACTTGAGCCGGGACTGGGATCCTCACCGGTAACGGGAGAGATCGAGTAGGAGAGAATGTGAAACATAAAATAAAATAATATTATTTATAAAATAATATCACTTTATTCCATATTTCTCTCTTTCTCTCTCTCCTATCAGAACCCTCCATTTACTCAAGAGGAGAGAAACTCCTTGGCCCACTCTCCCTCTTCCTTCAACACTAAAACACAATCAGAAATCACCAAAATGCTTCCATCCAAAACCGAACACACCAAAAAACAACCACTCACAACAGCTACCAAAGCCACCACAGCGTTTTCATCCGCCATCTCCACCACGAGCCAGTCCCTGCTCCACCATCCCGCTCGTCGTTCCTGCACTGCGTCCTCTCCCACGTAGCAGAACCGGACCACCGCCGCAAACCAGTTACCGGACACGCGAGATCCATTGTGCTCTTCCATGCCAGTCCACCGCAGCTCCGTCGAAGTCAACCACCGTGACACCACCGCCACTCCGCCGCAAGCCACCATTTCCACCCAGGACCATCACGGACCACCACGCACTAGGACTTTCGTGCAAATCGTGTCAGCCGCCTAAACTACAGAACCGTTGCCATTCCATCTCTCCAGCCGCAACAACCGCCGTTTGCACCAACCACATTGTGACCACCGACGGCCGTTCGCCAGGACCACCGCGAGCCAACACACCACCACTCCATCGTTCCCCTTCTCTCTCAGGTTTTGGTTGCGGAGTCACCACCCCCTTTTTAAAAATCAAGTTCTCTCTTGTTTAAGCAAAAAACATGATAAGGATTGCTTGCTGCTGATACCAATTGATCTGAACAAATTTGGCTTCATATGTTCAATGGTGCAGTGTGTGCCATTGCCATTACGGGCATTGCCTAATAAAAAAGGGAAATAAAGTAAAAGAAAACAAAACAAAGAAAGAAAAGATACAAGACAGTCAAACCCAAAATACCCTTCGTGCCTCTTTGTCTATTTTTGAAATTGAAACTTTATTTATTTATTTTTTTTATTTATTATTCTGCTTTTATTTTATATTATTATTTTTTTAAATAAGAAATGGACTTCTAGGTGAACTAAATAAAAAGGGATTATAGACCAAAATGTTACTCCAATTTTTTTTTTATTTTCTCTTCTTTTTTTTAATTTTCTAATCACTTAAGTAAAAGATTAATTAACCTGAACAAAATTGGGTGTTCAAAAAAATGAATCATAATATAATAAAAGAAAACATAAAGAGAGAGAGAAAGGGAAATAAAATTGTGGCAGTTCAACTAATTTCAGTTGAACAATAACAGGAGATAGCAGTTTCAATACATCAAGCACACACCACACTATGCAACAAATTATTTTTAGTACCTACATAGCCCTCTATGTTCATTGGTCCTCCTGCAATGCGTCTTTTCGAGTTTTCTTGTTGTTTGCATTTTTTCTTCCATGTGTTTAATAGTGTCCGCGTCAGTAAAATGACATTAAAATGAACAAGGATAATTTCCAAAAAAGAAAGATAGAAGAAGATCTGATAGCTGGAAATAGGTGGTGTATTTCGATGGTGCTTCGTGTTACATACAAGGAGAGGGGGAGGGAGAGGAAAAGGAAATGGAGCAGAGGGAAGAGGTAGTGGTTCGCAGTCAAGATGAGAACGATGGAGAATTGGGATTGAGAGAATAGTGGAGAGTGCAACGGCGAGGAGAGAAGGACAATGGCCGGAGAGGGAGAAAAGTGGAGAGGAGAACTGAGGGAAGGAGGGAATGAGTGAAAATGAGAGACTCTCGCACATAAAACCCTTTGGTTTCACCATATTTGCCAATGGTTGAGCCGTTGCTAAGTAAAAAATTAAAGTACTGATTACAATACTAAAGAAATGTTAACCGTCTCCAAATTGCAAAAGTCAATTACCGACAGCGTGGCTATCGATAAGACAGTTACACATTTACTGACGGCTAAACTGACGGTAGTTAAGCACGCAACATTTCGTGCATTTCCACACGAAAATTAGGGCCTGACTTACTGACATAGTGGTTGTCAATATTGGGGATGATTATTAACCTCTCTCTTTACTGACGGTCATCTCCCTCGATAAATTTAGTAGTTGCCTAAGGACACGAATCTGCCGGTAATGAGCTATGAGTGATATGATAATATTCTGTCTTAAAAAATATTCCTTGGGAGGTACCCAAAAATACCGGATGTAGCAGGTAAACATGGTGCCATATTTTAATTTAAACTCTTGTAATAGACTTCTGCAAATACTCTATTTGTAATAACTAGTTGTGTACCCGTGCATCCGTACGGGTCGTATTGCGTTGCGTACTATTATTTTTTCTAAAATTAAAATTGAAAATGAAGAGTTTTTTTTATGTATGAAAGAAATGATCAACAAAATAAATAGTATACCCATATTAACATATTAATAAAGCATACAATTACATTTACAAAGTAACTAATAAAAAAAAGATGATTAATATCGATAAAAGTAAGAAATAAATGTTCACCCGTCTTAAGTAGATGATCACACTTGTAGTCATCATACGGGTGAACATTTCTTCACTGTGATAATCATCAGACGGGTGATCATTTATTCACTGATAGTCATCAGATGGGTGAAGATCTTCAGGCAGTAGTCCAATCCATTATGTTGCGAGGAGATAATCAATCACAGAATTCAATTGCGTCTCTCGCAATAAGTAATATGTAAACTTCTTTGCATGTGGGACGGGTCATAAAAAGATTATGTTGACATTTTTTGGTTAGAATGATCAATGTATATAGGATAAAAATGGGTTTTGATACGTAAGATTCTTATTTACAATATAATAACTCTTATAATTGATCAAATTAGCATATTTTTTGGTGCACTCATAACTGATACTAATTAGAATCCTTAATTGACAGATAAAGACGAATACAAAAATAAGGAAACTTCAAATTTGTAGGTTGAAGGACCCGTCAACACATCAGACGGGTGAACCTTTTAAATGTTCAATCGTATGATGAGTATCAGTGAAGGATCTTTAAATGTTCACCCGTCTGATGAGTATCAGAAGGGTGATCATTTAAAAGGTCCTTCACTAATACTCATCAGACGGGTGAACACTTAAAAGATCCATCATTGATACTCATCAGACGGGTCCTTCACTGATAGTCATCAGATAGGTGATCATTTAAAAGGTTCGTTCATTGATACTCATCAGACGGGTCCTTCACTGATACTCATCAGACGGGTGAACATGTAAAAGGTGCTTCACTGATACTCATCAGACGGATACTCATCAGACGGGTGAACATGTAAAAGGTGCTTCACTGATACTCATCAAACGAATACTCATCAGACGGGTGAACATTTAAAAATTGCTTTACTGATACTCATCAGACGGGTCCTTCAGTGATAGTCATCAAAATGGTGATCATTTAAAAGGTTCTTCACTGATCATCATCAGAAGGGTGATGACTAAATGATAACCCGTCTGATGAGTATCAGTGAAGAACCTTTTAAATGATCACCCTTCTGATGACTATGAGTGAAGGACCCGTCTGATGACTATCAGTGAAGCACCTTTTAAATGTTCACCCTTCTGACGACTATGAGCGAAGGTCCCCTCTGATGACTATGAGTGAAGCACCTTTTAAATGTTCACCCGTCTAATAACTATGAGTGAAGCACCTTTTAAATGTGCACCTGTCTAATTACTAACAGTGAAGAACCTTTTAAATGATAACCCGTCTGATAGTCATCAGACGGGTGAACATTTAAAAGATCTTCACTGATACTCATCAGACAGGTTGTCATTTAAAATGTTCACCCGTCTGATGAGTATCAGTGAAGAAACTTTTAAATGTTCACCCTTCTGACGATCAGTGAAGAACCTTTTAAATGTTCACCCGTCTGATGACAATCAGTGAAGGACCCGTCTGTTGACTATCATTGAAGCACCTTTTAAATGTTCACCCGTCTAATGACTATGAGTGAAGGACCCGTCTGATGACTATCAGTGAAGGATCTTTTAAATGTTGACCTGTCTAATGAGTATCTGTGAAGGGACCTTTTAAATCATCACCCATTTGATGACTATTAACATTTAAAAGATCCTTCACTGATTCTCATCAGACGGGTGAACATTTAAAAGGTTCACCCGTCTGATGAGTTGACGGGTCCTTCAACCTAGAAATTTAAAGTTTCCTTATTTTTGTATTCATCTTTATTTGTTAATTAAGGATTCTAATTAGTATCAGTTATGAGTGAACCAAAAAATATGCTAATTTGATCAATTATAAGAGTTATTATATTGTAAATAAGAATCTTACGTATCAAAACACATTTTTAAATGAAGGACCTTTTAAATGTTCACCCGTCTGATGACTATCAGTGAAGAACCTTTTAAATGATAATCCGTCTGATGAGTGAACATTTAAAAGATTCTTCATTGATACTCATCAGACGGGTCCTTCAGTGATAGCCATTAGAAGGGTGATCATTTAAAAGGTTCTTCACTGATCCTTATCAGAAGGGTGATGACTAAATGATAACCCGTCTGATGACTAAATGTTCACCCGTCTGATGAGTATCAGTGAAGAACCTTTTAAATGATCACCCTTCTGATGGCTATGAGTGAAGGACCCGTCTGATGACTATCAGTGAAGCACCTTTTAAATGTTCACCCGTCTGATGACTATGAGTGAAGGACCCGTCTATTGACTATGAGTGAAGCACCTTTTAAATGTTTACCCGTCTAATAACTATGAGTGAAGCACCTTTTAAATGTGCACGCGTCTAATGACTAACAATGAAGAACCTTTTAAATGATAACCCGTCTGATAGTCATCAGACGGGTTATCATTTAGTCATCACCCTTCTGATGAGGATCAGTGAAGAACCTTTTAAATGATCACCCTTCTAATGACTATCACTGAAGGACCCGTCTGATGAGTATCAATGAAGAATCTTTTAAATGTTCACTCATCAGACGGGTTATCATTTAAAAGGTTTTTCACTGATAGTCATCAGACGGGTGAACATTTAAAAGATCCTTCATTTAAAAATGTGTTTTGATAGGTAAGATTCTTATTTACAATATAATAACTCTTATAATTGATCAAATTAGCATATTTTTTGGCTCACTCATAACTGATACTAATTAGAACCCTTAATTAACAGATAAAGACGAATACAAAAATAAGGAAACTTCAAATTTCTAGGTTGAAGGACCCGTCAACTCATCAGACGGGTGAACCTTTTAAATGTTCACCCTTCTGATGAGTATCAGTGAAGGACCTTTTAAATGTTCACCCGTCTGATGACGATCGGTGAAGGACTTGTCTGATGACTATCATTGAAGCACCTTTTAAATGTTCACCCGTCTGATGACCATCAGTGAAGAATCTTTTAAATGTTCACCGGTCTGATGACGATTAGTAAAGGACCCGTCTGATGACTATCATTGAAGCACCTTTTAAATGTTCACCCGTCTAATGACTATGAGTGAAGGACCCGTCTGGTGACTATCAGTGAAGGATCTTTTAAATGTAGACCCGTCTGATGACTATCAATGAAGCACGTTTTACATGTTCACCCATCTGATGAGTATCAGTGAAGGAACCGTCCGATAAGTATCAGTGAAGGATCTTTTAAATGTTCACCCGTATGGCGAGTATCATTGAAGAATCTTTTAAATGATTACCCTTCTGATACTCATCAGAGGGGTGAACATTTAAAAGATCCTTCAGTGATACTCATCAGAAGGGTGAACACCCGTCTGATGAGTTGACGGGTCCTTCAACCTAGAAATTTGAAGTTTCCTTATTTTTGAATTCGTCTTTATCTGTTAATTATGGGTTCTAATTAGTATCAGTTATGAGTGAACCAAAAAATATGCTAATTTGATCAATTATAAGAGTTATTATATTGTAAATAAGAATCTTACCTATCAAAACACATTTTTAAATGAAAGACCTTTTAAATGTTCACCCGTCTGATGATTATCAGTGAAGAACCTTTTAAATGATAACCCGTCTGATGAGTATCAGTGAACCCGTCTGATGAATATCAGTGAAGGACCTATTAAATGATTACATGTCTGATGAGTATCAGTGAAGCACCTTTTAAATGATCACCCGTCTGATGAGTATCAGTAAAGCACCTTTTAAATGTTCATCCGTCTGATGACTATCTGTGAAGAACCTTTTAAATGTTCACCCGTCTGATGATTATTAGTGAAGGACCCGTCTGATGACTATCACTGAAGGGACCTTTTAAATGTTCACCCGTCTGATGAGTATCAATGAAGAACCTTTTAAATGATCACCCTTCTGATACTAATCATCAGACGGGTGAACTTTTAAAAGATCCTTCACTGATATTCATCAGACGGGTTATCATTTAAAATAAGCCAATGACTCAGAAAAGAAGCATAAAAAAGTAGAAATCAAGCCGACATTGTTGAAGTAACCCACCAAGCATTCAATATTTTATATACCCAGATATCAAGCCATTTCAAGAAACAGTGTTCTGTTGGGACACTCTGCGGAAGATAAGGATGGCTTCGCTAGAATGGTTGGTTTGGAAGTAGGCAGGAATGTTTGGAGAGAGAGACAGGGATGAAGAAGAGAATGGCTTTGCGAAGGTTGTTGGTTTGCATATCGCAACAGATTGAGGAAGAGAAGGTCTGGAGGGGGAAGAACCGGAGAAGGGAGAGAAATGAACTGAGACAGAAACAGAGATGAAAAGTCAAAATTATTTGAATTTGAATGAGAGAGAAATGAGTTAATCAGAAGCGGGAAAAATGATTTGTTGAGAGTTGAGAGTGTCCAAAAGTGATAGGAGAGGAAAAAGACAAATATAACCTCAATAAAGGACACGTGTCGCGTTTCAACAAAGGTTATTTTAGAAATTTCCCTAGGTATTGAAATGTATATATAGATATTTGAAGGCCCTTTCTCTGTAGTTGAAACTTACTCTCTGCATCAAGAAACCACTTGAACGACACATTGTTCTTCTCTCCAGACTCCAATTGAAGACCACTCGATGTAGATGAAAGGAAGGGTTGTATTTGTGAGCATCTGAATCATTTGTGTTTTGCACTGAAAAAGGGTGGACGACAATGGCAATATTTCGTATTTCTAACAGACATCTGTTCGGCGTCGGCATTGTAGATAGTCACGATTCAAGCATAGGATAAAAGAAGGAAGCTGATATTGGTCATAAATTTGAGATTTGGGTTTTGTTTCGTTATGTTCTTCTAGTTTCGTAATGTTCTTCTCTTTATTCTTTTTGGAGCATTTATGGTGAATATGTTAATAAACAAACCACATTGTTTGGAGCTTATATATCTTGTGAAGATAAGCCAATATTTTTCATTTACAGGCAATAACCCCAATTTCTGGTGGGTCTTCCCATAGTTGATTCTGTTAAAAAAAACGTTGTTTAAAAGAAATTCCAGTCACGCACTTCGACTCCGTTTGACCTATATTGGAAATTATTGAAGTGTTTAAGCTAATAGAATCTTAGATTAAGATGTTGATAGTGTCTGTGTTCTTTTAAAATGTTAACAAGTCGATAGTCAAATGCACGGCATAATCGTCCATTACGTGCAAAAAAATTTAAAAAATAGTGGGACAATTTCATAAAAGTAAAATAAACCTGCTAATCAAGTCACACTCAATTAATCACACCCACACACTTATTAAAATAATATATCTAATGGTTGGATTGGCTCCCTCACAGGTGCGGGACTTAGTTGATCCATCACCATAGAAACCACCATATAACAGTATGCTTCTCTTTCTAAAGTATATTTCTCTCTCTAAAAAATATTCTCGTTTTATAATAGTATGTTTCTCTCTCAAAAAAATGTTCCTCTCTCTAAATATAAAAAGGTATGTTTCTCTCTCTTAAAAATATGTTTCTCTTTAAAAAATATTTACTCCATCTAAAAAGGTAGGTTTTTCCTCTCTAAAAGATTCTTTTCCTAAAAAAATCTACTTCTCTCTCTAAAATATTAAAATTTGTTTATCTCACTAAAATATGTTTCTCTTCTAAAACATTATATTTCTCTCTCAAAAAAAATTGCGCTTCTCTCTAAAAAAATATTTTTTTCTAAAAAAAGAAATGCTTGTAATACACTCTTTTCAATACTCTCTCCAACATACTCTTTGTTATTGGTTTATTTCATGCGGGACCCACCATATAGAGAGTGGACCCGTGCTTTTTAGTGGGTCCCCCATGAAATTCATCCAATAACAAAGAGTGTGTTAGAGAGAGTGTTGAAAATAATAGGCTTAATTGTACTTTTGGTCCCTTAGGTATGACGATTATGCAATTTTAGTCCCCCAGGTCTTAATTGTGTCAATTGGGTCCCCCAAGTATCACGATTGTGCAATTTTGGACCCTCAGGTTTCAATTGTGTCAATTGGGTCCCTTAGGTATCACGATTGTGCAATTTTGGTCCCCAAGTATCATAATAGTGCAATTTTTAATACTAGTAGCCTACGTAGCCTACGTGGGACTGATTTGACACTTAGTGAAGTCAACTTAACAGTTTACGAGCAATTCTTATAAGACATCATTGACATATCACGCATTTTAATGATCAAATGCACATCACTAATGGCTACATAAGAATGACATGTAAGCTGTCAAGCCAGCCTCATTAAGTGTCAAATCAGTCGCACATGTGCTTCGTAGGCTATTGACGTTAAAAGTTGTACAATTGTAATACTTGAGGGATCAAAATTGCACAATCGTAATACCTGGGGGATCCAATAGGCGCAATTGACACTTGGGGGACCCAAATTACACAATCATGATACTTTGAGGACCCAATCGGTGCAATTAAAACATGAGGACTAAAATTGCACAATCGTTATACCTGAGGGACCAAAAGTGCAATTAAGCCAAAATAATATATATTGCTAGCATTGCTCTTCTAAAAATTATGTTATGTATATGTTTTAGGATTTTCACAAAATTCCAAGTTTTGGAGTTATTGAGACTTTGTTTGTTTAAGATTTTTTTTGCAACTTCAAACGGAGTGTGACACACTCAAAACCAGTGCCACTTTTGTAACTCAACATATACATTAAAACGATAAATCAAATTTGCTGGTTTTACTTTCGGAAAACGATTCCTTTAATATAATTAGATTCTAAAAATCGTGATAAATTTTTTTTCTTATTAATACGTATAAACCACCACTCCAGAAAGAACAGAAAACCCATATATAACAATATATATATATATACATACATCAACTAAAACTATGGACAACACGTCCCTTTACAAAGGAACGAGAAAGATAAACTCCTACAAAGCTATAAACTAGGCAGCGACAGTCTGGAACCATATCTCTAAAACCTATGGCTATCAGTAGCCGTTAACAGACTACCAAAAACCGCTGCCTCAAAAGAAAGTCTACACCCTAAGCTGGTCCAACTAATGGAAGCCATTGGACAATCCTCCAGAGGAAGGTCCAATGCTAGAACCAGGAGAAGAACCCTGCGAATCTACGTTCCCGTTCTCCTGTGGGTGGGGCTCGGAAGCATCCGAAAGATGATCCTTTGGGTCCTCCTGAGGATCCTCCTCAGGGTCTTCTTCCTCCTCCTCCTCCACATCCTCCACTACGTGCTCACCCGCTACCAAAACAAAAGGCGGGGGAGGTGTCTGTGGCGGCTGCTGCTATGGGGACTGTGCAGCGGGGGCGACCTGCTCGATCACACCTTGCTGCTTAAGGGCCTGCAGCATCACCCCGATGGGAGGTAGAGGTACCTGAACGGTCTCCACAGTACGAGTGCTTTTTCGAGGTCCCGTCTCCGTCATCCCACTTACGGTGCAGACCGGTCCTGTGTATGCCGCGCTTCCCACTCCTGGGTGGATAACCCACGCGGCTGGGTCCGTCCTTCGATCAAAAACTAGGACGCGCATCCCCGAGTGCGCTAGGTGGTCGGGCATCGGCTCCATCTGTAAACAGGATATAACATACGTACCAAAAGGACGAACCAGTCCAGAAAATATGCAAGGGTGAGAAACCAATATATGAATCCAAAACGACAACTATATGCCCAATCCAAACAACATATTCATATAATGTAACTCACTCAAATCATTATACATCATACAGTATAGCATGTATAATCAAGTACAAAATAGCAGTAAAGGCACAAGGGCTTCGTACCCCACAATCAACGTTATCTCCTAAACGTATGCATGGCACTTCCATATGTCTCAACTAATATTCAAACTAGATTTCCGAAAATCCCATCAACATTCGCAATGAGCTGATCAGGCTCCTAAATCATAGGCCCGCAGGCTCTAATGATTATCACCAATAGTTGGCCCAAAAACGAGTACTTTGAATCCCATGACACTAAGCGATTCTCACATGGGGGCGCAATCAAAAGTACTCCACAAAATACGGTCATACTATATTGTCCAACTCAAGGCACAATACGTTCCTAGAACACGTATGACACCATTGTCCATCAAGGCACAATGTCATGACAATGAAGTCATCTCAGGTTCCTCTTGCTTATCAAGGTCCCCCGTTTCATAGCACGTCTGCCCCACGTAAATGCATGAGAAAACTATCTAGTTTCCGATAATTGATCTTTGTCGCATCAATATTTCCTCGTTGTAGCATCAACGCTAACAACCACCATAATGTCTTAGACTCTTTAAGCCTCAAAAACATTTTCTCAAAACAGGACATTTAGTCCAAAAACAACTCAAATCCCAACATCCCTAACCGATGCACCAGTCTAGGACGTTGGATTCAAGATCATAAAAACATCCTCAAGCTCACAGGACCACAAAGATCGTCCCTAAGCCGACAGGATCACAACTAACACGGATCCTTGATCCATCTATTCTGCAGAACCCTAGAACCCCGACGTCTCGGTTTCTAGTTTCTAAGCTTTAAAACCACTTTTCTTGAAAACTTGAAAACCAAAAACCCAGATCTCCGATACTTACACAAAGTCACCGGGATCGGTTTTCTATAAAACAAATCTTGGTCTAAAGACCATTTCCTTTTCTTTCGTTGTTTTTCGGTGAAATACGAACTTAAAACAAAGCTTTCAAAACCCTTTTTTCTTGAATAAATTCAATATAACTTTGAAAACCACGTTTCTCAAATACCTTGACTCAAAGGCATGCATTCAACTATATCAGCAGTACTTATATTAATACATATTCAAATCAATAGCAGTAAATCAAGAAATCAACCAACATCAGGTACAGACTATTTAAATACATTACAAACACCGATGCAACACATAGCTGTCGGGAATGGAATTCCTCAGGTTTATCCCCTTACCTCTTGTAGCTTCCAGCTAAGTTATGAACACCAGATCAACTTGATCACCGGTCCAGCACGCTGCCGATCACTACATACACACAACCCATAATGGCATTAACTCACAAAACAAAGATTTCTCCTAATGCACCACCCCTAGGGTTCGGTCCTATTACACTAAAAATAGCTAGGGAGCTCCAAAATTTCTCATTTTCTGGATAACACCCTAACTAAGTGTGACAGCCCTAGATATCAGATCAGAACACCAAAAACCAACCAAAACCCTACCCTACACACATAGGGGGTTTCGGCCTCCTCCTAGAAAATATAGCTAGGGAGATTTCTTGGCTCTAAGCTCTTGGATCATACAAGTATGTCATGAACCTAGGCCATAGAAATTGGTTTGGTATAGATACGATTTTCCTACACTTTTTCATGGATTTTCAAAGATTTTAGGGACAAAACCCTAACATCCTTGATCATGAAAATATGAGGAGAGAAAAGAGAGATTGAGAGAGATAGAGATGGAGTACTACCTCCTATGATGATCCACTCCAAGATTGATGAAGGTTGCTTCACAAAAATCCAAGCTTTAGCCTTCAACAATGGAGATTTTCATGAGAGAAAAAGAGAAAGGAGAGAAAGAAGAGAAGATGGGGTATTTGGGGGAGGGGGCTGCCGAAGAAGTGAAGAGATAAGGGTGAAAATGGAGATATTTATGGGTTTTAATATTTTAATAATAGGTAAGGTAAATCGGTAATAAAAATTAACCAAGGGCAATTTGGTCAATTCACGTTCCGATATTTGAAATCATCCCGACACTGGTATGAGTCCTCAAATAACTTGATACAATTCTGGCATGAAAAACATCTGATCGTGGGTCTCGAAAAACCCTAAGACAACTCGAATCGTCTTCTTGATCGATTATCGGCCCGAATATAAAATATTATTTATATTTTGGACGTTAGGTCACATTTTAGGAAAAAGATAGAGGATCAAATTCTAAGACTAATGGTCTCGTCCGTTAGTCAAGATTAGGTCGTGATAGTAGAAAAACACTATCATCTAAAAAACATAGATCGGGTTTTGTTTGAGTTTTCGGCCCAAAACTTAACCGTAGGCTCCTACGATTATATGAAACAAGACTATGATTTTAGTTTTCCCAAAATCATTTTCTATAACACAGATAAAAATATAAACTCATTAATTGAGTTTATCGTCCTTAGAAAGCACGAAAAATCGGAGTGTTACACGGAGAGACGCAAAAATCAATGCACTTTTTTTCAAATCATCTCTCCCCCCGCTTTCAACAAACGCCCGTTTGAGCAGTGTGTAACGCTAAAACAAACGGGGACTGAATGGATAGAGAATTGGATATCTATTTGGATATCAAGTGGATATTTTAGTTATTAACCATCCATTTTAAAATATTCGAATAGATCTAATTCATTATAATATATTATTTTTTAAATGTAAATGGATTAGATGGAAATATGGATTCATGGATTTTATTACCACCACCCATAGTATTATTAACATAAGTAGCATCGTGAAAAGTTGTCACGATCATATTTAGCCTGAACAACAGAAGACTAATTGGCCTACAAGTAAAGTATTTTAAGCGGTTCAAGGACAATTAACAAAAGTAATCATTCAAGAGGGTATTGAAGACTGAAACTCACAGAGAGAAGAACCCCTGCACAGTGAGGGAGAAGGAGAAGGCAAGAGGTATATGATAACTTTTGCACCCAAGGTGTCTTCTATTATTTCCAAGTAGAAGACCAAAATCATGAGGTTATCAAAAAAAAGAAGACCAAAATCATGTTCATTGTTGTTGTTAGAAATAGAAAAACAACAAAAAATGTACGCCTGCATTTGTAAAAGTGTCAAAATGTACAAAAGGTCGGTCTTATTTTTATAGGCAAACGACAGGGGACAAAAGGAACCCTAACATAATTACATATAATTATGCATATATAGAAAGCAGGAGAAGCATCTTATCAAGTACAAAAACAAGGTAGCAAGCTCTAAAATAGAATTTTTCTAAGGAAATCGGATAGAAATTGCATGGATTGTAAAGTTACACCTATAAAGAGCTTGACTACCCAACATCAAGTTTTGTTTATGGATGTTTGAGTTCAGAGGAGAGTAAAGTGAAATGACAAAGATAGGGTTTCAAGGATCAAGTGGTGACAATTGGCAGGTAAAAACAAAGGAGCTTTTAGAGAAGGGTTTTGAAGAAAGGTTTTAGGAGACACGAGGAAGTGCTAATGACATATGCAAAACGATATGACTAACGGAATTAGGAAGGTAGCAAAAGAGATATTCGAGAAATCAAAAGACTTCAGATGTAAAGGTAAATATGTTAGATGTTTTTAATAATTCTTGTGGGCTACCATCAATTGTGGTTTTTGTTTTACGAAAAATGAGCTGTTTTACTCTATTTGAGGATGCTTATGCTTGCTAATATAGTGATACATTAGTATTGGGCTCGATGCACCCAATATTTGATACATATGTGTAACAATGTAGGTCTTAGCCCATAAGCCCGTGATGGGAGGTGCTTAGGGTTAAATTATAAGTTTGGGTAGGTCCCCTCCACCATCACAAATATTACAATTAGTCCCTCCACGACTTTCCCCTTTGAAAGTTGTGATTTGGGAGTGTGTGTGAACACGCAAAGGAATGCTTAGTCTTTCGATTTTAGGAACTCACTGCTGATAAGGCAGATCTTAGAATTCATGAGCATGTGTTCAACAAGTAAGTAAAAATCTTTGTTCTAATTTCATATAATATCTTACATGATGTTTAATTTTTATCTTACATTTGGTATGAGAAGCATGATTATATGATTTAGGACTTGATGGTCCATCGTTGAACATGATCGTTTTTTTCTATTATTTTTACGGCTCCAATTTTTGTTATTTTCATTTTTTTTCTTATAGGCTTAAATGTACTTTTAGTTCCCGAAGTTTATCACTTTGACGAAATTCGTTCTCCATTTTTTTTATTGAATTTAGTCCTTACTATTTTTTAATTTTGCAATAGTCGTTCCTCCATAAAGTTGCCGTCAGAAAACTAATGGAACGTTTCTGCGTGGCAAATGTTTTCCCATGTGGTTCCATGTGGCACAACCAGCTGGGATAAAAAAAATACTAAATAATAAAATTAATTAAATAATATTATAATATTATAATTCTAATTTATTTTAATACAAACTTGGTAATTAAAGAATATTATTATAATATACTTTATATTAAAATAAATCATTATTATTATATTATAATATTATTTAATTAATTTTATTATGATAATTAATATATTATAATTTTTATTAGGGGTGTTCGCGGTTGTTTTTGACTCAAAAAGTCATGCGATCCAAAAATAAAACAAGTTACAGTTCGGTTTGGATTGAATAGATTCCTATATAAAATCCAAACTAATCAAATCTGATTATATCACATCAAACTAATAAGTATTATTGGGAAAATAAAACCAATAAATAGTCTAAGATGTCGGTAGGTTAGGCTTATCCTTAATACACTAATAGTCTAATACGACGTGACATACTAATAATAGAATAAATAAGTATTAAATTTTAGGTTAAACTAATTATTTGGTCCTTATACGTGATACTGATTTTCAATTTGGTCCCTATATGTAGAAACTTTTCAAATCAGTCCTTATATTTGCAATTATTTTTAATTTGGTCCTTGTGATTTATTAGTGTTATAATATCATTTGTTGGAGTTAAAGTATAGGGACCAAATTGAAAATGATTGTCATGTGTATGACTGAATTCAACAACAAAAAATTGAATTCGATCCCTATATGTGACAATAATGTTCAATTTAGTCCCTACATGTGACAATCATTTTCAATTTGATCCCTGTCATATGACGATGTTATAATACAGATGAACGGTGATGACCAAATTAAAAATAATTGTACATATATGGACTGATTTGAGAAGTTTTTACATATAGGAACTAAGTTGAAAATCAATCTCACATATAGGGACCAAAGTATTACTTTAACCTAAATTTTATATATGCGATTTGATTCGGTTTCAAAAAGAGAATCCGAAAATCGATCCGTTTTCACAAAAAAAAAGAAGCTCCAAAATACTCTTTTTTTTCGATTTACGGTTATTTTGATTGTTTGGATTTGAACACCCATAATTTTTATAATATTACTTTATACTTTTATACTTTTATAATTTATTTATACTAAATAAATTATTATAATAATATTATAATATTATTAAGTTAATTTTATTATTTTAATACCTTTTGGTCCTAGTTTGATGTGCCACATGGCAAAACGTATGCCGCGTATGAATGTTCTGTTAGTTTTCTGACAGCAACTTGACAGATGGATGAACATTGCAATTGTGAGGACTAAATTTGCTCAATAAAAAATGGAGGGATGCATTTGGCAGAAGTAAAAAACTTGAGGGGAGAAAGGGCTTAGAGACAACATGGACATCTCTCTCGATTGCCTTGTGATCATTCTAAAGTATGGTAGCCCTCCTTTCTCCCCTCATCCGCTTTATCTCCTCTACCTTCGCTCCTTCCCCTCCCATGTTGTTTTTGCTATTTACAACAAGTAGTAGTCTTTTGACATGGTTTGAGATTTTTAGTCAAAGACTATTAGAAATGAGTCGCAGGTAGTGCTCAGTGCCTTGTGATCGTTGTTGAGTATGATAGAACCTCGCGTGTTGAAGCCACTTAAACATGTTGGATGTCATGGATGATGCTAGGTTCTGTTTTGGGCTTGTGCCTCGTTTTGGGTTTGGGATGTAAACCTATGGACACACAATAGAAAAAGTGAATATAAAAAAATTGTTCCTAAATTTTATTCATAGAATAATTATATAGCCGGAGATAATTTTCCTTTTAGAATTAGTTAAGGGTTGCTAATCATTGTCTAAGTTTATGTTGAAAAACAAAATATATAACATATCAATATATTAAATATATCATTTTCAATGCAAAATTATTATTTTTTTATTCCTTAACTAGTGTCCTTATAGCATTTCCAATGGTGCAACTCATTGGAGTTGTTTAAATCCCCTTTTTAAGTTCTCCACCATGTCAACTTACTATTTTTTACTATATTTCAATGGTGCAATTTTTAAAAGTTAATCAAATGGGTTTCACAAATCACTTCATATATTTATCTACACTTATTTTTTTTTTTTTAATTTTGGAAGGAATGTCTCTATCATTTTTCTCTTTTTTTTATTGGTGATCTTATATGAGAATCAATTACTTATAGAAACAATTGTTCTTATATATGACATTCATTTTACTGTAATAATGCAACCCAACTAGGACATATAGTTGATTTTAAGAAAAAGTTAAACAACTGGGAGTTGCTCTTAGAGAACTACCGGTTAGCAGGCTCGTTCTAGCGTGAGCAAGTGATGCATGTCACTCACCGTGCACCATTTTTTTATCACCGTTGGATCAAATGATCCCACCAAATTTTATCTTACACTGTCCACACCAAATTTTTTTTTGTTTTTGCATTTTGTTCCCTCTCACTCAGGCCCTGCTTATCCTCGGAACCCTCTTCAACCTTGCCCACCACCATGCTTTAGAAATCCAAACCTCAGCCAATATTGGACTTTTGTTTGGTGTGAGGTTTTGCAAGATCTTGCAGAGAAGTGGAAATCATAGCACGCGGCTGGAGCTGGTGGTGTTTATGGCTAGAGGAGCACGATGGTTCACGCAGCGGAATTGAACGACTGAGCGGCGGTGTGTTGCGGTTCGATCTGGACGTGATGGCGACACACATGGCGGCACCTTTCTGATCTGCGTTGAGCTTCTGTTCCGGTGGTAGGCGAGGGTGATGCGTTAGAGGACTTTGCCATACGGCTGTGATAGGTGCGAAGCGACGAAATCGCTGCGGTGCTGGACAACGGAGTGGTGTCTGGGTGACTTTGCTATACGGCTGCGACAGTGGCTCGTGGCGGCGCGCGGCGACGTGACTAGTCGATGGCGGCTCGGATCTTCTTCAGACATGCGTGGAGTTGAGCATGTTGGTGGTCGATGGCGTGGCGCGATGGAGGAGCGAACGGCGCTTGAGGCGGTCAGATCTGGATGGCCGAGCCGCGTTGCAAGGTGATGACCAATAGCGTCTAGGCATGGCTTTACTGTTGTATGGTGGAGCTCAAGGAAGGAAGCATTGTGACTTCCTCTACCATCTTCTCCGACGTGTCTCCACCAAAACCACGACCCCGACAACTTCGATTCCTATGACCAACCAGAGCTTGGGGTTGGAGGCTTGTTCCTTCATTAGCTTCAATGACCCAGACATGAAAAATCAAAGAAACGAATAGAGTATGGTCAGAAAAAGTGTCAGAGGACATGGTTCATGTGGATGGAGCCACCGTGAAGGAGACAAACGGTGGGAGGGGCATTGGAGGGAATTGGGTGAAGGATAATCTGATGTGGTAGTATTAAAATCTCATGAGACTACTTGATCCAACGGTGATCAAAGGTAATTGACGGTGAGACACATGTATCACTTGATCAGGCTAGAAAGGGCCCCAGTTAGCATTTGGGGTCTACGTTCAAGGTTACTGGAAAGTTTGCTTCAGACAACTAATTTAGAATGTTGACCATTTTTTGAAAACGGAAGGCACGTGGAATTAATTGATATTAGTATCTATCTACCAATGGTATCACTATCACATATTTATACCATTCTACCGCTTTATTTATTGTATTTTTCAATATCTTGAGAATTTAGAATTATTCTATATATGAATATGAATTTATGCATTATCAAAACTGAAGGTTTTCTTCTGTCCATTCCTCTTCTTAACTGGGTTGCCACGTTGAAAGGTTCACAGGATGGAACACCAACTAATGTTTTTCAGAAGATTAAAAATTTGATTGATCTAGACAAAAACAACACAAAAATATTGTATCTACTAAGATGTTTAGGTAAGATTAATTTTTATCCAAATATCTATTTTTCATGGTAAAAGCTGTTTTTCAGTAAAAACTAATATGTTTGGGTAAACTGATTAAATTTCAAAATCGCTGTTTTTATGAGGAAAAAGCTGTGTTTAGAGAAGCTAGAAATTTGAAACTTATTTAAAAAACTATTAGATTATTTTGAAACCAATGATACTCTTCCTATTTCACCCCTACAAAACAAACTACCAAACAAATATTATTAAGTTATATAAATAACTTCATATATTCTTTAGTAATTTACTATATATAAATGATTTTTTTACACAATCCAAACGAAATAGATTATCTTATAATCATTTTTCAGCAAACACATCCAAACATAAAACTGATTCTATTATAATCGATTATAACAATAATCGATTATTCATGTAATCGATCATTGAAATAATCAAATTTTCACAGCTGATCCAAACACACCCATTATTGTTTCAGTGTATTTGTTGGGAGTCGGGGGGACTAGCAAACAAATTCTTCCTTAAAAGGTTACTTTATGAGTCCGTCTGTTACATATTATGAAAAAAAAAAAAGATTTTTATATAAAATAATTTAAAAATTATAAGAAAATTATTTTTTTCATAATATGTGACAAATATATATTCTTTCTCTTTTATAAAATCAGATTTTAGTGAGAAGCTAATAAGAGTAACTTCTCATTTTAATAATAAAAATGATTTTTTTAATATATTAATTTCCTAAAAAAATTTAAACAAACACAGTTAAAATCACAAAAAATGATTTTTAACTTAAAAAAATGATTTTTATCATCAGATAATCTTAAATAAACACACTCTATATCATCCGTTAGTTTTGGGATTTTGAATTACGATCCCATACTTCCAACACTTACAGTGACAATATTATGAGCTAAATAAAGCAAATCCATAGCTAGGAACATTATTTTGATTCGAATCTTATGTTTTCATTATTGTACCAATATTTTTCACTCAAAGTGATCCCCCTCCCCCAATTTCACATGTTATCACATTTAAAGGCTTACAAGACACAGACCAATTAACTGAATGTCTCTGGACGAGTGTAATAGCATTCGTTTAGACATTCGATTAGTAAAACTTTGAAAAATAACATCAGGCTAAAGATCAATAAACAAAGGAAGTAGTTTTACAAGTAACATTTGGCTTTTGCTATATACACCCCCCTATTTACTCATCCACCATCACATTTTTTTTCAACTTTTTTATTCCCAGGATAAACCTATCTGGAATATACGTCTTTCCGAATGTATTCCGGTAACTAATTTCCGGAACACAATTTTTTTTGTATTCCGGAAATTAATTGCCGGAACATATTTGGAAGGAGGTTTTTAATCTTTTCACCTATAAAAACGAAAAAGTGGGGGGTGAATATTTAAATGTAGGGGTCTGGTAGCAATTCCCGTAACATTTTTGTACGAAATTGTTCTAGGCCACGATCCAGCATCTGAGACTCAAGAGGCCAACCGCATACCACAGGCCGGACACAAGCCCAACCCGAGAGGAATTTGTTGGGCCAAACAATGACCCAATATCAGATGGACCACTTAACAACCCTACACCAAGCAACATCTGTGTCCTTATAGCATTACCTACCTGGCATACAAGTTGTCCATTCCCTAGTAGATATGCGTCCCTATGTCACACGTCACCCTTGTTGCACACAACCTCTGCCACACACTACAACAAGGTATGGTCGAAGTGATAGGAAGAACTGTTCAGCCCCTACACACGGGAGTGGACGGGCGGAGACTGATATGCAACCACATTTCACTCCCTAATAGGCCAGACTCACCAAACCCACTCAACATGGAAGCCTATAAATACCAGAGAGTATCCCCACGCATTTTTACTCTTTATATTCACTCCCTACCTTTACACGCTTTAGATACTTGAATTCTCTATGCCAACTAAAGCATCAAAGTGTCATTGAAAATACACCCCCGTACACCAACCAACTCAACCAAGTCACCTTGGCCGGCCAACCCAGAAGAACACCAAGACCGACCAACCCTGATCAGCCAAGCATACGACAAGGACATCAGACTCAGCAAGCTACAGGAGATGACTCAAACCCATAAGTTCACAATTGAACAGAAATGACAAAATTAACCAAAAAGAAAACATTGCTTAATTCACAAATTTCGTATAATTTGGCATCGATATGAGTCAGAATAACTCATACAGTAAAGTGCACTGTTATTCGCAAAATATCCTTGAAAGCCCAAGTAAATTGTTTGATTTTAGTTTCCGCCTCTTATGAAGTTTTTTCCACATAAGGTGACTATGAAGAGCATCTTTATTCCAGCACATCATTTTTTTTACTTTTTGGAGTTCTTAAATGGGTCGCACATGTACACATCACTTATTTTTTCTTTTTACAACTTAAGAACCTCGTCTCTCCAACCCAGCAACTTCCAAAAAGTTCTTAAAAGGGCCCACGAGTAATCCCACATCCTTATATTTCATCAATAATTTATTTATTATGTCGTAATTATTTGATTTATTAAATAATAAAAATATAAATATTGGGAGGTTAATAATTTTGCAAGAAATTTACAAAGGAATTGACATTGGCTTGGTTTGGATCCATTGTGTGAAAACAAATAAAATTGAAAGTTGAGGATTTGAGAGTATGTGAGTAAAAAAAATTGGATGAAATAGAACTTTGAGAGAATATATGAGTAAAAAAAGAGGAAGAAATTGTGAGAAACTATATAAGAATAAATGAGAGAAATTTGATAGGTTTGATTGTATAAAAAAATTGGATGTTATCACACACACACACACACACACATATATATATATATATATATATATATATATATATATATATATATATATATATATAATATATATATATATATATATATAAAGGAATTGGTATGTTAAAAATAATAGACCACCAGTTTCAAATATAGCCATTCAATGACTATTTTGCTCCAAAATTCCGTAAGGATCAGGTACTTGTGGAAGCACCCCTAAAAAGTGGGATGCTTAACAAAATACTCCTCCAATGATGCTTTCCAGTTAAACACCGATACTTAACTGGATATGCATCCCAAGTTGAACCGATAAAGATGGCCTAATGGAATTGTTGAATGCTTGTTGAACATGTTTCTTCCAGCCTTACTCTTGAAAAGGTGGACTTGATTAATTATTGTATAAGAGCGTATTTCTGGAGTCTAAGATCTTATTTTTATAGTTGTTTATGTTGTGTCGCTCATACTTGGTATATAATTTTGAAAGCTGAATATTTTTCTTTTTTTTGGGTACAAGACTACTTTTCCTTATTATAATTTGTTTTAAGAGTTTAAATCATATGATCATAATATCTGAAGGTGGGTTAACATGTTCCTTTGAGGCGCATGGTGCACTTTTGAATGTGCTTTTGAGTAAATAACTTAATTAAACGCTTATGTAATAAATTTTTTTTTTAAATAAGTTAAAAACAGTTTATTTTCATAAACTTATCTGACAAGCTTATGGAAATAAGTTAAAAAGAGTTTAGGAGAGACTATAAACTATTTTCATAAATTATTTGCATAAGTTTATTTTCATAAGTTAACCTCATAAGCTCTCTATAAGCTATTCCAAATACACTCTGGGTGCGTTTGGGAATACAGCTTATTTAAGCGCTTATGCAATAAGCTCTTTTTAAATAAGCTAAAAACAGCTTATTTTCATAAGCTTCTCTGACAAGCTTATGGAAATAAGTCAAAAACAGCTTATGGAAGGATCATAAACTATTTTCATAAACTATTTGTATAATTTTAATTCCATAAGCTATTCTCATAAGCTCTCCATAAGCTCTTCCAAACGCACCCTAAATGTATATACCGTATTATATAAGAGAATGTTGGACGAGTCTACCATGTTACTTATAGTTGTAACAAATTTATCAAATAATGTCATTGACTAGTTTATTGGAGTTCTTGTATATATAAATAAATTTACTAACAACGGTCTGGGTAAGGAATTAATAATAAAAATGTACAATAAAAATAATTATTTTATTTAGTATATTCAAAACTTATAAAATCGTATCAATATGTGGTTGGTTTGAGTGGTAACGAGTTCGGACCCCTTAAGCAAGTGGTTAAGGGATCGATCCCTGTCTCTTGCGTACGGAAAAAACTTGGTTGGGAGAGGTCAGCCCTTAAATATCGTCCAGTACTTCGAGGGATTAGTCTCCGCAGTTACGCGCGGAGGATATCCTGGGAGACCAAAAAAAAAAAAACTTATAAAACCGTTTGTTATTTTTTAAAGTAATTAGATGTATTTAATATAATGTGTTTTTTTTTACAAGATTTAATATAATGTGTTAAATACTTCTTATAGGGTCATCTCATTTTTTATGTGAAAACATGTATGAAGAGTTGTATATTCAATATCCACAAATAATCTACATTGTAATTTTCTGTCCCCTGTCTTTACATTTTGCTTTTTAAATTAATATAAAAAGTCAATAATAATATTAGATCAGTTTTGCAAGACTTTGAACGTGGATACAATTACAAAACAGTATATACTAAGATGAAGGCTTGGCCAAACACTCAAATTCCGGCTTATTAGCTCCTTGTAAGTCATTTTGCAGCTAGATATGACCCTAAACCCTAAGAAAATCTCCTCTTTTACTCTCATCTTTCCTACACTCTCATAAACGGCGGCAGGAGTGATTTTGGGCCATTTTGACCTAAAACCACCTATTTACTTCACTTTTTATCTTCTTTTCTTTTCATAAGTGGGTTTTCCACACAGATTTGGTTCTTTTGTGTGGGTTTTCCACATAGATCTGGATCTTTTTGTGTTTTTTTCCTTGTTCTTCGTAATCTTGGTGTGGCTTTGTTTGATTTCCCGTCTTGGTGCGGTGCTGTTTGATTCTCGTCTTGGTGCGGTGTTGTTTGTTCCAGATTGACAGATCTGCTTCGATCCATCACAGATTTGATCAGGACTTGAGTCTCAATACTACAGATCCGGAAACATGGGTATTCTGGTGACTTTGATGGTGTCACTTTTGTAAGCAATATGACTTTGCTGTATTATGCTTTTAACCTAGGTGCTGTGAGTTTGTTCACAGTTTCATCCTTTTCGGTTTTTAGCAATTTTGGATCTGTATTGTCATCGATGTACTCTATCAATTTAAATAAATGAATGTCTTTTCTTGCCAAAAAAAAAAAAAAAAGCTCCTTGTAAGTCTGTATATTCATATGTAGGTTAAATAACTCTTGATTCCTATTTTTTTTAATTTATTCAACTTGATTTCGAAGTATTAAAATGTTCAAATTGATTTTCTATTAGTCAAACGTTATAGAAAGTTAATCATTTTCGTCTCTTTTTTCACAAACATCATTAAATATCACTAACGGTACCATGTGTCTCCATCCTCCACTTCATTTCCCTCACCCTCTCCTTCCCTTCAAGTGACGCAAACTGAGAAAATAAAGGGAGAATATCTAATCTCAACAAACTAAAAAAATAATGAAAGAAACAAAGAAAGGGAGGGGGATTAGAGAAGATACCATTTGAGGATGAAGATGATGGAAAAATCATGGGCATGAGCTGGTAAAAGCTATTATACTGTGATGGGAGCCATGTAGCCAACAGTCAGGGATGGTGTCAGACTTGGATGATGGTAGAGGCCAACTTGAAGAAGAAGAAAAAAAGTGATCCACCATCAGGGAGGATTTACGTGTTTCTTGAAAAGCAATTGACAATCGTCACTTGTAAGTGAGTATAATAATAATGGGAGATTGGGAGCAATTGTGAGTATGTAATACTATTTCTGAAAAGCAAAAAGAGGAGGTTAGAAGAATCCCCCTTTTTTTAGGAGAATTGAAAAATCAAATCAATCCACAATTTTTAAAATTAAAAGAATTGTGGAACCCACAAACTTGGATAGAGAAACATTGTTTTGGTATGGGCTTGGTCAAAGACTATTATAGCAACTCCAATGGAAGTTGCTTCACAAGTTCTTAAACTAAGGACAAATTCTTGTTGGGTTGCATTATTGGAACAAGCCGATGTCGATGCAACATATAAGGAGGATTTCTTATAGAAGCAATCATTTCTTATATAAGAACCACCAATAAAATAAGAGAGAGAAAATAATATCCAGCAGCCCAATCACATTTAAGATTAAATAACAAAAATAAATGTAAATATATATGTGAGTTTCAACTTGGTTCCTTGGAAGCTTAAAACTAGGTGGAATAATTGTTTAGTTTTATCCAAGAGTAAGAATTTTATTTTTGCACATATTTATCGTGAAGGCAACAATTGTACAGATAAACTTGCCTCTCACGATATTTCAATACAGGGGTTTCATCGGTGAGATTTGATTCCTAGATTCATTAGTGAAGACTTCTTCCGTAATACGATTAGTCTTCCTAACTTTAGATTTAGATGACATTTTTCATCGGTCAGGTTCATGCCCCCATGTTTTTTTTTCTTTTATATTCTTTTTCTTTTTTTAATAAAATTATGGTGTGTTGTAGATAATTAGTAGTGGCTGGCATGCCAACCTAGTTGGGATCACTGTCACTACTGGGATGCCTTCGCATGTTATTGTGTTTAAAAAAAAATTGTGACACCCATCTGATAAACTTTTAAAAGTCGCATCATGAAAGTGTAAAATTGCTTAAAGTAATATAAAGTAAAAAGTGATGAGATTATATGGTAGGATCCATAACAATTGGAGTTAAGCAACTCTAATCGTTGCACGGTTCAAGGTGCTCCTACTAATTTTAAAACTACAAAAAGCCGGTAGGGGCCCGAGCCATTCCCAATAACAATGTAAATTCGTCCCTCCCAGCAGCCACAAATTACAACACGGACTAGCAAGTTTCCAAATTGAAGACCAAAAGATAAGAGCTTCATTTCATTCGATTCGATTTCTGGTTTTCGTGACAGAACCCCATAAAAAGATGTTCTTGCTTTCTGAGTTGAATTGATGAAGAAAGAACCTTTGCGTTTGCATAAATTTCAAAACTTGTGTAATGGGTTTTCCTCTTTCATATGAAGAGAGCAACTATCTCCTATTTCCATTGTTTTCAACTATTTCACTATCATTATCATTATCATTATCCAGTTGTGGGTTTGGTCCAAGATGTTTTGAATGGGAGATTTTTCTCTTCTTCGGGTTTAACCAATACCAGACCTTTTCTAGATTACTCCCCAAGAAAGCCTACCATCAGAGACACTGAAATTGTGCACCAAATATCCACCACCATCAAGCAATGCCGTTCTGAGCCTCTTCACCGGATTCTTAAACCTCATGAGAGAGGGGGGAGATGAAGGGAGAAAAGATGGAAAAATCAACGATGGTTTTGCTTTGCTCTTGTTAAATATGCAGCTTCTGGGTTTGCATCAGGCCGTTAGTTGAAGGGAGAGAGGGGGGAGATGAAGGGGGAGAGAGAGAGTGGGATTGGGCCACGTGGCACGGTCAGTGATCCTTATTGATTTGGTGAAAAAAGAGATGGAAAGGACCATTGTTATATAAAATTTGAGAAATAAAAGATCAACTTAAACATTTTAATAATAGAGAAATCAAATTGAATAAATTAAAAAAATAAAAAATCAAAATAGTAATTTAACCTCTATATCTAATATAAATTGAGCTGGATGAACACATTTAAGTTTTCAGGACTTACTTGAATATGAATTTAGGATTCTCACACCTGAGTCTGCCAAATACTTCCTTAACAAAAAGGAATACATGGTGATAGATGACATATTAAGTGTGTATTTGGATGAGCGTTTGACAAATATGATTTTGAATAAAATTGATTATGTCGAATTGATTTCGATATAACGGAGTTTAAAGTAAAATAATTTATGTTTGGATGTTTTTATTTTGAAAGCAAGTTTGATTTAAAATTTAGTATAAATTTTTCAATTCAAAGCAGAAGCTACTATTTGTAGTTTCTACTAAAATAACGATTGAAGGCAAAATCAATTTTGTCAGACAGTCATCAAACACCTCTGTTTTTATCAAAATCATATTTAACAGGGACAAAAAAACTTTCGATATCTCCAAAAATAAAATCAAACACGTAAGCAATTATCAAAAATCCTTAATCCGTCATAACAATTTTTGGCGTTAAGTGTGGACCTGTGTGGTATGCATCCCATGCAAAGGCATCATCACCTTCAGTATATTAATTAATATCAGTATATTAATTAATATAGAGGGTATCGGAATATGAGAAAGTATATGTTCCTTCTCCAACTTAAACTGATTTTATCCGGGGTGTTAGTAGATCGATTTGGATCAACTATAAATAAAAAGTCATCTTATTTAAAAATAAAAAAAAATGCAATTCGATTTAAGTTCGATTTGATTTGGATTTATATCCAACCGCGGTCGTGGCCAACCGATCAGGTGACATTCCAACGAGATTCCGACAGTTTACAATATTATCTTTGTTTGTATTTTATAAAATTTATTTTATATTATTTACATAGTAATTATTTACGACACAACCATTAAATCGATCCAAACCATTTTCGAAAAAGTTATTGCATAATGCAACTATGCAAGCATATGAAGTCTAAATTAATGTCAACGAATCCTTATCGTAGGTATATATATGCTTGGTATTTTTAGTCTAACTCAGTACATAATTGAGGTCCAAGCAACTTAAGATGAAAAAGGTATTTGGTGACGTTTAAGTTTTCAACTTCCCGTCGATTTAAAAATATCGTCAGTATTAGGTTTTCAATCTTAGATTAATTAAAGGTTTAATTTCATTTTTGGTCTCAATAATTTTTTTTAGGCATATTTGATCTCTCTATTTTTTCAGTGTTACAAATTTGGTCATCCTGTCTAATATCTGTTAGTATTTTCAATGATTAACATAAATGAACCACTGCTCTAAGAGCATAGAAGCTCTGATAAAGCTTCTCCGTCCTCTACCTCTCCGCTTCAACATGATTCAATGGTTTCTCTTTGTCATTTATCGGTTTTGTTCCTTCTTTACTGGACTATTTTTTTGTTCTAACACAAAGTCTTTTATCACAAAAACTCAAGCCGAGGTTCCATGAGCTTAAAACAGTAGGTCATCGCTATTGATTATTGAAAATTTGACGAACATTGGACAGAGGGCCAAATTTGCAATATTAAAAAAATAGGGGACCAAATGTGTTAAAAAACTATAAGGATCAAAATCGTACATGATCAATAATAAGGGGACCAAAAATACAACTTAATTAAACTATCAATAATGTACAAACTAAATAATACACTAAGTATAAATTGTAGAAGAGAAATTATCCAAGAGCGACGCGTTATATACTGACATAGTGGAAAACTAAGCAAGTTTACTAATTGAGCTAGGTTTATCATATGTTTGGAATCTACTATTATTAGCTTCACAAAAAATGCAGTGGACATGGTTGGTGGAAGTGCTACCAAACAGATTATAATTGATACATTTAAATTGATTGCAATTGGTAGATAGCCAAGTTTATTAAATTGATACATTTGTTTTTTATAACTGGATCTTCTTCTATATAATATAATTGACACATTTAAATAAAATAAGAATTTAATTGATATGTATTGACAGTGTAAAGATTTTTTACATTGCTAACCTATCACAAATTGTCATATCATTAAAAATATTTGACTCTTATAATAACTACTTCAATATCACACATATGATGATTGATAGATTGACAGTATAAAATTTTTTACAATAATAATGCATCAAAATTAAATTCATCAAATAATTTTATTTCAATCAAGACTTTTACTCATCATCTTGAATTCTTTTAAAACAAATTATGAGTTTGACAAAATTTATGAGTTTAACAAATTTCATAATTAATATTTTTTTATTCAAGACAATTAAGTAGTAACCATTGTTTTCCTAACCATTGTTTTTATTGTATTATAAATACTTTTATAAGCTATATAAATATAAACGTGATTTTTGAAAGTGATTTATATCTATTCATAATAGATATTTCTTTAAATTTGATTACGAAATATATAACATATTGTTTCAAGTGGATTGCTACATATACCACCTCACTTACACATCCATCACCACATTTACTGGTTTTTATAGATGAAAAGACAAAAATCCTCCTTCCGAATGTGTTCCGACAATTAGTTGCAGGAATACAAAAAAATTGTGTTCCGTCAATTAGTTACCGGAATACATATATGTTTTTTTTGTATTCCGGCAATTAGTTTTAAGAACACAAATTTTTATATTTCGGCAACTAATTACCGGTAGATCAAAAAACTTGAAAAATTTTGGAACACAATTTTTTTGTATTCCGGTAACTAATTGTCAGAACACATTTTTTTCTTCCGAAAACTAAATGTCGGTAGGTCAAAAAACTTGAAAAATTCCAGAATACTAATTTTTATGTATTCCGACAACTAATTACCGAAATATAATTTTTTTGTATTTTGGAAACTAATTGTCGGAATACATTTGGAAGGGAGTGTATTCCAAGTAGGGATATCTTAAAAATAAAAAAAAATGTGATGATGGTGAATGAGTAAATGGAATGGTGTATATAATAATGCCCTTGATTTAACATATATATTGGGCTTCGGCCCGTATTTATTAAAAACGAAATTCAAAGTATATTTTCAGCGATAAGGCCCTATTTATTCCAGAATGAAATTACCTTTTACCATCCTCAACAAACTTATTTATCAAAAAAAAAAAAAAAAAAAAAAATCCTCAGCAAACTTGAAACTCCTGACACACCCATACGGTATTTGTCTAATCGCTTTTACTGTTACTTTGTAATTTATTTATTATAGTTAAATAGTTGAACACCTAACTCCTCCAAAGGAAGTATTTTTTTTTTCAGGCAAGATTTTTAAGGCAAGTTGTTATCTTAACACATAATCATATAGTAACATGAATTTCATTAAGACAATGACAAAATTACCAAACGTGTATGTGTTTTCAAGGAAAGGGAAAAAAACCGTATTAGGAAAAAAATATAGTTACCCAAAACATAAATTGTTATACTCATATAATTTAATCCCAATCTAATCATTTTCATAATCTTTTTTTTTTTTGAAGGAATCATTTTCATAATCTTTATAACACATATCTTTCATATTTGAGAAAATATAATAGAATTAAAATATAAATATAAAAAATGAGACAAGATCCATGGTAATAAAATAATAAAATATATATTAATATAAGATAAAACAGATAAGACTTCTATCAGATGAGCTTATGTCTTAAAATGATAAGTAAACATGCAAGTATTCTTTTTTTTTTTTTTTTATAATTATGATGTAGGTGTGAAATATCCTTCATCGTTAGTAGTGATTAATCTCTGTCGAGAAACCTATTGGGCATATAAGATAAGCTTTTTCCTTCCAATCAGGTTTTCTCCATACATAAGAGTCAAAATTTAAATTCCTAATCACTTAATTAAGATGTCGGTGTTATCAAGATGCATCTATTCTTACATTATTATTTAATTAAATTAATAATTCACGGTAGATACATCTCTTACGTTATCGCTAAACATCTTACAAGAGTTTCTTTTTTTTCTTTTTTTCAAGCTTGTCTGTGACTATATCATTGTTCTATTTTGATCCACGAAGAAAATGGGGGCTTAGTGTTCAGACCAACAGAGTGAAATCCAAGCCACCATACCAAATTACCCCTTGAGTCACGGCGAGACAAATACAAAGAAAGAAAGAGATACAAGCCCTTGTATTGTAAGTACTCTTGTAGTTGTTGTCTTGTTAGCTTTGTCTCTCTCTCTCTCCCTCCCACGCTCTTCAGAAACAATAAGAACACCCCACCACACCCCACATCACACACAACTCACCCACCTGAACAATTTTTCAGCACCCCACACCAAAAAATCCAATATTTTTTTCCTCCCAAAACAAACACACACTGTACAAATTTCTATCTAAAACCTAACAGTTATTAACTCTCCTTTCTTAAAAAAGAGGGATTCTTTCTCTTTCTCTCTCTCTCTCTCAGAGCAGAAAAAAAAAATGAAGAAATTGAAGAACTATTACATGCACCTAAGGCATCATCACCACCACCCACAATCATCCTCATCAGAACGCAGATGGGTTTTCCCACTTGCAATCGGTTCTCTGCTCTCTCTTTTCCTTCTTTTCTTAGCAACACTAACCTCACCCGAGGGTACACCCATTCTTCCATTCTACCGTTCCATAACCACAACCTATTCAGTTTTCGTCGAATCAAAGCTCCATCCGTTACCCATCTCCACCCTCCCTCCTCCGCCGCGGCTCGCCTATCTCATCTCCGGCTCAGTCGGCGACGGCAACGCCACGAAACGAACACTCTTATCTCTCTACCATCCTCACAACTACTATATTCTTCACTTGGACCTCGAATCATCACCTGAGGAGAGGTTAGATCTGAAGAATTTTGTTAAACAACATCCATTGTTCAACAAGTTTCAGAACGTGAAGATTATCAAAAAGGCGAATCTAGTCACGTATAGGGGACCCACCATGGTGGCGAATACACTTCACGCCGCGGCGATTCTGTTAAGGGAATGTGATGATTGGGATTGGTTTATTAATCTCAGTGCCTCAGATTATCCACTTGTTACACAAGATGGTTGGTTTGGTTTTTTTTTTTTATTCCTTTTTTTTTTTTAATTATCTTTTGTTTGTTGTGCTTTTTTATTTTTATTATGATGACTGATTGGTTTTTCGTGAACTAGATCTGCTGCACACGTTTTCTTACTTGCCTCGTGATCTTAATTTCATTGACCATACTAGTGACATTGGTTGGAAAGAGTGAGTTTTTGTTGTTGATTTTTTGCTATTTTAGATTTTAATCAAGGTTTTAAATTGCGGTTTCAAGAAAATTGTGGGAAAATGCTCCCTGTGAAGCTGCAATTGCGATTGTGAAGACTACCAAAACCACAACTTTGGGGTCTCAATTGCCGTTGTGGACCTTATTTTAAAACCCTGATTTAATTTTTGAGAGTGAGGTTATTTATGTGATTGGTGATTTATTTTGTGATGTGTTTGAATAGTCATCAGCGTGCAAGGCCAATAATAATTGATCCGGGGTTGTATATGAGTAAGAAACAAGATGTGTTTTGGGTTACACAGAGGAGAAGTAGGCCAACTGCCTTCAAGCTATTCACAGGTGCGGATTATTGTATTTTATTTATTTTTTTAAATTTCCAATTTTGTCTTTTGATTTTATGTGGATAGATAGATTATAAGAGGTTTTGTGAATATTCCCAACCTTAGAAGTCCTAGCTTGCTCTCGGCTTTCCACATTAGGAGGAGGTCTTCTTTGAATATATTGTGATGCAATTAAAGTATTGAAGCTTAAGAGACCATTCTTGTATTTATTTCTTCGTAGTTCAGTTCTGGGTTTTATATGCATTGCAGAAAGGATCACGGTTTTCATGCAGTTTTTGTGCCCTGTGATTGTGAATGTTTGTGAATCTGGTGTGAATAGAGCAAGACTTCGTTTGATTTATCATTGGTAGATCTTGTACCTCTGGGTGATATTTGTTTGAAACAAATGTGCTTGTATATGGAAATGAAAACTTCTGAAACTAACAAAACCAATTATTATGTTATCACGAAAAATTTAGGCTGCACTTCACCCAGAGTCGAAGACATTGAGCATTATCTATGCTGGTTCTACAAGGTGATTATGTAACGTTTCAGGACATGTGAATGAAGGTTACCTTGTCTGACCTGTTGTGTATTTTTCCTGTGCATTAAAAACCTGACATCTGATCTAGGCCAGGGCAATTTCACACATTGAATATCATACACTGACTTCTAACTTCTTGCAATAAAACATCTGTCCTTAATTAAACTTTGTTTCATAGCAACCTTTTTGAATTATAAGATCATTTTATATACTTACTCCTGTATCTTGGTGACCTTAGGAGACTTTTCTGTGTTCCATCATTTGGACTAGATCAATGAATTGTGGTGTTTATTTCAATTTGGTATAACAAAATTAGAGCATGGATACATTATTTTCAATTGCCATTTTTATAATTACATGTGCACAACATGATTTGAGTCTGGCTATCGGGTGATTTCAGTGATAGTTAATTTCAATTGTAGTGATTGCTATTCTTAATTTTCTAACGAGATCCTCTAGGAGTAAAACTTTTAAAAGGTAATTGTAAAAGTGAATTTCCTAATAATGCTGATTTTCTGAAAAGAAAGGCAAACAACCAAGGTTGTTAAGATTGCAATCTTCTTCATAGGATCACACGATCTTACATGTCTGCATGGGATCTGTAAACCCAATTATACACACCAACTCGGTTTGGTGTGACCGCTAAAGTTTTGCTGGGCAAGATAGTGAAACTGCTGAAATCGAATGAGTTTCATGATCTGGATGAGCCACCATTTCGGTGGCGGTGCAACAAATTTTTTCAGAAAAACCCCGAGTCCACCCAAACCCTAAACAATAAACATCCATTTGACTCTTTTCTCTCATTCGACCTCTCATATAAACATCCCATTCGAATTCGACCTCTCATCCAAACCCTAGTGCGACCTCATTCGACCCTGCTGCGACTGGGTTGGTTGCTGATTTGATTTGTGAGTTGCTTCTCTCACTGTGACTGAGTTGCTTGTGACTTTGATTTGTGGGTGTCTGCTCGTGGCTGACAACTGGGGTTCAAGGACTGCTGGGTGGGTGGTTCCAAATTGTTTGTACATTACGTGCGCTATTATTTTTTTGTTTAAATTTTTGTACTCTATTTTTGTTCTATTTTTGCAGTTTTTTTGTTCTGTTTTTATTAGTGTTTTGGCTCTGTTTTTGTTCAACATTAAGTGCTCTGTTTATGTCATTCTCTCCAAAGTGTCTTGAATTGAAGTTTAATTAAATGTTGGTTGTGATGTTGAGGTTATTTATGCTTAGTCATGTTATTTTGTATACATATATGATGTATATATATGTGTTTAAATATTTTTTTTAGTAGGATCTTAAGATCTATGTTATGATCCATCTTGACATCCTATGTTTGTTGTATTTTTTCTTGCTCATGGGCTAATATACCACCTATTCCTTCCAGTCATATCAGTTAATTTGGTAGAGGTCATAACATTTCTCCCAGAATGGGTGAACTAAATGGGAGAGTATATATCCTGCAGGATTAATGCTTTTTTGCTTAACTTCAATTATTGAACTGATTTTGACATCTTTCTGTTCCATTTTAATGAATATAACTGTGGTAGGAGAAATATCCCCCGAGTGTTCTACATGGGATCAAGTCCCCTAGTGACAGCCAAATCCAACTGATCCATTTTGGTTGTACGTTGCACGGTCGTATTTAACAGATTTTGTATGATACTGTTATGCATCGTGAATCATTTTTCCTTCATGAATTTGACATGTGGATTGCATGCTGCTTGACTGCATACTTTTTGTTATTGTAATATTTGTTTAATGTCTTCTATGTGGAAATAATTGCACTTTTTTTTTTAAAATATGTAATGTTTAAGCTTATTGAATTTATATTTTCTGAAAATAAACATTGTGAGTAGTAAATATGCAATCCCTAGAATTAAAATTGTATTGAAGTTTGGTTATGCTCCTGAGAAGTAAGAACATTATCATAATTAATTACCTAAAACTTCTCTCTTGTTAGGTTCTGCTTGGATGGCACTCTCAAGATCTTTCGTTGATTACACCATATGGGGATGGGACAACCTACCTCGGACTGTTCTCATGTACTATTCAAATTTCATATCTTCCCCTGAAGGATACTTCCACACAGTTATTTGTAATGCTCAAGAGTTCAGGAACACAACTGTGAATAGTGATTTACATTTCATTTCTTGGGACAATCCTCCCAAGCAACATCCTCATTACCTTACACTTTCTGACATGCAAAGGATGGTTGACAGCAATGCTCCCTTTGCGAGGAAGTTCCACAGAGATGATCCAGTATTGGACAGAATTGATACTGAACTATTATCCAGAGGTCCTGGAATGGCTGTTCCTGGAGGTTGGTGCATAGGAAGCGGGGAGAACGGGACCGATCCCTGCTCTGAAATTGGTGATACTACAGTCCTCAGGCCTGGCCCAGGTTCAAAAAGGCTGGAAACATTAATCAGCTCATTGTTGTCAAATGAAAATTTCCGGCCGAGACAGTGCATATGAGAAGAACCAACACACAGAACAGGTCTTCTAAAGATTATTTTCGCTGCCACGGCTTTAGTTTATATGTGCACGTTTAGTTAGCGTGATCAGTAAATTAGTGTTTCTTTCCATTAGTAAAAGAAAATAGTGAAAGTATACACATCGTCTTTGATATTGAGAAGACAAAGTGAGACAAATCTGGGGAAATGAGATTAACTACACACAGCTGGATCTCACATTGTAATACCATGGTATATATGACAGCTGACTCTGTAGCCCCCTGTCACCACTTCCCTCCTTTTAACTTGCCTGGACTTCAATCCAGCCAGTCAGTAATCAGCATTGAAGGTTCTGTAGGACGATCATCTGGATCAGGACTGGTAAGCTGATGTCTAGCTTTTCTGCTTTTTTTTGTACTTGTGGAACAAGAAAGAAGGGGAACAGAGGAGGGGGTGGGAGAACAAAAGAACAAAAACAAGCTGTGTGAAATGGAATGGGAATACGTTTAATGTATTGTTTATTTAGCATATGCTTTCCAAACTCATGGTGTTATATGGCTAACTTCTCTTTTGTCCTTGAGTCAAAGAATCTGTTGGGCTTGGGTGCCAAACGCATTGAAATCATTTCCAAATGGTTACTTTATTTTCTATATATCCCCCCGTTTGTCTTCCATTCAAATAGGCTTTCAACAAGAGTACAACACGTTAAGTTGATTATCTTTGATTAAAGTGAGTTTTATTTGAACCAAGATTGTATTTATTCTTTGATCATTTAATAGGTTAGTCTGTTTGGTACAAAAGTGAGAAAAACATGTCCCGATGCACTATTTTCAAAAATTATGTGAGATGAGCTTTTTAGCTAACGTGATTTTGAAATATGATTTTATAATGGAGAATCTAAAACAAAAGTACGCTAAGGTTATAATACATTTTATCAAATTAATAGTAGATATATTTTTATTGGCCATTTTAGATATATATATATTTTTACTTCAGAGAGTCTTTTCCCTTTAATTGGTCTATTAAGCTACTAATAATGGAATTTGAGTTTTGACTACGGCAATATGGACGGATTCATTAGAGATCACTATTTTTTTTTTTTTTTTTTTATGAACTCGAGATCACTATTTGATTGTGTTTCTTTGACTTGAATATTTTTCATTCTTGGTACTGGTATGTAAGGTCATGTTCAGCCCTCTATTTTGGAAAAGTTTGACTTGTTCTTTGAGGTGGATCAGAACTCACAAAATGTGTATAATCATTTAGGCTGTGTTTGAAAAAGCTGAAAAAAATAGATTGTACAGATGATTGATTATTGTGATAATCGATTATAATTACAATCTATTTTGGTTTGGATATGTTTGTTAAAATGCGATTTTAAAGATAATCTATTTCGTTTAGATGATGCAAAAAAATCATTTTTATATAGTAAATCATGAAAAAAGGTAGGGAGTTATTTATTTATGTTAATGATATTTGATGCTTTTTTAAACATTGAAACTTGTTAAAATGTTTTTTTTTTTTTTTTATATTTTGTCATATATTTTTTTTCTACTATAAAAAATTGAATAAAATTTGCAAGAGGAAAAATCAATGAAAAATTAAGGTCCAAGCCCAAATATAATCTCAGAATGTTATAAATAAGGTTACTGAAGCAATTTAAAGTGAGCTCCTGATCAAAGGAATAAAATTGCCATAACAAAAGAATAAAATCGCTTCGGTGACAATAAAATCACACACAATAACGTTGGGTGGGTGGGTGGGAGGGGGTAAACATGGAACACACTTGGGATAAGAAATAATCGACTGATAATAGTCTAACAGTCGAATGTATGAGATTGTATAAAAAAGTTTTTTTCTTCTAAAAAATGCTTTTTCTCAAAATTTTATCTATTTGTTAGACATAATAGATTATTTATGAAACAATTTTTTATGAAAAAAACACAGTTGAAATGGACAAAATTAATTTGTCCCAAACACACGGATAAGTTAATCAGAAAATTTTGAATTTAAAAGCATCTTGAACCAGTTGCATATTTCTTCATTTATTGGCCAATGCGACCACAGGAGGCAAGGTGGGGCTTAATAGACTCAGTCATACACACCACCGTTTCTTGCAATGAAAGGCAAGTCTTTTTCTTTGGTACATTAATTTTTAGGGTGAGGGGATGGTGTCCCGGTCTAAGATAGGAAAAATCTTTGGACTCTAAGAATACTTACAAATGGATTTACATTTTTCTCCCCCAGAGAGACTAGTGGAGGCTCGAACCTACGACCTGTCAAATATGAGACCTCCACTAGATCAACCCTTAGGGTCAATGAATTAGTACTCTTATTGTTTTTTTTTTTTTTTTAATAGAAAAGTGATACTATCAATTGAATCATGATTTTAGACAATACAATTCATCTAGATTGGAAGAAACTTGACACCACTATGATAGTGATTTATTGTATGAATTTAAGGCCCAACTGAAAGACAGATTTGTTTTTATTATTTTTAAACAGATATATGTTGTTTAAGTTGGTTTTGTTTTAAGGACTTTATTATTATACACAATTCAACCATCACATCCATCCCTGGCTGCCTGTGGGTCACCAAAAGCTAACGTTGATCAACCAATATTAATATTGTAATGCTTTCTTCTTTTCTGAATGATAATTTGGATCCTATCAGTTGGGTATCCATAAAAAATATCCATAATGGATAGAATAAATATCCATTTTATGGATACGGATACGGATCTAGATAATTATCCGTAAACAAGAGAGGATATGGATATGGATATGGATACGGATACTTTAGTACTCACCCCGTGCCGCACCCACACCCACACCCACACCCACACCCGCATATATAAATATATATATTTATATATTTATTTATTTATATTAATACATATAATTATAATTATATATCAAATTTTAAAAATAAAATTAATGTAACCTACGGTTTCTTAACTATTTTTTCTTTTCAAACTTAATCACCTACTGTCTTAAGCACTAACAACAGCCGCTGATATTCTTTGTGTGGATTTGGATCCTCTACATTTGAATGGTAACCGCATAGTATCATGTTTGATAAATTACAACCGTAGATAAAAAATAAAACATGATCAATGGATGTAATTAGGACATATCATTTAGTTTAAACACACCGTTTCATTAAACCCCAATCTCACTCCCGCATAGGGATGGCAACGGGGCAGGGCGGGTGCGGGTAGTACTCCCCCATCCCCACCCGTGCTCAAGCGGGTACCCGCTAAACGGGTTTCTAACGGATTTTACGGATATCCACGGGTATTATGGATATCCACGGATATATTAAAATTTCAATAGTGAATCATTTTATCAATGCTCATTTAATTATTAGTAATATCTTTATATACAAATAATATATAATTACATGGTGTTGGACCCATAAAAAAAAAAGAAAATACCTGATATTGAAATTATGAGCATTGGTTCACAATAAAAATCCAATATCACGGATATCCTATCCATATATCAATATACAAAGAGTCCAACAAGCAATTAATTAAATGACCATTGCTACATTGGTTATTGGTTACCACTACATTTGATTGATGGAACTCTAGAAAAATAGCATAGAAATAATGCTCTTCTACCAAACTTCTTGACTAAAAATATTGAGATGACTATAGTGTCATCGGATACGGGTACCCGCGGGTGCGGGTATCTCAATACCCATCCCCACCCGTTAACAAGCGGGTACCCATTAAATTTCCCAAACGGGTACCCGTTACGGATTTTATCCGTGGATATCGGCGGATGCGGGTAAAATTGCCATCTCTACTCCCCCGATCCCGCTTTCTGCATGTTTAGTGGGTTGTTGGTTTCCCTCTCCCTACCCTCACGTTCTCTTCCAAGAATACAAAGGAAAACAGAGCAATGTTTCCGGCTTTGCCTCTGCGTCCCTCCCTTCCATATAGCAGCTAAAATTGTTGCGCCAACCCAATCAGGATACCAAGAAGATAGAGTGCCGCGTTCACCAAACCGAGGATTACCCGTGTGTGACCCAACGTTCAAAAACCATAAGTTGCGATAACCACATTTACATTGCTGCAAAGTGCAAACACAAAAGGTACTACAGTGCTTCACTTGGGTGTATCTTAGTTGTTTCCAAGTGAATGGTTGGTGAGTTATATGATTTCATATTCTTAAGTTTTTTTCCCTTTTTCTTAGTTAAAGTGCAGATAATGGGTACGGATATGGATACTTAGATATCCAAAGAGTACAGATAATGATACTGAAGTTACTATCCACGCGGGTACGGATCCGGGAACGAATATTTTTTTCAAACATTTTATGAGAACGGATACTATAATACCCTATCCAGACCCTACCTATTACGATACCTATCTTTAATCATGGGATTTGACATTTTTATTGGGACACTCGGACTTTTACGTAAATGGGGTGGGATATTGTTATGTAAAGCTAAAATGAATCATCACTGACTATTTGTGAACACCCTTTTTACTGTAGCAACAACAAATTGGGATGACAAGTGGTAGCTTCTGATTAGTCCATCCCTCTGTGAGATAGCAGCAATACGGTTTCTTCTTCCGCTACCGATAACTTTCAATTTTAATTGAATAGAAAAAGAACTCTCTCTCTTCTCCTTTGTGTTGAATGAGGCGGCAGCAACCATGAACTTCAGGTTCATCGCCGACACGCTCCAATCTGAACAAACTTCGCCAACGGCGACTACTCCGGCAGCCTCAATGTTCATGGTAGGTATGTTTTTCTTGCGAGACCACCACCGCCTTGCGAGAAAGACATTTTCGTCTTTCTCTCTCTTCTCTCAGTCTCTCTCTCTCTCTCACTCTCTGCCTTACTTACACTTGATTTCTTCCATTATTAGGGTAAGGAAATTGAAGAGTTGTATTGAACCTGAAAGCAGCAGTGATGATCAAGAGCGGAGTGTTGATGATCTAGAGCCCACTCGAGAGAAATTTCCAAAGCCACTTTTGATCCAGAGCTCCTCAATTCTCCCTTGATTACTATCATCAATATCTCCTAATGATTGTTCTGTTTTGTTTGATAGATCTGTTAGGTTGAGGTACTTGCGTTCTTCTCTTCCCAAAACATGGAAAATGACAACGTCGACATGTAGGCAACAGAGAACAACGATACGGTACTGCTTCTTCTTACTTTCTTCGATTTTTCTTTTTGTATTTACATAATTTTATTGAATTATACTTCTCTTCATTGTGGCTGAAATTTGAATTATGGGATATTTTATATTATTTTCTGGGAATCTCGCTGATTTGATTGCAGTTTCTAGGGTTTCTGATTGGTGGTTTCGGAAATGGCAAGCAGAAAGGAAGAAAAGAAGAACAAGAAAATTATGAGGAATGAGAGGTACCCCTTTCACCAATTTATTCATCAAAATCATTACTTTGGTTTCGTGGATTTTATTGAAAGAGGGTGATGGTACTAATAACTTATGATATCGCCGATGGAAGATGAATGATCTGCCACAAAAGACCAAGCATAAATTTCATCTTAGAAGCACTTTCGAATTACCACTTGGCAATGTTTTGGTGTATTAATAAATGGTGAAATTGCTAATTTTAATGTGTCATCTAATCTATGTGCCTACAAAATAATAGATAGATGGCTCAGGATCTTGGTCATTTCTAATGGGGCACAAATTGGATTTTTACAGGAAACTAACAAGTAATCAATATTTGTTACAAAGGCATCTACCATGTAAGGTATTTACAAAATCATCTACCTGGATTATTTTATATTTTGAAAATAGAGCATGGTATTGATTGTTAACACTTGATGCAGTTCTTTGACATTACAAATGTTTATTACCTGCTGTGGAATACCTGTTTTTGTGGGTTTTCTTGAGGCTGATTATGCCAAGTACAAGTCAATTGTTGTTTATGAATTCTCCTTATATGGAATGATTTACATTGGATTATAGTTCAAATGTGATGTCAAGATTTGGTAGACATTAAGATTACACCCGTAATGGTATAGATTTGGCTGATATTAGGCTTTCTTGGTTGATTTGATTCTTCATTCTTGGAACTGCCTAAGTTGTAGATTTTGATTTGATTCACTAGGACTTTCAGTAAGCTTTTAGATAAAGTATGCCTCTCCGTCTTTGATTACTTACTATATATGTTGTGCTTCCTTTATCATATGAACATAAAACTGACTTTTCTGTTCTTTCTATTTGCTTATTTTGCTTGCATGTGCATAAGCTTGTGCTTTGTATTTACATATTTCCTACAATAAAAGCTGACCACAACTTTTGTCTCAGGGAAATGGTTCATCTGGCTATTGATGGCATATGGCAAGTTTTAAAAATGTGTTTCTTCAGTAATATTGAATTAAGTTTTCAAATTGGCTAATCATGCCTTTTGCGTTTTCAGTTTCTTTGGTTATAGTATTCTAAAAGGTTTAGCTTATTGGAATTTGAATTATTCTTGGAAGCTGTTGTTAAGGTTTTAACTTTGTGAACATTCAGACAATGTGGTCTAACTTGAAACGTAGTCAAAAGTGTGTGAAATGAAAGCATAAGCATGGACTGACAAATTACTCATGGAAATGCATTCTAATAAAGGCAGCTGCCATATGTGGCATTGTGGCATACCTTACTTGAGAACAACATTTTTTTTATTTGTTAAATATTTAATACCATTTGTAAGAGTTAATGTGAATCAATGAGTTGTAGCATCTCCCTGTTCAAGTTATCGTATCATACAGAAGAAATGATGGTTTAATTACTGGTTCAAAATCAAGCTATGTTGAGTTAATTACTGGTTCAAAATCAGTCTTGATCTGATATAGTACATGTAGTTCTGCCTAGATTTTGTGTGATGATAGTATTTTCATTTTTTCAGTTGTTCCATTTTTTCAGTTGTGTGATATATACAATCCTACAAACACACATACAATTTTGTCATAGTTTAAAGAGGATGATAAGAAAAATCTCACGGATCTTTGGCTTGCTGAGATGGAGAGAGGTCCTTCAATGTTTCCAGAGGTAAAACTGTAACATTTCCACCTAATCAGAAGCTAGCTGTGTTAGTTTACGCAGTGTGAAAAAATTAGTCATATTTCACTCTTCAAGCTAATGAGAGTGTGCTAACTAATATGCATGGATCTTTAATGTTCTTCCTTCTTCCTTGTGTTCCTGATGGGATTTTATTTAATTTGTCTCATGCAGGTTTGAAAAATGTGGGAAAATTTGTAGACTTAGATGGTTTAATTATCTCAGACCCAACATTAAGCAGGGCACATTTTATGAAGATGAAGATGGAGAAATCTGCAGTGTCTTCGCTTACATTGAGAGCAAGTATGGTATTTATCATCAGAGATATTTGCGTTTTATATGCATCATTAGAATGCAAAAATACTCAGTATTATGCTTCAACAGAAAGAGTTAGATTATATTATTTGGCATAATATAAAGGCCTAGGTGTAAATGGTTGTTGATAGTGTTTGGGTTCAAGGTGGCAAAGTGACTTGATTAGTAGTGTAGGTTTTTGGCAAATGTTCCGTAGCATAGGTCTATGGCAATTGATCGATAGCATAGATTTGGAGTAACTAGATGTCTAAAATATAATGCCTGAAAATGTCTCTATGTTTTCATTATCTTGAAAGAAACCATATTTATATACAGAATTGCTATTTAATAGTCAGATCTCTCTCTCTTCGTCACCTACATTCTTTGTTCTCCTTAGTTTTCATTTCTCTTTCTCTCATTAGCTAAGTCATTATTTGGGAACATTCCCTATGTTTTTCTCTGAAGCCCGGATTCTATCATTTTGAATATGTTGATGGATTGAAGCATAAGCTGACAAGGAAGCCTTTTGTTAGCAATGATAAGGATGTGACTAAATGGGAGGTATTAAATTTATTTATTTTTTTACATCATAACTTCACTACATACACATAATATGAACTGCAATATATTTGATCTAGGTGGATGAATATCTTAGAATGTGGTGGAGCTACCAAAGAGTTGAAAGTTAATCGTACCAAATAACCTAAGGATGCTTGCAGTCCCATGGTGCAAATTCATGGAAATCAAAAGGTATGAACTCCCATTAAGTTAAAACAATGCTTTAATTTTTTAAGGATAACCTAACCAAAAAGAAATTATTAAACGATAAAATCTCCCTTTGCTCATTATAGTGATTGTGGTTATGGCTTCACATTTTGGCAAATGTTTTATTTTTCTGAATTCTATATAGGATGGCACTTCTATAATCATTTAGCTTGGGCTGAGTAGAGTCATAGTGACATTGTATTAGCAGTGGAATTGTTGGATTTAGAAGAATGACATTTTACCTCTGCTTAAGGTAGTACTTTTGATTGGAGGGACTGATAATAAGTGTTTAGGTGCTTTTAAAATGTTTTGGATAATTGGATGACATTGCTTAATTACTTTTTCAAAAGTAGTACCTTGAAAGGGACAAGAGATATATCTTGACTAGAAAAATGTTATACTATGTTTAGTTCTTAAAAGCTTATTTGTTTTGATATTTTAATACTAAATGAAGTCAACCAATGATAAGGCAGGAGACATAGAAGAATTAGCGGTAAGATCAAGCTAGGCTGAATGCATGTTTATTGTCATAACTGTGGTTCTGTTTTAGGGTATGCATGTGCTCAGACCTTTTTTTTCTTTCACCTTTCACACTCACTTTCCAAAATGAGGGTTCAAGTAGATAAATTCTGCTCATTATACCTCATTTACTCCTAAATTGCTTTCATTCTCCAATTTCACTCAATTGCATAGAAACTTGTCTTAGGGAAGCACTGTTTTATGGGTGTTTTTCATTATTCCAAAAGTTGATGTTTTTAGTGTGGAAAAACAATTCAAGGTAAAGGGGACTTTATGGTGCTTTACTATTGTGGATGGTTTTAATTTAACTTTTTATTTTTTTATAGACCGAATCAAGCAAAAAGAGGGCTCTTGAATCTACTTAGAAAATGCCTCTTCCCGAGAAATTGGTTAATCCTCCTTCTTGGTTTCTATTCATAATACCTCCATGCTTTTCCTTCATTTACAGGTCCCACTCTAAGTTTACTACTTTTTTTTTAAAATTTGATTTTGCCTCTTGCAGGATTCATTTGTTAGTGAGGCTAATAATGGTGAACCTTCTAGACAAAGTGATATTGAAATGAGAAAGTCTGTTTTGATAAGCAACTCTGATATGGGAATGGAAGTTTTTAATAAGCAGGTACACAATGTGCATGCTATTTAATCTTTTGATGGTTTAACCTGTTTGTTTAATATTTCATTGAAGATCCTATGTTTATTAGTATTCATTATTTGGTTATTAGACAAAGCGGCTAATAAACATTCTAATAAGCTGTCTGTGCAACTTCAGAAATCTGCTATCTTCATCAGTTCTCACTTTTATTATTTTCTTGAATTTGTGGACGATACCGACACAATTAGATATTCTTGCTCTGGTCCTATGGTAACCCTACTCATATAATGGGACCAATTGTCATTGAGCTTGCAATCAAGATAGCAGAAGCCATGGGTGGAGAAGTTGAGAATTTCATTCGTCAACATTGCTTTAACAATTTGTGCAATTACAATTAGTAGTTGAATTAAATATTGGAACAATTTATTTTGAAAGAAAATTTATCCGTGCATATCGCACTCTCATACACTAAAATTTATTGTTGTTATTATAAAGATAATATATATTGGTACTTATATTTATTTTTGTAGTTCATATTATTTTAGTCATTTTCATTTCCTTTATTTTTTTTATTCCGATATTGAGTAACCTCAATATGTTACACCTTTTGACATATTACATGTTACATAAGCTGTGGTGGTGGTGTTTTGTTTTCTACTGTGTTATTGGGTCTATAACTTTAAAGAGAGCAAATCATATGCTCAGGGTTTATATTATTCATTTTTGAAATGTTACAAACTCTCTTCGACATTGAATTTGTTTAAATTATTCTTTGTAATATATTGTCATTTAGGAAACCGTGAATGATATAACTTATAAACTTTTAATATTTTATTTATATTGATTTTGTCTTTAATCTTGTGATAAAATTGAAAATATATTTTGTCTTTAATATTTTTCTTGACTATTTACCCCAATTATATGTATTATAATACATTTTTTTTAAATAATAATAAATTTAATGTGTATAATTGTGCTTTTAATCAATAGTGTATTATTATTTCTTTTTCTTTTTTTTTTTAATCAAAATTGCTACCACAATTAATATTAGAGTAAAGATCCAAATTGATCATCGACAAAAAATCATGGTGACATTTTGGTCCATGAGAAATGAAAAATATTAATTTAGTACTCAAGAATGTAAAATGCGGGTCAAAATAGTCCTTGACAGGGATTAAAATCTCTCTAAAAATTACCTTAAAAATGATCAATTTCACCCGTATTTTACATTCTTGAGGATCAAATTGATATTTTTCATTTCTCAGGGATCAAAATGTCACTGATTTTTTGTCAAGGATCAATTTGTGCCTTTACTTTTAATATTATTCAACTTTCAATACATTTCCTTTAAATGAAATCTTTCCCGTGCAAAACACAGGTAATAACTATTAGGACTAATCAGAAGTTATCCTATTCGATGTAGATAGAATGTACGATTTTACGTTGTAAATGGTAGTGAAATATTTCGAATTCAAGTAACTTGAGATAATATTTACATACCATCCTATTACCTTTTGTAATGAAAATTTGAACCACTAGCCTTTAGTGCACATCCTATTGTTTTGTAAACTTTGATTTAACATTTGTCGAGTTGTTTTTGTTCAACTTTCAATACATTTCCTTTAAATGAAATCTTTCCCGTGCAAAACACAGGTAATAACTATTAGGACTAATCAGAAGTTATCCTATTCGATGTAGATAGAATGTACGATTTTACGTTGTAAACGGTAGTGAAATATTTCGAATTCAAGTAACTTGAGATAATATTTACACACCATCCTATTACCTTTTGTAATGAAAATTTGAACCACTAGCCTTTAGTGCACATCCTATTGTTTTGTAAACTTTGATTTAACATTTGTCGAGTTGTTTTTGTTATGTTTTGAAATTTCTAATGTTAATTATTAAGTCGACATCATTCACAGAAACATTATTGTGATTTAAGAGTGGCTGTAGGTTTAGTGTAATGTTTAATATTGTGAATATATTTAGGCAAAAAAAAAAGTTCATCTATTCTTATATTCTTATGTAGAATACCATTATTTACAATAAAGGTTTATATATTTAATAAAAAATGTTTTGATGAACATTCTTAAATGTATATAATAATAGATAATAGATAATAAATATGATAACGGTTAGAAATTGTTACAATAATATTACAATCGGTTAGAATAAACATATTGCCCTGTGCTCCGTGCATAGCACGGGTATAGCACTAGTGTATCTATAATATTAAGGTTTATATTTGGGGAAGCACTCCGGTGCCTTGCAGTTGCAATAAAATAATAATAATATAAATCAATTTAAAATAATGGGATTAACGTAAGATATTGATACAAAATACAAAAAATTAGAAATTCTATTAAAAGAAATTAATAAAAATATAATTCTATTAATTGAAAATACCAATAAAATTACAAATTATACTTACAACAAGATATAAAAAGGTCAAAGCAAAATAACTAATATAAAAGAGACGCTAAATAATATAAGTAAAGGAAAAAAAAATAGATGAAAATGAAAATATTAGGAAAATTAAAAAAATTCTTCAACAATTAGAGAAACTTTTAGACGATGAAGAAAATAATAAATGTATAACAAAAAGAGAATTAGAAGAACTATTAACAAAACCAAAGGAATTAGAAAGGGTAGTAATAAAATAAGAACATAATCTTGAACCCTCAAAATTATTAGAACCGGTAATCTCATGGAGAGGATAAAAGATGAATATATGAGAATGATAAAGAAATCAAACGATATATAAGAAATTCAACAATTAATAGAATACCTAAAAATAGTTGAAGAAGAAAATAATCAGATACAAAAGATAGAACAAATTAAAACTACCGAGGAAAATAAAGAAACTGAAGAAGTTATATTAAATTATAGTTCTTCTTTAGAATTCGAATCAAACTACGACGAAATATGTATGGAAAGAGGAGAAACAAGCAATTCAAAACCCAAAAGAAAATAGGAAGAATCTTAGGATAAATATGAGCAAGAAACAATGTATAACAAAGGATATATAAGAAAAAATAATAAATGGACAAAAATCCAAGAAGAATTCAAACCTCATTATGAATCAATAAGAATAGGAAATATATTAAATATTGATTGCGCAAGAAATAAAGAAGGAGTACTTATGCAATGGACTAATGAGATAACATTACTAATTGCAACAGATGAAAAATTTAGCAGTTTGAATCTACCAGATGTAAAAAAATTTCTAATTTATAAAACAACAGGAAATGTACAAATTTTTTTAATGGGGTAAAAGATGAAAGTTGGCAACAATATACAAGATCTGTAAAAAATAATCAACAATTTACTAGAATATTTATGAACTTAATCTATCAAGAATTCGTAGGGTATAATATTCTAGAACATAGTGTAGAAACAAATAGATTTTTACATGAGAAAGCCAAAACACAACTAAATAGACTTCAGATATGTAATATGTGTGAAACAGAAAATTTTATTTGTGAATACGAAAAATATTACTACCAATTAAATATGGAAACAGAAGAGATATATAAAGATATCTTTATAGACAAATTACCATAACCACTTAATTCCAAAATAAAAGCTATTTGGCAGATGAAACCAAATGAAACTGCTAATGTCCTTGGAGGAATTATTCAAGTTTTATACCTTGAACTAAGAGAGCAATGTTTAAATAGAGAAACAATAAAACAACTAAATAGGGAAAGGAATGCAATTTGTTGTGATATACCAAAGCTTAAGCAACCAAGAAATTATGAATGTAATCAGCCAACAAAAATTAGAAGGTATTATAGGAAAAAACCTAAACTAAAAAAAATTTATCCAAAGAAAAAGGCATACAAAAATACTAAGAAAAATTACTTTAGAAGAAGACAAACACAAACACCTACAAAGTATTGTCCGAAAGGAAAAAAGAAATGTGTATGTTGGATATGTAATATAGAAGGCCATTATACAAATGAATATCCTCAAAAGAAAGACAAAAATTATAAGGAAAAATACAAAATAATAAAAAGAGTATATAAAATATATAACTTAGAAACACTAGAAGAAGAAATAAGTGATAATGAAGAAAGTATATATGAATTATCTTCAGAAGAAACAGAATCTGAATAATACTTATATTAAAATTATAATAGAAAAGAGTAATAAAGAAACTGAAGCCTATATAGATACATGAACAAGTATCTGCCTTGCAACAAAAGCATTATTTGACAAGTGGGAAAGATTAGAAAAACCATTAAAAATACAAATAATAGATGGATCAATACACCCCTACACTGGGTGGCAAAAAGAATAACCTTAAAAATCCAAAATAAACTATTTATAGTACCTACAATATACCAACATGAAACTGGTCTAGATAAGATAATAGGAAATAATTTCTTAAGTTTATATTCTCCATTTTGCTAATACTTAGAATATATATCTTTAAAAACACAATATATTCGGGGAAAGCAATTAAAAGAAATAATTGAAATCCCAATTATACATTTTTCTGAATGTCTTTATTCTAAAAAACAATCTGAGTTAAGCAAGCTGAACCGTGGTGAATTAGTTAAGATAATATGTAATAAAATTCGTCACATATTAATTAATTTAGAATCAGGACGAAGAATTCCAGCCTATATAGAAGAACTCCTAGACAAAGTATATAGTGAAAATCTTTTAGACCCGAAAATTAATAATAAAAATATGGAATTGATAGAGTTAAAATTAAAAGATTCAACTAAAGAAGTAAAGTGCAAACCTATGATTTATACAAAACAAGATAGAAATGAATTTGCAGAAGATAGTAAGCAAATGTGTGACAATGGACTAGTAAGACCATCAAAAAGTAAGCATTCTGCACCAGCATTTTATGTAGAAAATCATAACGAAATAAAAAGAGGAAAGAGAATAATGTTAATTAATTATAAGCAGATGAATGATGCAATGGAAGGAGATGCATATTTTCTTCCAAAAGAAAAGATTTAATTATTGAAAGAGTAAGAAATATGAACTGGTTTAGTACATTTGATTGTAAATCAGGATTTTATCAAATATGACTATTTGAAGATTCTAAGGCATTAACAGCATTTAGTTGTCCTCAAGGACAATATGAGTGGAATGTACTCCTAATGGGAATGAAACAATCACCAAGAATCTTTCAACGAAGAATGGATTTCAGACTCAAAGAATTTAAAGATTTTTGCCTTATATACATCGATGATATACTAGTCTTTACTAATAAAGACCTAGAAGATCATTTTAATAAGGTTGCACTAGTTCTAAATAGACGTTTAGAACATGGGATAATCTTAAGTAAGCAAAAAGTTGTCTTAGCTCAAAATAAAATCAATTATTTAGGATTAGAAATTGAAAAAGAAAAAATAATAATGCAAAAACATGTATTGGAAAAGCTTCAAAACTTTCCAACCAAGCTAAAGGATAAAAAGGAATTACAAAGATTTCTTGGCCCACTAACATATATTTCCAATGAAGGTTTTATAAAGAATCTTGCAGTAGAAAAAAAGATACTTCAGCAAAAATTAAAAAAGGATGCACTCTGGTCTTGGATAGAGGAAAATGAAGCAATTATTACTAAATTAAAATACTTATTTCATAATCTTCCAGAATTATATCATCCGTCTGATGATGACTTAATTATTATCAAGACTGATGCCTTAAATGAATGCTGGGGAGGAGTTATGAAGGCAAAAAACCCTGGACAAAAGAAAGAATTATTGTGTCGATACATGTCTGGAACCTTTTCAGATAGTGAAATTAATTATCCTACTCATGAAAAAGAAACATTGGCACTAATTCGGATATTAGAAAAGCATCAAATTTATGTGCTTGATCAAGAATTTATCGTTAGAACAGATTCTACTTATGTTGTAGGTTTCAAGAATGTAACACATCGTTTACTTGTTTAAGGTGTGGGACACTAATTCAGCATGTTTAAGGGCTTATTTATGTTCCTTATATGTTGAGGAAGCCATGGTTCAAATTTGGAACAATTTGGCCTTGGAACGAGCTAAGAAAGTGCAAAAACGTGGAAGAATGGGCCTAAAACGCGAAGGAACGCTAATCGAGCGATTAATTAATTAATTAATTAATTGAGAGTTAGAATATTAAAATTAGGCTGAGATTGAGTTTAATGGGCTTTTAGTATTAGCCTAAAAATATTACAGAAAATATTCCGGCAATAAGTTATGTGAGGAAAATGTGGAAGAAAACACCCGGGTGCACTGACAGGGCAACACGCGGCAACACCTGTGGGTGACACGTATTACAAATAGACACATGTCACGTAGAGGAGAAGGTGGCAAGGAGGTTTCCACCAAAAGGTGACACATGAGCTAACTAAAGGACACCTAACTAAACCTACACATGACACCTAGCACCTAGACTAGGACACCTAATGACTCTAAATGACACCTAATGCACCTAAACAATGATACCTAGTAACTTAAAGACACCTAATTAGCTAACTACTGGACACCTAAGCTAACTAAAAGCTAGTGAAGTAATCTAAGGGAATGAAACAAAATCAATAACTTCATCTTCTACATTTTCGTGAGCTAGAAGGAAGAGAAGGCAAGGTGAAAGCAAAAGTGAAACCATTGTCGGAAGCTTCGAAGCTTGGTTGAAGCAGTCTCAGTAAGATCGTTGCCAGAAGTTCGTCAACCGTTGGATCATGCTCAAACTTGGTAAGGAGGTTCTGAACGTGTGGTTCTTCATTTTCACCATTCGGATTGTCGATTCGAGCTTCTGAGTGTGACATATGAAGCTTTCACCGTGGGCCTAGAGTGTGACAAACTCATCCCTATACCACCTACCCTGTCACCATGAAATGGTCTCCAGAGATTCGTTAACCGTTGGATCGAGCTGAAACTTGGTCAACATTAGGAGATATGGAGCCCGTACAGTAGCACTTTAGTACCTTTTTCCTTAGATCCTTGAGCTCAATTTCGAATCTATCTTCTTCTAAGTCCAGCAGCTACATTGTGTGAGGAGCCGTGTGGTGTGTTCGTTGAAAAGCGTGTGCGATTTCCGGTTGCGGAGCCGCAGTCAATGTTGCACAGAAAAGCGCGTGCGGACGCTAGTTAAGGTGAGGAGAGAGAACTTTTATTGTCGGGAAGGCAAGCATAGTATAGAATGTATACATGTGTAGGGGAGCCTTAAACCCTACTAGAGGTTGAGCCCTGGACAAGTACCTGGACCCTAGGTGTAGGTATCTTTGGGCTATCACCGCTAAGATAATACCCTAGGCTAGACGACATGATTGTTGAGGTTGATATGTTGAACTGCCTATGTGATTATCTTTTTATCTGTCAACGTGGTGATATCTATATTGTCATACTTATTGCTGTGATATTTTATTCTTGTGATTCGCTGGATGATTGTTGATGAGAGTATGGTGAGATAGTGATGTTATTCGGGTTGATATCGTCATGGTTATGACCGTGGAGTTTCGGCTGGTGGACGCAAGGCGTCTTGTTGATGTTGATGTTATCGCGGATGTAATGCATCGTGGTTGTGGCCGAGTGCTTAGGCGTGAGGTTTCGGTATCAATCTGTGATGGATGTTTGTTGCATGTCATAGCATATTTGATCCCAATGGGGGATGCCCAAATGGGGGCGAGATGTGTACCAGTGATCCCGAGGCGGGATGTCCAATTGGGGACGTTATTGATCCTTACGGGGATGTCCAATTGGGAATGTTATTGATCCTTACAAGGATGTCCAATTGGGGACGTTATTGATCCCGACAGGGATGTCCAACAGGGACGGTTATGGTGTATGACTCGGGAGATGTTTGTTTTGAGTGTTGATTGTTGTATGTGATGCGTGCTACATGTTTACATGTTATACTATTGCCCCTCTCCCAAGTTTGATGATGCATGTTTCTTATCTCCTTGTCTTTTCTCTGTGTGTTTCTTCTATTTTGTGGGAAGACCCTGTGGAGGAGCCAGTCACTGAGGAATTGGAGGGCACTCCTTACGAGCCTGATGCCGGTGGGCGAGCCACGAACCCCAACCTCGAGAGGTTTTGAGTTTCCTTACCAGAGAAGGATGCGAGTTCCTCATTAGAGTATGTGCCATTGCGAGTCTATAGGTGCACATACGGTGGGGGACAGGTAGTTCAGGACATCGCCATCATCGGTGACGAAATGCCGCCAGTGCGTCTGCATAGGAGTGTGATGTGAAGGCTTTTTGATGTATTTTGAGCGGGGATGGTGTCAGGACCCAACTTAGGCATCCCTGACCGGCCAGAATGGAACTTCATTGTCCAATTTCCAAGGCTTTTCAAGCACGTATAAATCACATCATAACAAGATATATTGCATATTATATGTAATTATCAGAGTAAAAGATTATACCAAAAGAAAGCTAAAGGTGGCTCTGAGTCAGCATCAAGAGTTTTAAAATAAAGCCCAAATGGGTTTACAACTAGAAAGAAGTTCAAAACTCGAAACAGCGGAGAAATCTCATATGACAATAAACCGAACTAATATGAAATTGAAATAGTAGCAGCTGCTCGCACTACACAAGTGCATGAGCTCCCTGAGATGGCCCCACTTGCTAAATACCTGAAGCTAAAATTAAAAAGAGCGGGGGTGAGTCCCAGAACTCAGTGAGGGATAAACAAAACATAACAGAAAATAGCGCAATTTATAAACATCTCAATAAATATATGACATTAAGCACTTTACATTGTACATAACCTTGCATAGCAGTTCTTCACTTGCTATTTAGTCAGTTTTTTCATTGGGCAAGATGCTTGTGTATCCCCTTCGAGTTGTTCACTAGAGTCTCCCACTCTGACAGTCACATTTATATCCCGGTCGAGTCTGCTGACCGGCAAGTGACCTCGGTCACTACACAACCACCCTCCAAACTCCGGGGTTTTTCACTAGAGGCCCCACACTCCGACGGTCACATTTATATACCGGTTGAATCCGCTGACCGGTCGGATACACCAAGTCTTGTCCAATGTCTAAGCATCATACCAAAATACCAAATACAATATATATCAAGTCTTACCATAGCATACGTCCACTATGTTTCGTAACATAGCTTGCATAATCACCTCAGCGGTAATCAATAACGTCCATAAGGTTATCAATCACAAATATATATGGGCTACATTATAGCCATTCCGTTCACATATAGTATCACCTTGCCATTCCGTTAAACCACTTACTTCGTATGCAATTACATAGAGGAAGCCAACAAACCTTACCTTGACATATTTCAATAATCTCATAGCAAACATTATTCATCACAACAAGCATTTATATCACCTTCGAGGCTCAACGAACTCAAGATACAAGCATGCAACAAACTCATAATTCATTAAACGATTGGATAAAAATAAATCATTGTCCATAGACCCTCAATAAATATAGAGTAGGAACATAACTCACATATTCTTTTATGTCATTTCACTTAATTACTTTCTCAACATTTCTTGGGTACCTTTACCAGCTTGACTAACGTTTCTTATCGTATCTAACATAATTGCAATGCAACACTTATAACAATACCGTTCTCTTTCCATAAGAACCAACTCAACTATAAGCTAGAGCCATTCTTAGCTCCAACAAGAACGTATACATCTATATCACCATCATAGAACTACACTTAAGGCTTTCTATATCTTTTCTTACTTTTTTTCATTTCTTAATTTCCTAGCCTATAAAAATAGTCCATAATCATGTTCCTCACATTTCCTATCACCATACACCTTCATAAAATAATACTCACCTCATCATTTATATCACAATTATACACCATTGTGTCCATAGATTTCTCGTAATCTATATCATCATATAAAAGAACTTACCAATAAGGTCATCAACTCAAATCATTAAATAAAACTTTCGATGTGCAATCTTAGGTACAATTTAATACTTTATTCTCATAACAAACACTTCACATAGCAACTGATCATCATCATGTATATATATATATATATATATATCAAATCACCTATAAATACCCCATAATGCAAGAAATGCATCAAAGTATGCAAAAAGATTTTTGAATACTTCAAAATACCCAATAGCTATCATACACTATGATAAACCGTCATTTTTTTGAAATATAATATCATGACCTTTGATCATCATTTATTCCATAACTTTTCAAATACATAAAATTTTAATCTAAAAGTTATTGCATATGAAAATAGATTCAAAAAGCTTGCCAACAAGATGTCATTTACCCGAAACGGATAAGAAATAAAAAAGATATGCACATTTAAAGTTTGCTGTCTCTGTCTCTAGCGCCCAGCGCTGGAATCTGTTGAGTCTCCAAATGTCTGATGTGCATTTACCTTAGTTTTGATGAGATTAAAACAGTTATTCAATGATTTAATTGAACCCGTCTGTGGTATTTAACTCGTCTACTTAGTGTGCAGATTAAAACATTAAGTGTCTATATGAACTGTTCACTCGTCTGAACTTAGATAAGTTCACCCGTCTGAACTTAGATAAGTTCACCCGTCTGAACTAACTTAAGTTCACATGTCTGAACTAACTAAAAGTTCACTCATCTGAACTGAGATAAGTTCACTTGTCTGAACCAACTAAGGTTCACTCGTTTGAACTAAGAGAAATTCACTCGTCTAATGAAGTCTTCAACCGTCTGATCAAAGGAAGACTCACCCGTCTAAAAGACTTTGCAACTGACATCATCTCTTTGTTAAAGAGGCAACCCGTCTAATGAAGCTACTCATCCGTCTAGTGACTAACGTTAAAGAATACATTGGATGAAAGTTGTCTCGACTCTGATAAGGAACTTCAACAAAGTGCTTTGCCTGAACACAATTGCATCTTACACCAAAAGGGAAAGTCTTCCCTCTGCAAACAAAAACCACGTATACAGACCTGCTGAGACCAAAGGTATATCAAAAGTCTGTAACACTCTGATGAGAGAGAACAAGCGAAGTTTCCTATGCTTTGATGGCTGATCAGAACGACTCTATTGCATTTATTGAAGATCTGCAAGAAGCCAAGCCTTCAGACTTTGTATCTAATGGCTTTAAAATCTTGAAGCCTATTTAATGAAGAAGACTTCGAAGATTCAACAAGAAGAGAACGATCAAAGCATTCAAGAGCAATTACTCTGTGCATTTATATCTTCATTCTTTCATTATTTATTCTTCAATCATTTGAAGTTATTACGCAATCTTTTATATCTTCACATTTAATACACTCGTCTGAGTGCTTGTGAAAGACTTGCAAATTGTAATCTTTTTACAAGTTCTCTCAAACAAACCCGTCTGAGCCTGAAGAGGCTAAGTGTGCAAACAATACTTGTCTGGAGCTTGGAGAGGCTAGGTGTGAAAACAATACTCGTCTGGAGCCTGGAGAGGCTAGGTGTGAAAACAATACTCGTCTGGAGCTTGAAGAGGCTAGGTGTGAAAATAATACTTGTCTGTCCTGTAACCTAAATCAGTTATAGTGAGAAAACTTGGTGCTGCCAAGGACTGGACGTAGCCTCATTGTTAAGGGGTGAACCAGGATAGAACCTGCTGAGTGATCTCTCTTTCCCTTAACTCTTTAGTTTGATTATTTGTCTTAACTATCATCTAACTAAAGGGGTTTATAATTGTGTTTATCAAAACTTTTCTTATCTTGCATGATTGTGTGTTTTTTGTGAAAACCTTCAGACGAGTTATCAGTCTGATTGACCTGTCTGTGTTTACTCGTGTATTATAACCCGTCTATGCTTGCGAAAAAGTTTCTAAATTCCGCATAAATTTGTCAAACACCATTCAACCCCCTTCTAGTGTTTGCATCTGTCTATTTCAGTTGGTATCAGAGCTCAGCCTCTGGGTTGAGCACCTAACAGTGTAGAGAAAAGATCCTGAAGAATAGACAATGTATTCTGGAGCAAGCTCAAGTGGGAACCCCCAACCCGAAGGAGGCTCTATGACCAGACCTCCCTTTTTCAATGGTTCAAATTATAACTACTGGAAAGAAAAGTTTCACTGGTTCATCTTGTCAACAAATTCTGATGTATGAGATGTCATTACTGATGGTCCTTACACTCCTCAAAATAATGATGGCTCAGACAAACCTAAGGCTCAGTGGACACCTGCAGAAAAGACAAGATGGGATCTAAACCATAAAGCCAGATATGCTATAATCTGTGCTCTCAGTTCAGAAGAGTTTGAAAAGGTACGTGCTTGTGATTCTGCTAAAGAAATGTGGGACTTCTTATATATCACACATGAAGGAGAAGAGACAGAAGAGGAAGCCAATCTCTGTCTGATGGCCAATATAGATTCAGAACCTGAAACTGAGGTACATTCTGAACTTGAGGAATTGCATGATGCTTATGATGAGCTGGTAGAGGAATCCAAAGGCTTATCTAAGGCCTTCAAATCCCTCAAGAGAGATTATGTTAAACTCCTCAGTGAGCATAAACAAAAATCTCAAGAGTGTGAGATGCTGGCCAAAGAGAATAGCCAGCTGAGGACTGAAAAGTCTGATGAAGCTTCGATCTCAAGTGAAACATCACATTCTGAAGAAGTGGTCACACTTCAATAGAAAGTGAAGGAGCTCACTTCTGATCTTGCTAGATTTGTTAATGGTAGAGATAATCTGACAAAACTGCTAGGATGTCAGAGACAATCTCTTAACAAAGAAGGCATTGGATATGATCATCAAGCTGATCATAAAGTATCAACAAAATCTTCAACTGTCTATGTTGAACCCACTTCAGTTAGAATTAGACCCGTCTGTAACTTCTGTGGAAAAGCTGGACATGTTATGTCTAAGTGTTTTCACAAGAAGAAGAGGAAGTCTTCACAGACTCCTAGAACTAACAGAAAAGGACCCAGAAAAATATGGATACCTAAAGATAAAATAATTTCTGTTGCAGACATCCTTAATAGGACAAAGCAGACGCCTCTGCTGGTACGTGGACAGTGGCTGCTCGCGACATATGACAGGAGAAAGGTCTATGTTCCAAGACCTCCAGTCTAAGAATGGTGGATTTGTTGCCTTTGGAGGCAATCAAAAAGGAAGAGTAACTGGTGTTGGTACAATTGGTGGTAAACCCCCTCTTCCCTCTATCTCAAATGTACCTATGGTTGAAGGACTAAGACACAATTTACTTAGCATAAGTCAATTATGTGATAGTGGATTTGATCTCTCCTTCACTAAGAATGAATGCATAGTCAAAGATAAGAGTGGCAAGACCTTTTTTTCAGCTAATAGACAGCAAAATCTTTATAAGATTGAGCTAACTGAACTCTCAGATCAAAGTGTAATTTGTCTGATGTCTAAAGAGGATGAAAGATGGTTATGGCATAAGAAACTAGGACATACTAGTATGAAACTTATTTCGAAATTGAAAAAGGATAACCTTGTGAGAGGATTGCCTGATATTAGTTTCAAGAAAGATGTTTTATGTGATGCATGTCAGAGAGGTAAACAAGTAAAATCAAAGTTCAAATCAAAAAACCTTGTATCATGTGAACACCCCATTTTGACCGGGTTCCTTTTGCTTTTCACTTAAATTTACCGAAAAATACCAAAAATTGAAAAAATTAAAATCATAAAAAATATGTTGAATTTTTAGAAAAATCCGAAAAAGAGTGGAGTTTTATTTTATTTCTTCATAAAAGTCCAAAAATGATAAAATAAAAAATCACAAAAATATTTTAATTTCTTGTTAATGCAATTTGTTTTGTAAATGAACGAATAAAAATGAAACATTTTGTTGTGTCTTGTTTATAATACTAAAAAAAAAAAAAAAAAATAATAATAATAATAATAATAATAAAAATAAAAAATAAGAAGAAAAAATGTCTTTGGGCCAATAAACCATGTTTCAGCCCATACCCTTCCTCCATAACCCGTCTGCTCCATAACCCGTCTATCTCCTCCCATAACATAACCCGTCTATCTCCTCCCATAACCCGTCTATCCCATAACATAACCCGTCTATCTCCTCCCATAACATAACCCGTCTATCTCCTCCCATAACCCGTCTATCTCCATAACCCGTCTATCTCCTCCATAACCCGTCTATCTCCTCCATAACTCCATAACCCGTCTATCTCCTCCATAACCCGTCTATCTCCATAACCCGTCTATCTCCTCCCTCACCCAAAAGTAACCCTAGCAGCCGCAAACCTCCATCAACAACGTGAATCTCGCTTCTTTCCCTTCTCACTCGCATCACTGGATCTCAATCACGCAAGGTATGCGTTATTCCCTTCCATTTTCGATTCAAATTAGGGATTTTAATTGCTATTTTCGCTGATTTGCAGGAGAGGGAATCAAAGCAATGAGGGAGAAATATCTCTATAAAGAAGGAAGCAGAAACCAGAAAAAAGGGACAGCCAGGGGGGACCGGGAGAGAGAGGCAGTCACAAAAGTGGAAATACAGGGGGGCCAGCAACAAGAAGGGAAGGGGAAAGAGAGACAGTCACAAAATTCGAAAAACAGAGGGGGAAGAGAGGTGCAAAGAGGGAACGAAAAAGGGGATCTAACACAAAGGGATGTATGTTCCTGGGATCTGTTGAGGTTTTTGATAGAAATCTGCTTGTACCATTTTCCTTAGTGGGTTCTTTTATTTTGGGGATAGAGTTGATATTGTAACTGAGGGCCTCCATTTGGTGACCTCCATTTTTATTCATTTTTTTTCTTTATCTGACACTGTTATGCTGCAATAATATGGAATGAAAATCATCTCTTGCTTTGAGTTTTCATATGATGTCCCATAATTTTATTTACTTCCTTTCTCTGTTTTTTTTTCTCTTTTTTGCACCTTGAATTTGTTAATTTTCAATTTAATTTTGTGATATTGCTTACTGCCTCGTAGTGCCAGTCATGATCGCTTGTTTGTTGTTTGATAAAATGCATGAGTCATTACACAGTTCAAATTTTGCTCCTGTTGATGCCGAGCTTTCTGCTTGCTTGATTTTGATATGTTAAGTTATTAAAATTCCATTTTAACATAACAGAAGCTGTTTTTTTCGGTTTGGTAAGATCTTTGCTTTTTCTCTTCTGAAAATTTGTGAAATTCACTGGCATTGTATACTAGTTTGTCATGACTATGTGCGCTGCTGCAATGATATGCTGTTGTTAGGCTTTCTGTCCTTTTATTTTGACTACTGGTGAAAAATGCATAAACGAATTGCTTAATTATATAGCCATCACATGGTGATGTCACATATGATTTTGTTTTGTATGGCGAGACGTGTTTTTTTTTCTTTCCCTTGGAACAATTTAGCCTTTCTGTAGTGATGTTACAGTAGTAGTCTAATTCTTGGGTGATATGACATCTTGCTTTTACATTCAAAGGGAGCAAGCAGCTTGCCAGCTTTCGTTCCATAAGCTTCACAAGGATAACATTGGGATGGTTGCATAATATATTTTGCTGAGTGTTGCATTTTTGGATTCAATTGAGCATAGTCTTCAACATGTTAGCCTCTAACAGTCATCCATTTTAGAACAATAATGGCAGAGCATTTCGTTTCATGTTTACAAAATTTCTTTGGTAATAATTAAAGGAACCCATTTTAGTTTAGGAATGCTCTATCAACTTGTGTCATGTTCTGTCCTATAGATTTGAGGTTGCCCTATGAACTTATGTGTCATGTTCAATCTCACTTAACACATGTTCATCCTTTTATTATTTTTATTTTATTTTACAACTAACTAAAATAATTGGATTTTTGCTTTTCTTTGTGATTGCTCTATGCAAAGTATCATGTTCAATCCCTTAGGTTCGGGGTCGCTCTATGGATTTACGTGCCATGTTCAACCTTGCTTAGCACTGCAAATCATTTATTATTATTATTATTATTAAATTCATTTTTTCATTATCATTTTATGTCTTGTAAATATTTTTGGGGTAAAATAAATACATTAAAATTCGCAAATAATTTGCACAATTAATTTGGGTAACCGTTTAACGGGTGTATTAGGGGTGCAGTGGGGTTAAGTCTCCATCCTTCTCTATGCGCAATCGGCTTCCGAACTCGGTTTTGGTTTCAAAAACCATTTTTAAAGGTTTTCCAATTTTTTCCCTAATTAAATAAAATTGGTGGCGACTCTACTTGTTTTTCTAAAATTCTCTATTTTTCGCAGTTTCCTTTGCGATTCCGGTCGCGACATATCAACCTCTAGACCTCTTCAGTTGTTACACTTGGATCTGTTTGGACCAGTTAGTGTTGCCAGTTTAGCTGGAAGGAAATATGGATTTGTCATTGTTGATGACTATTCTAGATTTACTTGGGTACTTTTCTTAACCCACAAGGATGAGTCTTTTAAGTCCTTCTCTGTATTCTGTAAGAAAGTACAAAATGAGCAAGGTTTCTGTATTTCTACCCTAAGAAGTGATCATGGGGGAGAATTTGAAAATGTGCAATTCAAACTGTTCTGTGAAGAGAATGGAATCTCTCACAACTTCTCTGCACCAAGAACTCCACAACAAAATGGAGTGGTTGAGAGAAAGAACAGATCTCGGCAAGAGATGGCTAGATCAATGCTCAATGAAAATAATCTCCCTAAGTACTTCTGGGCTGAAGCAGTAAACACTGCATGTTATGTGCAAAATAGAATACTTATAAGGTCTATCCTAAAGAAGACTCCTTATGAATTGTGGAAAGGTAGAAAACCCAACATATCTTATTTCCATGCATTTGGATGTGAATGCTTCATCTTAAATACCAAGGATCAACTTGGAATGTTTGATTCCAAGGTAGACAAAGGTATCTTCATTGGATATTCTGAAGTGTCTAAAGCATATAGAGTCTTTAACTCTAGAACCTCTATTGTTGAGGAATCCATTCATGTAAAATTCAATGATAATCTAAAGACTGATAGGGAACTATCAGATCTAGAAGATGATCTTGCAGGACTTGATCTTACCCAGCAGACGAGTCAACAACCAGACGTATCAAAAACTGAGTCTGCTGAGGAATCTGTCAGACAAGTGGAGCAGACGAGTCATCAGTCAAGTTAACATCAGAATGATGATCTCAGAAGAGATTGGAAATTCAAAGCTCATCATCCTGAAGATCTTATCATTGGAAGTCCCTCTGAAGGTGTTAGAACCAGATCTGTCTTAAGAGAGTCAAGCAATATGGCTTTTTTATCTGAAATTGAACCAAAGCATATTCGAAGGAACCTGTTTGAAACACAAGAAGGGGGGTTGAATTGTGTTTCTGAAGATTTTAAAATCTTTTCGTAAGCAGATAATAGTTTTCGCAAGGTTGGACGCTAAAACGATTAAAAGCTAAGAGAGCTCTTCCAAGCACCAAGTTGGACGCTAACTTAGTTTGAGTAAGATAAGAAGACAGCGTAGAAAAAAGCAATTCAATCCCAGTTAGTTAGTTAGATAATAAACTAAAGTAAGGAAAGAGAGAGAAAAGAACACAAAGATATTATCCTGGTTCACTCTTCACCAAAGAGCTACGTCCAGTCCTCTCTACTTGAGAGCTTTATCCACTATAACAAAAACCTTTTGTTACAAAGTATTCAACACCTCTTCAGGCAGTATTCTCAACCTCTTCAGGTTCTCTAAGTATTCTTTTACAGACAAGCCTCTTCAGGCTCAACCAAACTAAGGTTTTGAAAGAGTTTGTTCTACTAACTCACTAAATGTGAGAATTCAAAAATAAAGCTTAGACTCTTAAAAACACCTCTACACAGAGAGTAATATGAAAATGAGGATCAGAGTAGCTTTGCTAGCTTTGCAAGCTTGAGATTTTCTCTTTGATTTCTTGAGCTAATGTTTTCTTGTATCTCTTGAAAGATTTTGAGTGCTAAGTGTTGCTTCACTTATATTTTTGCTCAAGTTCTATCTCTTTTTGTTGCCTTGCACTTTCAGGGGATGGAGGTATATATAGCCTCTTGTCTTGAGCAGACTTCACTCTTCAAGGGATGGAAAAGGATCCGTTCTGATGAGCATTGAATGCATTTGATCCGTTGAGTCTGATAGCTTCTGAAGTTTCTGATCAGTAGGATAGACTGTCAGGATGATAGCTAAAAGTGGTGCTGACATATCCTCTGAGTAGAACGAAAGTTGGCTTTTGTTTTTCCAAACGAAGAAGGTCAACTTCTTAAAGTGACAGAGACATACTGGCTTACGCTTTACATATGTACGAATATTACAAGGAATGTTTTGTCCCAAGGATATAAGCCTTTTACAGGGAATAATAAATTCAAATGCTTTTACAAAAAATTCGCGCTTGAAGTATAAAAGCATTTATTGGACTAGCTATTACAAAAGTAACCGAAAGAGTCTTTGGACTCATGGTTTCTATATATTACCGTCCAGTCTTAAACCAAGATTAAATGTTGGACGAGATAAAGTCTTTGGACTAGGGATAGTGTTTGGACTCAATTAAGTTTTATCCTGCACACTTAATATAAAACGTTAGTCCATAACAAATCTTTGTTCATCTTAAATTAGCTCTTTGTTAACATGAAAATTTAAGGGATTATTTGGACTATAACCACTTTGGTTCCAACAATATTGAGGAAGCTCTTGAAGATGAAAGCTGGATTCTTGCTATGCAAGAGGAACTTAATCAGTTCAAAAGGAATGATATCTGGAAACTTGTCTCCAAACCAACAGACAAGTCTATTATTGGAACAAGATGGGTTTTCAGAAACAAGCTAGATGAAGATGGCAAAGTTGTCAGAAACAAAGCAAAGTTAGTAGCTTAAGGCTACAACCAACAAGAAGGTATTGACTATACTGAGACTTTTGCACCTGTAGCTAGAATAGAAGCCATTCGCATACTCATGTCATATGCTGCACAACATCAAATTACTTTATTTCAAATGGATGTAAAAAGTACTTTTTTAAATGGAATAATTGAAGAAGAAGTTTACGTTAAACGACCTCCTGGTTTTGAAGATAATGAAAAACCAGATTATGTTCTCAAACTTAAAAAGGCTTTATATGGTTTAAAACAAGCGCCTAGAGCATGGTATGATAGACTTAGTTCTTTTCTTATGACTAATGGTTTTATAAGAGGAAAAGTTGATACAACTTTGTTTAAGAAATGCTCAAAAGATAACTTCATAGTAGTTCAAATATATGTTGATGATATTATTTTTGGAGCTACTAATGAAAAATTGTGCAAAGAATTCTCTAAGTTGATGCAAGCAGAATTTGAAATGAGCATGATGGGAGAATTGAAGTTCTTCCTTGGACTGCAAATCAAGCAGACGTGTGATGGAATCTACATCCATCAACAAAAGTACATCAAGGAAATTCTAAAGAAGTACAAAATGGATAGCTCAAAGATCATGAAAACTCCAATGCAAACTAATGCTAATCTAAGCAAAGATGATGAAGGTAAAAAGGTCGACCAAACTGTCTATAGAGGTATGATTGGATCTCTTCTTTACTTAACATCTAGCAGACCTGATATTCAATTTAGTGTCTGTATGTGTGCTAGATTCCAATCTGATCCCAAAGAATCTCATCTTAAGGCTGTTAAAAGAATCTTTAGATATTTGCTTGGAACCACTAATCTTGGTTTAATATATTTGAGAACACAAGATTATAGATTAGTTGGTTTTTGTGATGCTGACTTTGCTGGAGGTAGAATTGAAAGGAAAAGTACCAGTGGAGGATATCACTTCATTGGAGCAAACTTAGTCTCCTGGTCAAGCAAAAGACAGACGACTATTGCACTCTCAATTGCAGAAGCAGAATATGTCTCTGCTGCAAGTTGCTGCTCACATCTATTATGGGTAAAACATCAACTAGAAGATTACTCTATATTTGAGCATAATATGTCTGTCTGGTGTGATAATTCTAGTGCTATTTGCTTAACCAAGAATCCTATACAACATTCTAAAGCTAAGCACATAGAAATCAAACATCACTTCATAAGAGATTATGTTCAAAAAGGTGTATTTGATGTTAAGTTTGTTAAAACTGAAAATCAATGGGCTGATATCTTTACAAAACCTTTAGCTGAGGATAGGTTTAAGTTTATAAGAGACAACTTGAATATACATTGCTTTGCTAAATAACCTGTCTGATGAGTGTTTATGATACACGTCTATGTTTAATCGTCTGACTCTTTGAATCATACTCTTTATTTGAAATATTTTCTTTTAAATGGTTATTATCTTTAATGCCATTTCTTTATCTGAGGCAATATGTGTACATGGCTATTTTTATTTTAAATCAATTCTTTTTAAACCTCCATTTTTTGTTGTTTTCATTTAAAATTACAACTGTCTTTGGTCTTTAAAAGGGAAAACTTTCCTTTATTTTAAAAGGTATTTCGTTCTTACGTTTTCAAAACTTTTTCTGTTCGTTTTTAAACCATCAAAGAGGATGCATCTGCTCAGGGGGAGCAGTTGAAGAAGCCTTTAGGCAAAACCAAAGGACAAACTTGCTTTTAACTCTCTTTTTGTTCTCTTAGTACCTTATTTGTAATTTTTCTTCTTTTTAAAGTACCTTGTACACAGCCAATGATGTTCAAATACAAATTACCTCCTTTGTTTCTCTTTTTTGATTATGACAAAAGGGGGAGAAAGTTAAATGAAAAATGTCTTAATGTTACAACTGTCTGATATGAACAAATGTTTATTTTTAAATATGATGTACCTTTTCTTTTCTCTCTGTCTATATTCTATTGCTTTTGATAATGTCAAAAGGGGGAGAAAATACTAAGATAAGACTAAGATAAAAAGTTAAATGCTTATCTGTCTGAGTATGTTATAATTATGGAACAATGTTTTTAATCTGTCTGATCATATACATGACTGATTTATGTGAATTTTCTTAAATTCATTAAATCATTTAATATGTTTTGTCATCATCAAAAAGGAGGAGATTGTTGAGTCTCCAAATGTCTGATGTGCATTTACCTTAGTTTTGATGAGATTAAAACAGTTATTCAATGATTTAATTGAACCCGTCTGTGGTATTTAACTCTTTTACTTAGTGTGCAGATTAAAACATTAAGTGTCTATATGAACTGTTCACTCGTCTGAACTTAGATAAGTTCACCCGTCTGAACTAACTTAAGTTCACACGTCTGAACTAACTAAAAGTTCACTCGTCTGAACTGAGTAAGTTCACTCATCTGAGCCAACTAAGGTTCACTCGTCTGAATTAAGAGAAGTTCACTCGTCTAATGAAGTCTTCAACCGTCTGATCAAAGGAAGACTCACCCGTCTAAAAGACTTTGCAACTGACGCCATCTCTTTGTTAAAAAGGCAACCCATCTAATGAAGCTACTCATCCGTCTAGTGACTAACGTTAAAGAATACATTAGATGAAAGCTGTCTCGACTCTGATAAGGAACTTCAACAAAGTGCTTTGCCTGAACACAACTGCATCTTACACCAAAAGGGAAAGTCATACAGACCTGCTGAAACCAAAGGTATACCAGAAGTCTGTATCACTCTGATGAGAGAGAACAAGCGAAGTTCCCTATGCTTTGATGGCTGATCAGAACGACTCTATTGCATTTGTTGAAGATCTGGAAGAAGCCAAGCCTTCAGACTTTGTGTCTAACGGCTTTAAAATCTTGAAGCCTATTTAATGAAGAAGACTTCGAAGATTCAACAAGAAGAGAACGATCAAAGCAATCAAGAGCAATTACTCTGTGCATTTATATCTTCATTCTTTCATTATTTATTCTTCAATCATTTGAAGTTATTACGCAGTCTTTTAGATCTTCACATTTAATACACTCGTCTGAGTGCTTGTGAAAGACTTGCAAATTGTAATCTTTTTACAACTTCTCTCAAACAAACCCGTCTGAGCCTGAAGAGGCTAAGTGTGCAAACAATACTTGTCTGGAGCCTGGAGAGGCTAGGTGTGAAAACAATACTCGTCTAGAGCTTGGAGAGGCTAGGTGTGAAAACAATACTCGTCTGGAGCCTGAAGAGGCTAGGTGTGAAAATAATACTTGTCTGTCCTGTAACCTAAATCAGTTATAGTGAGAAAACTTGGTGCTGCCAAGGACTGGACGTAGCCTCATTGTTAAGGGGTGAACCAGGATAAAACCTGCTGAGTGATCTCTCTTTCCCTTAACTCTTTAGTTTGATTATTTGTCTTAACTATCATCTAACTAAAGGGGTTTATAATTGTGTTTATCAAAAATTTTCTTATCTTGCATGATTGTGTGTTTTCTGTGAAAACCTTCAGACGAGTTATCAGTCTGATTGACCTGTATGTGTTTACTCGTCTATTATAACCCGTTTGTGCTTGCGAAAAAGTTTCTAAATTCCGCATAAATTTGTCAAACACCATTCAACCCCCTTCTAGTGTTTGCATCTGTCTATTTCAAAATCATCTTTCCAGGCCCCTTCTCGGGTGCTCCAGCGCCCAACGCTTAACACTAGGTGCCCAGCGTTGCCTGGAAATCACAGAAATGCAGCAAGACGCTGCTCTTTCGCCATTTTCACCCCAAAACCCCATTTTCATGATTTTCAACCAACAAATAACTATAACAACTCACCAACAACATATAAATCAAAGAATAATCAAACTAAACATGTTCCAAATGATTTTCATGGAAAGAATTCACTCAAAACAATTCACAAACATCATTATTTCAACCATCACTAACCCATTTCATATACCACACTAATACCCACGAAAATTAACCAAAACAAATCACAAAGCCCTCATCTCTTGATACTCCATTGCTGCCTCCATCTTCTTCCTCTTTTCTCCTTCTTCTTCTTCTTCTTCTTCTTCTTCTTCTTCTTCTTCTTCTTCTTCTTCTTCTTTTCTTTCCCCCTTTCTCTTCTTCTTCCTCTTTTCTTCTTTTTCTGCTAGGGTTGCTGATGTTTGCCCACCCTCTTATCTCTACTATTTATACCTCATCATTTTTACCAAAACGCCCTTAATGTTAAACTAACTCATAACTTAACACTTGTGTAAACAAAATATGTCTCTAAGCTTATTATGATAATTCATTTATTTTATTTATTTATTTAATAAAAAAAATACCTTATGCCATTTTTTTTTTGCGGGTATTACAGATGGTAAGTGTTGCTAGCACGAGAGTTTTTTTACCTTTTGATGTACTTTTGTTTATGGACAGTATTGCTGTACTTCGTGTGTATTTATTACTGTAGCCCTACTAATGGGGCAATCGATGCATGTATATATTTTTTTATGTTTTATAGCTGTGTACTTTGATATGTTGTGTGCTTTTGTTTAGTTTTTGGTTTTTCCGCTTTTACCTTTCTGCTTCGCTTCGTTGCCTTAATAAAGCGCTCTAACGTTTATATACGATTAAGGTTAGCTAATATCTTAGGTTCTTTAATGGGACAGCGGGTCGTCTCAAATAACATCAACCGTAAAAGAACATATAAGCAAGGAAGATTAATTAGATGCCAGATGAAATTAACCGAATATAATTATTCAATATCACATATTAAGGGTGAAAAGAATGTTCTTGAAAATATTTTATCAAGAGAATGGAGCGAAGCATAGCAGAAATGCTGAAGAAACAAGTTGAACTTAAAGAAGTATTAAGAGACTAGAAGCTGAAAGAATTGGAGCTAAATGAAGCAAATCTTAAGGTACTAAAGCTATAACTCAAAGCAGAAGGCTTTCTCAAAAAAGTAATTCCCAAAGAAATTAAGCAACAAGCCCAGGAAGAAAACAAGAATTGGTATACAATTTTTAATGGACCATTTCCAAGAATTTACGACGATTGATTCAAAGTAGCACCACATTGTCAGAAAATATCAGGAGTTATGCATAAATCCTACTCAACCAAGGAAGAAGCAGAAAAAGCACTAAAAGAATACCAAGAAACAGAAAGATTAAAAAAGGGGTAAGAAATCTATCTTGACCCAAGAACTTTCTCTATGACAACAAGACTTCAACCCGAAGTAAGAACATCAATGATAATCTTAGGAAAGATACCTTCCTCTCTAGATAATTACCAAATCACTAACAGAAAAGAACATGAACTTCAAATTCAATTTTCCAAAGAAAAATTTAATGAAAATCTTAAAAGACTTACAAACTGGAGTGATAAGAAGAAAGTCAACTGTTTTTATATGGTTGATAGGAAATTATTCAGAATGAAGGCAGTAATTACTCCAGGAGCCCTGCAAACCTTAGCATTTAATATGTTCCAATTCGGACTTATTGAATGCCTTTTATTTAAGTGGAAATCTTGAAGTGTTTCCATAATATTTCAAGGAAGCAGTCCAAATGTTCAAAAGAAATGTGGCAGGAGAAAGCACGATTTTCTTGAAGTTCTACTCAGCCTACCCAGATTTCATCACTAATCAGCCGGCCAAACACTTGGTCTTCATCGGAGTAAGCAATAATAATTTTCCTTTGATGAATGAACCAACAAGAGATGATTATGAGGAAGATCAAATTACTGTAATAATAGCAAACCAGTTAGCAAGCATCTTTTCCCAATACCAGACAATAGGAAGGGATTCTTGTATCAAAACTTTATACAAATGACCAAATATTTTGCTTCTCAGTAAAACGAGCGGGAAAATAATAAAAGAAAATGACTTATCTTTGTTGGCAAGTTATGAAATGCCTTTCTACGCACTAGAAGGACCAGCAATGAATTACCGCACAGCTGCCCTTAACAAATTAAGTTCAATGATAAAGCAAAACGGGAATCACGAATGCAAAAGATGCACAGCAAAGCAGATCCAGCCAAAAAGCAATGATAATTGTCGGCAATAGGATAAGGATGCCTTAGACGAGGCAATAATTGAAGAGTGATGTAAGCACTTACGTCACTATGTAGAATTATTGTAAGTTGATGTAAGCACTTATGTAATATAAGGCTAGTTGGGTAATTGTATCTAGTTCTCTAGGTGTATAAATAAGCCCTCTTATGCTGAGGCAGAATAGAGTTTTTCGGCAACAAAAAGTTCTCAGTCGAGAGTTTTCTCCACAGAGAGAAAAAATTGCTAGTCCTCTCATAGCATCTAGTCGGGCACTTGAGAATGTCTATGCGCCCTTGTAATTTTTCTACTCATCAATAAAAATTACTTCTTCACTTAAAGATCTCCCAATATATTTATCAATCCTATTTCATCTTATTTACTTTGCGGAAGCGGCAGTGGGCGAAAGGAAAGACTGATCTTAAGAAACTTCAATCAGATATGTTCACTCAACTACTTTTATATAGTCATTACCAGCTTTATGTGCTAGAATTAGTTAATAGAAATACTATGTCCCTAGAACTGATAGGATCAACTGTAATTTCCAAGAAGTATACATGTCTGAAATAACGATGGAAAGAAAAAAGATTGACAATAATGATATCAAACATTTACAAATTACTAAAGAAGATGGAAACTATGAAGGTAGTATATTAATAGATCCAAGGCTATTCCAAAAAATACAAAAAGAAGATTTAGATCTAGCAAAAAAAAGCAAAGATGAGAGGAAAAGAGAAACTTGGAGGAATAATGAAGAGATTTAATCAGAAAGAAAATATTATATATTATGGAAAAATAATTAATGAAACGCCAATAGATATAACTGAAGCTCAAGGAAATACTTGTATACAATTGCTAAATAAGAAAAGACGTACAGAACTAAAACAAAGTCTAAAGAAGGAAAAACATAGGAAGAAAATATGATATAGTCATATTGAAGCCATAAAAATATTAATCAAAGCAACCTTTCAAGAAGGAATAGATTCGCCTATAGAATTAATATTAAAAGATGAAAGAATAACTGATCCAAGAGATAAAATATTAGGAGCAATAGAAGGAAACTTAGCTTACATAAAACTAAAATTTGAAATTCATCCAAATATTGAGATACCTTTAGATACTCAAAGATTAGACCAATCATTAACTGTGGAATACAAATTTTTAAGAACAAATTTAATGAGACATGGAGATAAAATATTCTTTGTAACATATTGTGTTAACTATGCATTAACCAACTCACATCATAGTATTACCTTCAGAAATAATGATACGATAGATGTTCCAAGTTTGTGTGAAGATATAGGAAAAATTTATTATCCTAAGAGAAATGAAATAATAGAATTAAGTACTTTCATAAATAGATCAAGATCTCTAAGAATGAATCAAATACCAATACCAATTAGTTTTTCGGAATCAGAAAAAACTAAAAAAGATAATGACATCAACAAATTAGTTAATCAGGTTAATGATTTAACTCTGTATTTGAAAAATAGAATATGAATTATTTGAATGATTTTATTTGGGCTCAATTATTTGGTATCAGAGCTATTAGGAGAAATCTTTGGTAGTAAATTAAAAAATGGAAACTCTAAAAACTCAGATAAAAGAAAAAATCAAAATCCTTAGAGAAATAGTTAAAGCTGATTATGAATTTTTACAAAATAGTTACAAGAATAAAATCGAATATGATTTTGAAATCTCATTTAGAGAATATACAGAAAATTGTCTGATTCAAAGAGAAAACAAACTAATTCAATTAGAAAAATAGCTGAAAGAAATAGAAAAATCAAAATGAATTCTGAAGAGATATATCTAGAAAATTTAGGGTTACATATACAAGGAAAAATAGTTACAGTAATAGAAGAATTTGGAACTTCAAAAATAATGATTACAAAGGAAGCTATGAAATGCCTTATAATAAGAATTAAGCATTTAGAAAGAAATTTATATCAAGAACAAAACCCTGAAAATAAAGAAATAATTCAGAATATTCTACATAAAGAAAAGCAAACATTAGTCCAAGTCTCTAGAAATGAATCTAGAAGAAGGGAGAATAATGTTTGAAATCGGATATAAAAACTAAAATTTTTTTAATAATATTTTAATATAAAACTGCCCCTTGCCCCTTCAATATAGAAGGCACCGTAGTAACTCCCTTATATTTGAGGTGTTAAAATTAGGGGTGAGTATGGGTTGGTTTTGATCGATTTTAATACATTTAAAGACCCAATCCAATTAAATACATATGGGTTGGGTTATGTCAATTTAATCACAATTTTTAATGTAACCCAACCCAACCCGATCTCATACGGGTTGGTTTGGGTCAGCTACCGGATTTATTAGTAAAATATTCATTTTCTAGAAAAAAGCAAAAAAAAAAATGAAAAAAACAATAAAAAATAGAAAAGAAAAAACCACTCCATTATTTAATTTGGACTTCCAATAACAAGCATAATTGGAAACTTGAAATACAAAACATAGTTGGAGTACAATTTTCATTAAATAGTTGAAATATGCATTAGCTACATGTTCCCTAAATTCAGCGGGTTGGGTTGGGTTGGGTTGGGTTGCTTGGGTTCACAATCTTCAGACCTAGCACCCAATTCATAAGTCATGGGTATACTTATTTCAAAATCAATTCAACCCAATCCAATGACCCAAACCAACTTTGATTTTGTGGGTTGGGTTGAATTGGATTGAGTAGATCGGATTCGCAGATCGAGCCGTATCTATATCCACCCCTAATTAAAATGGCCGAGTTGTTAATATTAAGGTGTTGTAGCTTTTAATCGCTTCTTTTCTTTTCTTTTTGTTTGTTCTCCATTTCTGAAGTTTTAAGTTTCACAGGATAAAGAGTGCCTAGGCCCAACCTAAAGAAAGCTACCAGTACAGCAAAAACGCATTATTCAATATTAAAAAAACAGGCTCAGACAAGAAAAAGAAAAGACTGAACCAAGGAAAATAAGTCTTGTCTGACAAAAAAAAAAAAAAAATCTTACAAGAAATAGTTATCATGCATTGAAGAACTCGTTTCATGTTTACCGAGGTATCACGTACACCGGTGGCGCAAAGTATAAACGTGATGAGCGATCGTTCAGGATCTCATTTTTTGGAGGCATTCAAATATTTTTTTTATTTAGTATTTCTTTTAAATTTAATTATAAGTAAAAAAATAATCAAATATGAAAACTTAAATATAAGTAAATATCAATTAATCTATCCATATTTAATGTTGTTTTTCCAAAAATATCCTCAAGTTATTAATTTATTAATGTTGTGAGCATCATAATGATTAAGGGTAGTTTAGTAAATGTATTTACTTTTTTATATGAAACCAAGAAAATTAAATAAACTTAGCTATTATTCTTAATCAGTGTGCAAGTAGGTATTTTTGTTTATAATTGAGTCCGGAGGGAATAATAAATACAAATAAATAAAAAATTTATATTATTAAAATTATATACAAATATGATAATTATTATGATCTTGATAGTGAAATTCTATTTGAAGAATTGAAAGTCATTAGAGTGGTTTTAATGGTTGAATCAAAATCAAGCTATATGATATTGAAATCTTTGAAAACATTTAATTGTTTTCCTAATGCATGCACGACTTATAGAATAATATTAACTGTCTCTGCTACTGTTGCATCTGCTGAAAGAAGTTTTTCTAAATTGAAATTTTTAAAATCTTATTTGCGATATATTATGTCATATGATAGGTTAAGTAGTCTTACTTTGATTTCTATTAAAAATAAATTTTTAAAGAATCTTGATTATGAACAGATTATTAATGATTTTGTAACAAAAAATGCATGAAGAATAATATTCAAATAATTACAAGGGCACTACTTTCTTGATTTGTCTAAGGCACCGAAAATCTAAGGACCGACCTTGATGACGTACACTCTCGAAACCTTGATTAGAAACTACATTATTTTGACCTTTCTAAATCCTATAAATAAGAAGAAAAAAACTAAGACGAGATTTATTTTGCCCTAGGCCTCCCTAAGCTAGCTTCCCATATCTTTTGACAGCTTAATTAGGAAATTAAGCTTAAAGTCACATAATCTTGAGAAACACTTGCAAAATTCAATAATTTTAGCCAAATGAGGGTTGGTTCAACTGGCTGAATCAAACTACGGGTTTTTAGAAAAAAAGTTACCATTTAATCCTCGAGAATGACAAAACAGGGACACGTTAGTCTCTCTATTAATTTACACCCCAGACGTCCGTTAATTTGCTGATGTGTCCATTAACGTTGTTCCTACGTGGAATTTTTTTTTTGTTTCACCGGTCATACTCAAAACGGTGCCGTTTCGAAGTGGAAGATATTTATCATCTTCTTCCCTTCCCCGTTGAGTAAAAATGTGGAGTAGATAACCCTAACTTCTAGTTCATGTAGTGATGTCGTCATTTTTCGTCCAATTTGTGCTCTGATTTCGGCCCATTCTTTTGCGCCATCACCTCTATTATTTCCCCCCATCAATTTGGACTCAAACCCTCGAATTTCGCTCCCTTTTATTTCTTGCCCCTGAACGATATGAGTTGGGCTTCTAAGAACGTGTCTAGACGTGAGCATAGTTGGGGTGCTTCTTCAAGCTTTGCAATCTCAAAGTTTGATCCTCCACCCAGCCCTTGCAGGCATCCAGACAGATATAAAGTCATTGAAACAATGGCAATAACCCGATTCGTGGTGAAACATCCATTTTAGCTATAGAATCGGAGTTTCTTTTCAACAACTCTCCCAGGTAGTCCCATGTCCTACCATATTGATCCTTCTTTGAATCTTTTACTGCAAGCCTAGCTACCTTCAATGCCCATGACAAGCTTTTATTATTTAAGTGGACAACATAGTCCTCCTTCATGATTTCAAACGCTTGTCTCCTTTTCAGCTCAGGTTGTGTCAATAGTCGTTTCTTCAATTTGTTGGCAACCCACTTCCCGGTGGCTGCCTTATTCTTAAAAACCCTACAACAAGTATGCTCTGCAATGAGTGTCTTAATCTGATAAATCTTGTCCAAGCTATTCCATGAACAAAATGCAACCCAAGGACAACCATCCACTTTACAAACAGCCCTAACCCTTAGCTTATCATTTTTCATCCACTTGAATTGCCTTCCAAGGGCAATATTGAAGTCCTTGACAACATTCTTAAATAGATCCAAGTTAACAAACTCCATTGCAACTTCTAGGTTAACTTGGCCAAATGTAGTTTCTGGGTTAAACATTGGGAATGTAGGCCTTGATCTCCCCTCATCATCAGTAGATTCTGGGGTTCTCATCTGCTCAGTAGCCTCAAAGGAAGCTTGAACACTTCACTGCCACTATCTTCATCTGCCTTGTTCTTCTTTTTTGCTTTTGTTTTTTGTTCATTCCCATGGTCTTCCCCGCTGTCATTGCCAATTATTGGAGGAGGCCTATAAAAAGAATCCTCGGCATTGTCATAGTCATCAGAAGACAACAAGTCCTCAACAAAAACATCCTTCGCAGCCGCATTGGTTTTAATATTCTCACCCACCTCTTGAGGGTCTACAAACACCGCACCTTCAACACCTAGTACCAGATGTTCAAAATATAAGTGCATCGCCTTCTCCTCTTTAGCCACCTCACACATACGGTTAATGTCATTGTCCCCCTCACATGGTCTTAAACCAAGGTTGAAATCAGTATGACCCGGATGCATCCACCACATAGCTGTGAAGTCAAAATATCCCAAGTTCTTGAATAACGCCACCAAGTCAAAATAATTGACAAGATCAACATCCATTGGAGGCATGTTATCTACCTTACCGTCCACATATTTCTTGAATCCATTGTCTCTTACAAATTTACCTCCATAGTGAAAGAAGAATGCAATATACGTAGCCATCTGCAAAAAAAAAAAAAAAAAAAAAGAAGGAAAAAAACAACATATTTCAGTTAACATACCCAAATGAAATGACCTGTAGGGACTAAAAAGTTACTTCTTGTCATTTACCACAAACAAACCAACAATTAAAAAGTGAACCCATGGAACCACACAAACACCCCCACATGCAACACACGCACACAACATAAACTACAAAATTCAATAACCCAAGGACTCCATGCTATATGTAAATACGACATTGAACAAGCAACAAATGGAACCCACTTGTAGGACAGGACCACAACAGGGATGCAATGCACATGATAACAAATCAAAAGGGATTCCCTATAAAAACGACAACTTTAACCCCATATAAGTCAAACACAAAATATCAATTCCCCCACAAACTGAAACAACCTGACAAATGCAACCCCTAAAAGAGACAAAATAAACTAGTAACGAAACCCTAACCAGAAACAAAGGCAAATTAGAAAGACAAAATCGGTAGAAACAAATAACAAGGGAATGTAAACTCACCTTGTATGCACTTGGGGTATGAATTTCGTGATTCAAATGGATTTAGGGAGAGGAAAGTGTTACTATGTTATGGCATGGAAAATGTTACTCTGATAGGGTTTTTGCTAACAACGGTTTGAAGAGGAAATTGTTCTCTCTGTTGGGGATGTATGACATAGTTTAGAGTGGTTCAGAACGGTGCGTTTTGGGTGAGTTATTGGCCTTTAGTTTTTGTTTTATTTTTTTTATATATTCCATGTTGGATTGACACATCACCACACTAACGAACACTTGGGCTTACTAACGGGACACATCAGCAAACTAACTGACGTCTGGGGGGGAGAGGGTAAACTAATGAAGGATTAACATCTCCCTGGTTTTTCATTCTCGAGGATTAAATGGTGATTTTTTTCTTAGGGACTAAAAGTGTACCCTGTGTTTTTGTCGGTAACCATTTTGGGGCTTTAGTCCTTTTTTTAAAAGGAAACATAACCATAAATGCAAACTTGTAAAACAGATTTGCACGAAGAAAAAAGAGAGGCCTATCGATAGGCAGGTGAAGTGGTGACCGAAATTTTGCAATATTTTCACATTGCAAAGAGTCTCTATAAATATTATAGAGGCACTTTTGCTCCTCAAAGAGTAGTGTCACAACCGTCCCGTCCGGACGTCGCGAAGAAGACGATAAAGATTAGAGGAGTCGCCACCAAAGTTTTTATTTTAGGGAAAACGTTGGAAAACCCTTTTTAAGTTGAAAAGCAAATGGTCTTTTTTGAACAAAGAATAATACGGTTCGGGAGTCGATTATGTCTATGGAAGGCATGGAGATTTATTCCCACGGCACCCTAGAACATCCATCTCTAACAATGGTTACCCTTTGGATTATGCAAATATTTATTTTAACCCCTTTTAAAAAGATTTATATATATACTTTGAATTTTATTTATTAAAATGAGTCATCAAATCGTTTCAGTTAAAATGATCCGAACGGTAGATTTAAGAAATTGGGGTATTTAAATTGATGCATTCTTTTTATTATTTTTCGTATGAAGATTCTTTGTAACTTTATAGTTTCTCAATGTAAAAAAATTTATTTTTAAAAGCTTTTGCGAAACAAAGAATTAACAAGTTGTACAACTAAATTAATTCCAATTTTATTTTTTATATGAAAGATTTTTATTTTTTGAGAATACAAATCAAATGAAAATGATTTTAATAGTCATTTTATATTTCCAATGTAAAAAAAAAATTGTTTGTTATTCCTTTTTTTAACAAGAAAATTTTAATGATAAACGATATAAGCGTAAATATCATTTAAAAGGTTTTGAGAACCAATAAATTGTACAACTAAATTGATTCATTTTTATTGAGAGGTTTTTATTTTAAAGTGAAGAATAAATTATTTTATAAACAAAGATTTTAATTTTTGTTTTTTTATTGTTTTTTTTTTTTAGGGACGTTGCTATAACATAGTGGTTTTCTTTTTTTAATGTGTGCAAGTGAAGCTCAACATATTGTTGGAGACATCACTAAAAGTTTATTTACAAGTGATATGGGAAATACTATGAATTGATAATTGTGAAGAAATATCAAACAATTTTAATATTGCATCTACTAAGATAGAAATGAGATAAAAAGAAATATTAATGTTTTTTGAAATATAGAAGCAATCAAATAAACTAATATGGCAGTGAAAAAAATAAAAAAAAACGTGAAGAAAAAAAATTAGAAGATGGCAACTTAAGCTTTATGGTGGTGGTTGGTCACCATAATTTATCACAGATTTCATTTGCAATTTGATCCCAAAACTAATATGGCAATAACAAAAACATGTTGCTGTGAAAAAGACCTAAATCCAAAACACACGCCGCGAAGAATAGATATTGGCATATTATCAAACAGCTTGAGTGAGAAAACGACATCATGTTTTAACATTCAGACCAAAAAAATACAGAAAAGAAAAGACCAAGGATACAAAGAAATTCTTGGAACATCATACAAAAATCCAATCAATTCACAACATAACAGTGCTAAAAAAAACAAGCTATTCAATGTATCAAAATGAAGGAGATGAATAGGGTACCAAATTGAAGCTTTCTCTTTATAACTGTATGCAGTAGCCAAATGTTCCTTTTTTTGGTATTTTCCTTTTGATTTCTTGGTTCTCCTTTCTTGCTTGCAAACAAAAGTTCGTCCCAAAATTTACAAAAGAAATAAAAATAAATTACAAAAATGAAGATGAGGAAACTAATGAAATACTTTGTGAATGAAAGCTCTCAGGGAGAAGAAGAATACGAAAAACCCTAAAACCATCTTCTAATTTTTATTTTGTACCTTCTTTTTTCGTTCTTCTTGCTTCGGTATTTAAGGATATGGAGGAGGAGGAAGGTGTGCCTTCTTCTACCCAACAGATCGAACGTGTTCACTGTTGCAGGTGAGCTTGAGTGCGTGAGGGAGGGTTGCGTGTGCTGACCGTTTGGGGCGGCGGTGTCAGGAGCAGAATATGGTGGGAGATGAGTCTATTTGATGGAATTTGTGTATGGGGAAGGGGAAGAAGCTACTGACAGCCAGGGCTATGAAAGAGGAAGGGAAAAGGGAAAAGAAAGTGGCGGGTTGCGGACCGGGTCAAGAGCGACCCGATTCTTGAGTGGATCTGGTCCGCAAGTATAAGTGGGAAAGAGAAAAGAAGCGGGTATTGAACCGGGTCGCGCCTGACCCGATTCTGGGATGGGGTTGATGCGTTCTTTGTTTTTTTTTTTTTTTTTGGTGAATGGGAGCCTTTTCTTTTTTTGTCTGGTGGGATTGGACTATTGGGATGGTACCCAATTCCTTTTTTTTTTTTTCGTTTCTTTCTTTTTTTTGGTTTCCTATTCTTTTCTTTCTTTTTTCTTCATTTCTTCTTTTATTTTTGTCTCTTCACTTCCTTTTTTTTTCTTCATTCCTGAAATAATAATAATCCAAAATATAATTAGAATTAATTTAAACAAGCGGGACAAAATTAGGTGTTCATAAGTAGGAATGAGAATGAGTAGGATATGGATAGGATACGATAGTATCCATCCCTAATACCTGCGTTTTAAAAAAAATACTTGTACCCGAATCCATACCCGCATGAGTAGTAACTTTAATACCATTACCCGCAAGGTATCTAAGTACTTATACCCATCCCCGCATTTTATATATATATATATATATATATAATATTAAATTAAAAAAATTGTAACCAGATTTAATGAATTTCCATTTTTTTGTCTCCACTTCTATCTTCTTTAATTCTAGGGACGGCAATTTAGATCCTATTCATTGGGTACCCGTAAAAAATATCCACAATGGGTAGGATAAATACCCGCTTTATGAATATGGGTCCGGGTATGGGTGCGGGTACGGATACTCTAGTACCCACCCTGCCTCGCACCCATATATATATATATATATATATATGGGGGGCATATCTAGTGAGAGAGGTTTTTTATGTGAGAGTGAGAGGAGCAAATCTTGGCCATTAAAATCATATATGGATGGTCAAGATTAAAAGTTGGTTAGTGGTCATGTGACCACTTAAAAAAGTCATGTGACTTTTATGTTCTAATCTTGACCATTCATGATTTGATCCAAAGGCTAATATTTGCTCCTCTCACTCTCACATAAAAACACTCATCTCACTTGATACATCTATAATTATAATTATAATTAAATATAAATTCTTAAGAATATAATTAATCTAAAAGTATCGAACCTAGATATTTCATTATATTTAGATCTTTTTTTAGTTAAATACTTTGGTTTGTAAAGTGTAATGTTTTATGAGTAGATTTGAAAGATATTTGGATGATTTTTTTAATTAAGTTATAATGATCTTTTTGTTATTTATTGTTTTTCTTAGTCAAAGTGCGGGTAACGGGTGAGGATATGAGTATTTAGGTACCCAGAGGGTATGGATACGAACACTTAAATGGCTACCCACGCGGGTACGGGTACGGGTACGGGTATTTTTTTCAAGCGCGGGTATGGGGACGGATACTGTAGTATCCTACCTAGACCCTGTCAATTGCCATCCCTATTTAAGTCACGTAATTTGGAAGAGATTTCTCAATGTTCATTGGATATTCAATGTAATTAAAAAATAATAATATCGCGATAAAGAATGAATGTATTCAAATTTCAAAACAGATACATGAATATGAGAACATGATATGATATTTATAGGTTCATAGTGATAAATAAAAATTTAAAAGAGAACAATAATTATTGATTAGAAAAAGGAAAAATTATTTAGCGGAAAGTGGGGGAAAAGGCAAAAATATATATTACAAGTTAGGGGGTCACACCACAAAGCATGTGCAGTGATGGAGCTGGAATTAGCTGATAAAATGAAGCAGTAATTTGATGACAAACAAATCTATAAACGATATACAATTTAAGCACACTAACACTTGCACTTTCTTGTTATATAATAGAAAGATTTTATTTCCCTCCCCCTTTTTTTTTTCTAGTTATGCATGCTTGATATATATTAGCTTCAACTACACGGAATCAAGGGATTTAATAATTAAGGATCTCATATTTAAGTAAAATAACCATACATTTTTGTTTGTTTTAATTGCTTTCAATTGAGACTTGATGCTACTGAATTTAATAACGCTACTGATGTGTATTTACTTAATATTTTGGAGAATATTTGATGTTTTGTATTAAAGACTTTTGCATTTCAGTCTTAAAATCATGATGTATGTCTGTAATTTGATAACATACTAAAATAGTCTAATTTATATTACATATTTATGTTCTTCTCTTTCAACAATACAAATTTTTTATCCTATTTCCAAACATTTAATCTGTAGTTTGGTGAACCAGCAGGATAGGATAAGCTTATCCTGTTATCTTATCATATCTTGTTATTTAGTTATTATTTTATCCTGAGGGTGGAGCTAGGTTAGAACCAACAGGATAGGATAAGAAAATGTTTTCTCTTTTGTCTTTTACCCTTAATATTGTTATTATTTAATTATGGTTTCAAACCTAATTAATCAACCTTATTACTAATTAAAATATGTGGTTTAATTAGCAATTTTTATAAAAAGTAAAAAAAATTAATTTTTTTACAATTTAAAAAATGGAATAATATATTAAAAAGCCGAAAATATATATTATCAAATATTTTTTAATTTAAATGTATAAAAAAAAATCACATAATATTAAAAAAAATATTGAAAAAAAATGTAACTTTGATATAAGGGTAATTTTATCATTTATGGATATTTTATATCATATCCTATCATTATCTGATGCGCATCAAATATCGGACATGATAAGAGCTTATCATGCTCATATCCTATCATATTCTTATCTAGCTCTCATGTCATATCCATCCTTATCCTATCCTGACCACCAAACGAGCCCATAAAGTGCGGATAATGGGTACGGATATGGGTGCTTAGGTCCCCACCAGATAATGATACAACTATTAAAGGTATTACCCATGCGAATATGAGTTCGGATATGAGTATTTCTTTTAAAACGCGGATAAAGGGACAAATAGTATACTATCCTAACCATATATATCCTACCCATTGCCAAACATAAGAAAGCTCCGCCCCTGGCAGAGGATTTTTCCAAACAAAAATAAAGACCAGCCTTGGTCAGAATCTTTTGCAAATTGGTCATTATTCATTAGTTTTGTGTTCACGTGAAGCACGAACATTTCATTTGGAGTGATTAATTAATCATCGTTTTCGTAATAGCCAAGAGCTCTAATCATTATTGCCCTACAGGTCACCTCATCAAAGATTCTTCAGAGTATATGCTTTGAGGATAATTTTTTATAAAAATAATTGAATTCATCAAATGGCAGATAGAAAACCACTTTAATTCATTATATCTGAGATTTCCTCCTCCCGTTGGCTCTGAAATAAACAATATAATATTTTTATCTTTTGAGCATTAAACCATATATAACAGGATAACCATTATTTCAATTTCTAGCCCTTGCCAAGGGAAGCATGTTCAACTATTCTACAGATAGCTTTCGCTATTATATGATTGAAAGAGAAGGCTAAAAGAAATGGAGACAAGAGATTAAAATGAACTAGTCACTACATGGTTTACAAACAAAAATCTATTGTCCCAAAAATGATGTCTCGATGTTCCTCATCACTCAAATGTTGAAAATGAGTACAAATGTTAATGAGTTGTAATTTTATTTTCCTGGGTGTCAAATTGTTAGTGATGGAAGATCGAGAAAGTGACAGAAAATTGGGACAGAAGATTTTCATCCATGGTTTACATCCACTTACTAGAAAGAGAGAAAGAAACCCCATAGATTAATTGCCCCATTGGATTAGCATCTTTCATGGAATATATTAGTATCTCATTTGAAGCAAGAATGAGATTCTTAACATTAATTTATAATGGAACGACGTCAGTTCAATATAACTAATAGCTTGACTTACACAATAAAATTTCAATTTTTTTTTGGCAAACATGATATAATTAAGTACGAAGTATCCACTATCATTAGCAGTGACTATTTTCCGTCGGGGAACCTGTTAGGCACACAAGATGAGTTCTCCCTTCCCAACCAGGTTTTCTTCATACACAAGAGCCAGGATTCGAACTCCTGACTACTTACTTAAGGTGTCCAAGACTCTAACCACTTAGATCAGCCACATATTATAAAAACCCGGGATTCTATCTTTGAACCTCAATAATAGAATAGGGGTTTTTTATTCTATTTGTTATCATAAAAACATAAATAGATTATTTTTCAACAAATAAATTGTTCACCCCCTTCCCTGCAGGTTTTGCTTCATAATGTGAAAGCCTACTCAATGATAATTTAAGGGTAGATTTAAGGAAGAAAAACACTGCAATTCCATGAATGAACTTACAACAAATAAAATCAAAATCCATCCTGTTTGTTGTCACCAATGAGTGCTACGTACCACAAAAATAACTTAACAATAACTAGTGCCATCAAAATATCTGCATGTGATACCAGTCCATTTACACATTTTCTGGTTACATTAACCCAGCTATTTGTTTGATGCCTGAGGTGCTTGGACAGACCCAAAAGAAAAAAAATGACAAAAACCGAACACAAGGAAAATGCAAGAGATTCTTACCTTGGCTCTAGCTAGCTCAGACAACTTAGGAGATGGTAGCTTTAAACTTGAAATTGTGCAGAAAGTGCAGGGACTTGTGCCGAGGAGAGATGACAACTTCTGCTAAAATTGGCTTAATTTGCACCATATTACATTAGTAAGAGAAGGCGTCATCTCTCCTGCGACAGGAGTCCCTATACACATTTCTTTTCTTCTATATACTAAACCTTTCTCTGCTCCTTCTCGTGCATGCTTCAACTAGCTAGAGGGTAGGTTTGTTCATATAATTAGAATTGCCATATATATATATATATATATATATATATATATATATATATATATATATATATATATATTTGAAAGGGAGATGGGTCTCTGAGTCTCTTGTGGATGCCCCAAATAAACTAGGGTAGGTCAATTAGGTGCTATTTGATGATGGCATTAATTTACACTAAGACCTCGAAAGATGCTTATCACTTTGATGATTAAATATAAAAACAACAGTTATTGACTGCTATATGTAGGATTACGAAGTTGTCAACGGCGGCAAAAAACAACTGGATAGAAATCGTGCAGGAAAAGTCTCCAATATATCGTTATCGTTAAGTCCTACTATTGCAATACCTAGAAACCTTTTTGCAGACGGAGTTTGAAGAAAAATTCCATGGACAAAATAAATATTTAATATGTAAATTCTGTTTTGGATAATTAATTTTTATATTGAAAAATGGATTAAGTTTTATTTTCTAGTTCCAAGTTTTCAAACAAAATTTTTACCTCCAAAATTACTAGAATCTTTCTTATATTTCAAATAAATATTGAAAGTGAAATGATCACTACAAGAAAATCGCTAATTAGACTGCCGGTAACGTCAAATATCAGTCGGTAACGAGTAATTACCGGCGGCTTACCGATGAAAAATTCATCGGTAATTCATCCGTTCATAACTCGACGGATTTGTTGAAGCCCTCGATAATTATCGATCGATAGTCCATCGATTACGTCCGTTGGTCAGTGTCTTAATTACCGACAGAGATGCTCGATAATGTTGACATATATACGTTAGCGACAGTCATTTCCGTTGGTGATTGATTAAATATATAAAGACTAAAATTAATAAATAAAAACTAAAATATAAATACAATATAAAATAAAGTAAAAAATGTATATAAAAAAAGTATAATCAATGAAAAACTATATATAGAAGATAGATCCCTCATTTACACGACAAACAAAACCTAATCGATTTAATGAGAAATAACAAGAGTAAATCCCTAATTTGATCTCTGAAATTATAAGGTCGTTTCAATTTGGTCTTTCACATTTTCGAAATTCCGAATCCCTGAAGTTGTCAAACATTAACCAATCTAGTTCTTTCGTCAGGGACCAAGTTGATACGAACCTTATAATTTTAAAGATCAAATTAACACAAAGACCAAATTAATACGACCCTATAATTTCAGGACCGAATTGAGGATTTACTCGAAATAATAATTAGTAATCACAAACAGCTGAGTGACCAATCATATTACACTTACATTTTTAAAATTACAATTTTATATTGTTAAATGACTATTACATTGTCTAGATTAGGTCGGAAACTTTTATTTCCAAAACAATATAAGAAACACCAATAAAAATAATAATAGTTTTTAGGATTTAATCGGTATGCATTGAATGACAGTGTAAAGAATATTAATCAATGATAATGTCACATCAGTTAAAATATTATCTTAACTATCTTAAAATTCACTCATACCATTATTTCTGATTGGTTGACAACATAGAAAATGCATAACAATTAAATTCATTTATTATAATCAACCTTTATTATCACTCTTTTGCATTTATTATTACTTTCATTCTATTAATTATTTTTATTAGGTGAACTAATTTAATTTTTTTTTACTGAGATGAACTAATTTAATAAAAAGTTAATAGAATAAAAAAAGAATTTAATTACTATACACTGACAGTGTAAAGTCATTTTACACAGACATTCAACCATAAGTTGTCATATCATTAAATTTTTTTGACTCTTATCTTAACTACTTTAAAAGTTATTTATATCATGATTGATGATTGGTTGACACTGTCAATGCATAGAAATTAAACTCAATAAAAAAATATAAAATATAAAAAAATAATAATAAGCACTCCTGCTTTATCGGTGCCTATTTCTCTCTCATGTGAAACTTCTCCGTCTTGCAACTTGCAGGTCTTCGAGTCATACAAATAGGAAAAAAAAATAAAGAAGAAAGGGAAGATTTGGAAGTAGTCTTATAAGCCACAAAGATGTGTCACAAAATAATTTTCTTCATTCATTATTTTGTGATTGTGATGGGATGAGGAAATGTGTCCAAACAAACAACTGGTTGCTGGCGTATGTGTGACTGACTATTCTTACGTCAATTCTCTATCATTTGTTTTAGAATAAACTCTCAATTCTCTATCATTTATTGAAAGTTTTTTGTTAAATTAAAATCATTTTATTATCAATAAGTATTTTGAATTTTTCAAGGATTTAATAGGTGACAAATAAGTTTCAAAGATCTACCTGACCACACTATCCGGAATACGGACCAAGAGTTCTCTATTTTATTTTATGTTATAGGCTTGAACGGTTGAGATCTAAAGAACGTGAGTGCCCTCTAATCCTATGGCTTACCAGGTACTTGATTTGTTTTTTTTTAATTAACGGGCTTGACCAGTCAAAATGGGGCCGGGTCATTTTGGGTTGAAAACTAGGCACTGGTTTTGAAACTATTATCAAACTAACCTAGTTTTTACTAAGGTGTTTTCTTTCTTTTTTTTTTATTTACTATTGTTGAATCACTTGGCTATTTAAAGCAGTCAAGTCATTTAACGTATTCACTTTTTTGACAAGTGTTAGCCATCGATTGGTCACTTATTTTTTTTTTCCAAAAACAATCTTTTTAAAAGAGCAAAAACTACATCCAAGACAGGTGACACGTCCTGGTGGAACATATTAGATATTTGCGTTTATTTTGAATGTATTGGATATTTCCATTTATTGATAATATTATTCATTTAATCATTGTTATTCGTATTTTTTGTCTTTGTATTAAATAACATAGATTTAAGACAAAAAAAAGACAGAAAGACCATTATAAATGAAATTTGAATTAATATTTGAAAAATACAAAGAGGGTGCTCATAACAATAAAATATGTATGATACATCAATTTTGTTCGTCGTTGTCGTCACGCATGGGAGTCAATATGCATTTTTGACAACGATTCCTGGCTCCACGGTGTGGTTTGTCCGGACTTCTTGCTGATCATCCTCAGTAGCGGTGTGATCACTCGTTTTAGCTATGAGACCTTGAGCACTTGATTTTGCGATTTTAGAGAAGTTAGCATTAAGATCAATACCTAATACACCATATCCCAGAGATAGCAATAAGGCAATTTGCATTTGGTGAATCTATGACCCACGTGCACTAGTTGTGAAAGAAGATGAGTTCAATTGTGATAGTGTATAGTATAGGTGTGGTGAAAGATGCATACACGATACTGGTGGTGATGATGCGTGGGTCGCTGTGTGTGGTGAAGGTAGCGGTGGTGATGCAATCTGTGGATAAAAGTATGTTCGAGGTGGTTGATGTGAATAATATGGATACTGAGTGGGAACAAAATACATCCTCGGTTGACTCTTTTGGTTAGGTGGTGGGTGGAACTCCTCTTGTTGTACCTGTCTTTTTCGCCGCTCAAGTCCACGACGTCCCCTCGATCCTACCTGCACCGATCAGGTTGTTGAGTTCTACCGGTGGCACTTCCTGCATTGGAGGTGTAGCTGACATTGCAGCTATAGTGATGCAGTCTACCTCGTCTAATGACAAAAGCATTTGCTTGGTCTCCTCCTGTAATACCCGCAAATTTTTTTTAAAATAAATTATGATACAGGTTAATGGTGTAATATAATAAAATAATAATAATAACAACAATGTTCTTGTATAATTAATGTATTTGAAAATTTTCCTAGGAAGACTTTAAATAGATGATTTTGTTATAAATTAATTTTTGATTGTAACATCATTCATAAACTAACAAAAACAATTTATGACATATATCCGGTAGTGTATAGTTTGAAACACCCTTAGTGACACAATTAACTTAAGAAACTTTGAAAGTAAAGATAATTTTATTTAAGCTTTAGAAGTACATTTAATTATGAAAGAAACTCTCTAAATAACTTTGAAAGTAAAGAAAATTGTACTTAAGCTTTAGAAGTACATTTAACTATGAAAGAAACTCTCTTTTACTTGTATTTTGGGTGGTCCCATTTAGAGGGTTCTGGAACCCTTGTTAGAAAAGAAAGAAAAAGAAGGAGAAAGAAGAAGAAAGGAAAAGAAGAAAAGAGGAAGAATAAGAGAAATGGGAAAAGAAAGAAGATGTAGGCAGCAATGGAGTACAAAGAGGTAAGGGATTTGTGATTTATTTTGGGTAATTTTCGTGGGTATTAGTGTGGTATATGAAATGGGTTGGTTATGGTTAAAATAATAATGTTTGTGAGTTGTTTTGAGTGAATTCCTTCTACGAGAATCATTTGGAACATGTTTATTTTGATTATTCTTTGATTTATATGTTATTGGTGAGTTGATATAGTTGTTTGTTAGTTGAAAATCATGAAAATGGGGTTTTGGGATGAAATTGGCGAAACAACAGTGTTCTGCTGCGTTTCTGCGATTTCTAACCAGCGCTGGGTGTAACATCCCGATTTTTCAAGCTTTCTAATATGAATTAAACAGTATTTATGTGTTTATATTTTATTGGAGGGTCTAGAGAGTGAAATAAAATAATCTGAAACCATAGTCACGCTCTACGCTATTGTAGGGAGTTACGGTTAAATTTTGGGTCAAAAACTCAGATGAAGCCCGGTCCACGGTTTTCACTGATAGTAGTATTTTACTACTATAAAGACCTAATTTTGACTCGTGAACGAGACAGTTAGTCTTAGAATTTAATTCCGTACAATTTTGCTAAAATTGGTTCTTGACGTTAAAAAGGGAAAATAATATAAACTATTCGTGCGAAAACTCGAACCAGGAGACGATTGGAGCTATAGATGGATTTAACGGGACCCGCTAACGGATAATCTTGAAGTCACATCAGGTCAAGTCACATAGGAATGCATGTCAGTGTCATGATGGTTTTCAGAAAATATCTGAACGTGAAATGACCAAAACACCCTTGAGTTTCTATGAAATCACCATTTAACCATGGTGAAATGACCTTAATGCCCTTAATGAAAACTTTAGTGGGACACCCTTGTCCACACCTTGGCCCATTCGTCCATCTTCTTTCTTTCTCTATTTCTTCTTTTGTTCTTCATCTTCTTCCTTCTTCTTCAACTTTCCTCCACCATTTCACTTCAAATTTCTCCTAAACCTTCAAGATTTTTGTGAAAACAAGTTGATTTCTTCTCAAGCTTTGTCATCTAGGAAGTATAAACTCCATCCTTGCTCTCTCAATCTCTCTATTTCTCCATTCATTTCCTTGATTCATGGTAGTTTAGGTTTTGAAATATAAACTTAAAAAATCCATAAAAAATTGTAGAAAAATCTTTTTAATACCAAATCAATTTCTTTGACCTAAGTTCATTGTATTCTTTCATAATCTAAGAGCTTAGAACCAAGGAATCCTTCTAGCTCATATAGGTATTTTGGCCGAACCTACCCCCTTTGGGTGTGTAGAGTTTTGGTTGAAATTTTGGTATTCTAAGCTTTGATTTTATCTTGCCACACCTAGTTAATATAGAATCCAGGAGAATAGATTTTTTGCAGCTCCCTAACCCTATTTTCTAGCATAGGGTCGAACCTAGGGGGAAGAGTGTAGGATGAAATTTTGTGATTTAATGTTAATGCATTGATGGTTTGTATGTGTTTAGTGATCATCGGGTAATCGAGCGAGAGATCGGACGATTTTTGGATCAACTGGGAGACTTATTGCTTTCTGGGAACTCCGAGAGGTAAGGGGAGAACCTGAGAAATTTCAATTCCGACAGTTGTATGTTGTATCTATGTATATGGATTGTAATTATTTGTTTGTGCTTGATTGTTGTGGAGTGATTTAAATTTACCTACTCATAATTGCTTATGCCTGTAATTACCTGATTATGCTTGATTTTGTTGTATGGCATTTGATCATGATGTATGGATGTATATTATGCCTATTGTGATGATTATTGTGTTAAAGGACCTAACATCGGTTAGGATCCAAAATTTTGAAATGTTAAAAGCTTCAAAAAGCTTGAAATGTTGGATAAGAAAATAAAAGGAATTAAAGTTTCAAAGGTTTTGTTTTGAAACAAATTGGGAACTAATGTCTTTTTAGAATTGAGAAGAATAAAATCTACTTTAATAAAGGTGAGTTGACATAAAAGGTAAAATGGAGAAAAATGACTTTAATTGAGAAAAGTAAGGTTTTGCATTAAGAAATATGTTTTGGAGTCATCGATCGTTTTTGTAAAACCCGCCAAAAAAAAATGCCTTATATAATTATTAAACGATGAAATAAATAAATATTAAGTTATTGAAAATTATAAATTTGTTAAGTATTTTATAAATTAAAATGTGTAAAAAAAAAATATGTTGTCATGATAAAGATAGGGACGTATTTCCCTTTTCTCCCTCAGAGCAAATTATGAGGTAACATATGGTCGAGGGCTTTTTTAGTAAAAGCGACACAATATATGTAGTTAGAGAAAATGAGTGAGCAGGATGGAGCAACCCTAGCAGCAACAAAAGGAGTCCTTAGGAGAGAAGAGGAAGAAGGAGCATGATCCAAGAGCAAGAGGCGGATTTTGGCATGATTCTAGCATTCTTGGATACATGGAATTCATCTCCATCATCTTTCTCTCCTTCAAATGTGCAAAGATCAGGTGAGGGTTTAGATTTTAGGTGGGATTGATGTTGAAATTTGGAAAAAATTGGAGATATGATAATATGAATTTCTAGGTTACGTGATGGTGTGATTTTGCCGTGAAGTTTATGTTAAATTGATTGGATGTTGTCGATATATGAGTAATGTTGTTTGACTTGTCATGTATGTTGTTATACATTGAGTTTCGTTACTTTTCTGTATGTATTCAAGACCTGTGCGCACCTTGAAATGACTAGAAATCTGTAGAATTCGCGTTTCTATGATTCTGCAGAATTCGCGCCAGCGTTGAGCGCTAGGATGGGAGAGGGGAAAATGACCTCTAGCGCTGAGCGCCCACAAATCTGCGCTGAGCGCTGGGGCACCTGAGAGCGAGATTTGTAAAACTGAACTCTAGGGTTGGGCGCTACAAAGTATGCACTGAGCGCTGGGGCGCTGAAAGAAAATAGAATAAATTTCATAATCAAATGCAAATGGCTACAATGGTGAGTGATATGTGAATCAAAAGGACTCTAATGTGGTTTTATATAGGAGTTGACTGCTTGTGAGTGATATTTTCTTTATATAATGTATGGAAACGGTATATGCAAATACGCATATGATTGAGTTATGAAATTTAATGAATTACATGTATATATAATGATGGTGCGGATGAAGTGGTTAAAACTTTTTCGCAAGCACAGACGGGTTGTAATAGACGAGTAAACACAGACAGGCCAATCAGACTGATAACTCGTCTGAAGGTTTTCATAGAAAACACACAATCATGCAAGATAAGAAAAGTTTTGATAAACACAATTATAAACCCCTTTAGTTAGATGATAGTTAAGACACAAAGTCAAATTAAAGAGTTAAGGGAAAGAGAGATCACTCAGCAGGTTTTATCCTGGTTCACCCCTTAACAATGAGGCTACGTCCAGTCCTTGGCAGCACCAAGTTTTCTCACTATAACTGATTTAGGTTACAGGACAGACAAGTATTATTTTCACACCGAGCCTCTTCAGGCTCCAGACGAGTATTGTTTTCACACCTAGCCTCTCCAGGCTCCAGACAAGTATTATTTTCACACTTAGCCTCTTCAGGCTCAGACGGGTTTGTTTGAGAGAAGTTGTAAAAAAGATTACACTTTGCAAGTCTTTCACAAGCACTCAGACGAGTGTATTAAATGTGAAGTTCTAAAAAACTGCGTAATAACTTCAAAATGATTGAAGAATAAATAATGAAAGAATGAAGATATAAATGCACAGAGTAATTGCTCTTGATTGCTTTGATTGTTCTCTTGTCTATATCCTTGAATCTTCGAAGTCTTCTTCATTAAATAGGCTTCAAAAATTTAAAGTCGTTGGACACAAAGTCTGAAGTCTTTGGCTTCTTGCAGATCTTCAATAAATGCAATAGAGTCGTTCTGATCAGCCATTAAAGCATAGGGAACTTCGCTTGTTCTCTTTCATCAGAGTGATGCAGACTTCTGATATACCTTTGGTCTCAGCAGGTCTGTATACGTGCTTTTTGTTTGCAGAGGGAAGACTTTCCCTTTTGGTGTAAGATGCAGTTGTGTTCAGGCAAAGTACTTTGTTGAAGTTCTTTATCAGGGTCGAGACAGCTTTCATCCAATGTATTTTTAACGTTAGTCTTTAGACGGATGAGTAGCTTCATTAGACGGGTTGACTCTTTAACAAAGAGATGACGTCAGTTGCAAAATCTTTTAGACGGGTGAGTCTTCCTTTGATCAGACGGTTGAAGACTTCATTAGACGAGTGAACTTCTCTTGGTTCAGACGAGTGAACCTTATCTTGGTTCAGACGAGTGAACTTAGCTAGTTCAGACGAATGAACTTATCTTAGTTCAGACGAGTGAACTTAGCTAGTTCAAACGAGTGAACTTATCTTAGTTCAGACGAGTGAACTTTAGTTAGTTTAGACGTGTGAACTTAAGTTAGTTCAGACGGGTGAACTTATCTAAGTTCAGATGAGTGAACAGTTCATATAGACGCTTAATGTTTTAATCTGCACACTAAGTAGACGAGTTAAATACCACAGACGGGTTCAATTAAATCATTGACTAACTGTTTTAATCTCATCAAAATTAAGGTAAATGCACATCAGACATTTGGAGACTCAACAATCTCCCCTTTTTTGATGATGACAAAACATGTTAAATGATTTAATGAACTTAAGAAAATTCACATAAATCAGTCATGTATATGATTAGTCAGATTAAAAACATTGTTCCATGATTATAATATACTCAAAAGCATTTAACTTTTTATCTTAGCCTTATCTTAGTATTTTCTCCCCCTTTTGACATTATCAAAAGCAGTATAATATAGAGAGAAAAGAAAAGATACATCATATTAAAAGTAAACATTTGTTCATATCAGACAGTTGTAATATAAAGACATGTTTCATTTAACTTTCTCCCCCTTTTGTCATAATCAAAAAAGAGAAAACGAGGTATATGACCATCATTGGCTGTGTACAAGGTTCTTTAAAAAGAAAATTACAAATAAGTGTTAAAAAGATCAAAAAGAGCTTCTACTCTAGCTTCTAAAACAGTTCTAGCTCTTCTTTCTGCAACAAGATCTTGGTGAGCAGCTTCTACCAAGGTCCTGAGAGATGCTACTTCAAAGAGCAAAGCTTGAAGATCTCGTCTGGGCAGAGGAATGTGATCAGCAGAGTCAGTAGAATGCCAGGGAAGAGCATAGACAGGTGGTGCAGAAGGGATAGAGAAGGCTTCCGAAATCCGGGGAAAGAAACGTAAGTGAAGATTGCGATAGAAGATAAAAGGTAGAAAGGTGATCTTATGGAAAGAATCATCAGAGGAGTTATCTGCTGGAGGTGAGGGAAAAACAGAGGACAGAATGGAGAGAGATGGATGAAAAGATGCGGGTAAAGGTGCAACAGGAAGTGAGGGATAATCAGGGATTAATAGATCAAGATATTCCATGAAGAAATTTGATCCAGTAATGAGAATGAAACAAGGTGTTGAATAGTTAGTAAGAATAACAACAGAGTTTGGATGGGTGATGGAAGGATTAGGGTGATGAAACATGAAAACAATAGGTTCAAAAACACATATATCTCTACAAGTATTGGTAAAGTGAGATGGAGGAGGAGGTACAACAGAGAGGTTAGAGACACTGGTAGACATTAAAAGTTGCAAATCAATCTTGAACAAAAAAGAATTTCCAACAGGTTTGTCAGGAGTTGAATCCCTTGAAATATGACACAAATCAGACACAATGATGAAAGAGGAGGAAAGAGTGGAGTTTTCCTGAAAGGGTGAAGCCTGAGGTTCATCATGAGATGAGGAGGAAGAGGGTGAATACTTGCCAAGGGTAGAGTTTTCTGACATTCTGAGCTTAATGCGTTTAGGAGCCACAAAGACAGCAGGTTGGCTAACTTGAGGGGCTTCTATGGCAGCAGCTACAACAGGAATACCAGACCTCTTCCTTTTAGGAATAGTGCCAGGACAAAAAACTGGGTGGTCCAAGGTGTGTCCTAAAGGCTTTGGCAGTTGCTCCCCCTGAGCAGGTGCAGTCTCTTCACTGGAGACAGTCTCACTCAGTATAACTTGAGAAGGGGCAGAATCAAAATCCACCACGACAAGAACTTGTCTCTTGGGAGTCAGCTTCCTCTTCTTCAAGGAGAGAATAGGAGCACTTTCTTCTGAAGAAAGGGGCTGGCTTTGGCCTGCAATCTTTCCAGAGGGTTTGCAAATATGTTCAGATGCAGAGGCCTTAGACTCATTGGTTGATTCAGCATGAGTTTTACTCTTCTGCTCCTCAGATGCTTGATTTGAAGAGGATGGAACAGGGGTTGAGAACCTCATCAAGGAGACAGTCTGTTTGGCTAAAGGTCTAGCCATGTCCACAAAGGTGACTTCTTCAGGGACAAAGATTTTGATTCTAAAGAGCTTGGTCAGAAGCATGCCATAGGGATATGTAGGAGAGCTAGGTTTCTTAATCAATGACATGAAATGATTGAAAATGAGGTCATTGATGTCTACCTCGATTTTGTGAATGAGATGAAAGAGGGCAAACGAATCCATCTTAGAGATGTAGTCTGTTGAGCCCTTCCTAGGTAGCACACATTCTTGCAAAAGCTTGAGCAAGAAGCGGCATTTGGGAACAAGGTGACTCGATTTGAGATTTGTAGGGTTAGGGTTACCAAAAAGGGCGATGTTGATGTCGCTCTGGCTTACTGAATCTACCCAGTTGTCTGTATAACCAGCACCATGTCTAGGGCATCCAGTTGCCAGTTCCAGAGTGTTGAGGGAGAAGGAGAAGCGTTGGTTGGAAATGCGAGCTTGAATCTCCGTGGGAAAGCCACTTGGAGAGTGAAGAACGACGGCGTTGGTCCAGAAGTCAGTGACCAACTTGGGGTGCACAGGCTCCTTCAAGTCGAAGAAAGGAGTCCAGCTGGAGTAGTTGAGCTCTTCAAGCACATCTAAACCCGACCGACTTAGAGCCGAAAGGTCAATAAGCTTCCCTGGGATGATTTTGTGAACAGCTTCAACATCAAGGTCGTAACGCTTAGCAATGACATCAGCAGAGAGTTGTTTTGGGGGTGCCATTTCAGAGAAGTTAGGGTTAGAGAAGTTTGAGAGTCAGAGAGTGAGTGAAGAGGGAAGAAGACGAAACGAGAGTGAAATAAAGAGAGTTATTTTAAAGAGAAAAAAAAAACATACGGATGGAGATTTTAAAAAGAAAAAAAAAATGGTTCAGATTTAAAGTAAGACAAAAACATCTACGTACACATTTTGCCTCAGATAATGAAACGACACTTAGAAGAAAAAGAAATACCCATTTAAAAAAGAATTTTTAAAAGAAGAGCGAATGACTCATAAGGTCGGACGATTAAACATAGACGGGTATCATAAAAACTCATCAGACAGGTTATTCAGCAAAGCAATGTATATTCAAGTTGTCTCGTATAAACTTAAACCTATCCTCAGCTAAAGGTTTTGTAAAGATATCAGCCCATTGATTTTCAGTTTTAACAAACTTAACATCAAATACACCTTTTTGAACATAATCTCTTATGAAGTGATGTTTGATTTCTATGTGCTTAGCCTTAGAATGTTGTATGGGATTCTTGGTTAAGCAAATAGCACTAGAATTATCACACCAGACAGGTATATTATGCTCAAATATAGAGTAATCTTCTAGTTGATGTTTTACCCATAATAGCTGTGAGCAGCAACTTGCAGCAGAGACATATTCTGCTTCTGCAGTTGAGAGGGCGATAGTCGTCTGTCTTTTGCTTGACCAGGAGACTAAGTTTGCTCCAATGAAGTGACATCCTCCACTGGTGCTTTTCCTTTCAAGTCTATCTGCAGCAAAGTCAGCATCACAAAAACCAACTAATCTGTAATCTTGTGTTCTCAAATACATTAAACCAAGATTAGTGGTTCCAAGCAAATATCTAAATATTCTTTTAACAGCCTTAAGATGAGATTCTTTGGGATCAGATTGGAATCTAGCACACATACATACACTGAATTGAATATCAGGTCTGCTAGATGTTAAGTAAAGAAGAGATCCAATCATACCTCTGTAGACAGTTTGGTATACCTTTTTACCTTCATCATCTTTGCTTAGATTAGCATTAGTTTGCATTGGAGTTTTCATGATCTTTGAGCTATCCATTTTATACTTCTTTAGAATCTCCTTGATGTACTTTTGTTGATGGATGTAGATTCCATCACACGTCTGCTTGATTTGCAGTCCAAGGAAGAACTTCAATTCTCCCATCATGCTCATTTCAAATTCTGCTTGCATCAACTCAGAGAATTCTTTGCACAATTTTTCATTAGTAGCTCCAAAAATAATATCATCAACATATATTTGAACTACTATGAAGTTATCTTTTGAGCATTTCTTAAACAAAGTTGTATCAACTTTTCCTCTTATAAAGCCATTATTCATAAGAAAAGCACTAAGTCTATCATACCATGCTCTAGGCGCTTGTTTTAAACCATATAAAGCCTTTTTAAGTTTGAAAACATAATCTGGTTTTTCATTATCTTCAAAACCAGGAGGTTGTTTAACATAAACTTCTTCTTCAATTATTCCATTTAAAAAAGCACTTTTTACATCCATTTGAAATAAAGTAATTTGATGTTGTGCAGCATATGACATGAGTATGCGAATAGCTTCTATTCTAGCTACAGGTGCAAAAGTCTCAGTATAGTCAATACCTTCTTGTTGGTTGTAGCCTTGAGCTACTAACCTTGCTTTGTTTCTGACAACTTTTCCATCTTCATCTAGCTTGTTTCTGAAAACCCATCTTGTTCCAATAACAGACTTGTCTGTTGGTTTGGAGACAAGTTTTCAGACATCATTCTTTTTGAACTGATTAAGTTCTTCTTGCATGGCAAGAATCCAGCTTTCATCTTCGAGAGCTTCCTCAATATGCCTTGGTTCAATTTCAGATAAAAAGACCATATTGCTTGACTCTCTTAAGACAGATCCGGTTCTAACACCTTCAGAGGGACTTCCAATGATAAGATCTTCAGGATGATGAGCTTTGAACTTCCAGTCTCTTCTGAGATCATCATTTTGATGTTGATCTGACTGAAGACTCGTCTGCTCCACTTGTCTGAGCGATTCCTCAGCAGACTCAGTTTTTGATACGTCTGGCTGTTGACTCGTCTGCTGGGTAAGATCAAGTCCTGCAAGATCATCTCCTAGATCTGATAGTTCCCTATCAGTCTTTAGATTATCATTGAATTTTACATGAATAGATTCCTCAACAACAGAGGTCCTAGAGTTAAAAACTCTATATGCTTTAGACACTTCAGAATATCCAATGAAGATGCCTTTGTCTACCTTGGAATCAAACTTTCCAAGTTGATCCTTGGTATTTAAGATGAAGCATTCACATCCAAATGCATGGAAATAAGATATGTTGGGTTTTCTACCTTTCCACAATTCATAAGGAGTCTTCTTTAGGATAGACCTTATAAGTATTCTATTTTGCACATAACATGCAGTGTTTACTGCTTCAGCCCAGAAGTACTTAGGGAGATTATTTTCATTGAGCATTGATCTAGCCATCTCTTGCAGAGATCTGTTCTTTCTCTCAACCACTCCATTTTGCTGTGGAGTTCTTGGTGCAGAGAAGTTGTGAGAGATTCCATTCTCTTCACAGAACAGTTTGAATTGCTCATTTTCAAATTCTCCCCCATGATCACTTCTAAGGGTAGAGATACAGAAACCTTGCTCATTTTGTACTTTCTTACAGAATACAGAGAAGGCCTTAAAAGACTCCTTGTGGGTTAAGAAAAGTACCCAAGTAAATCTAGAATAGTCATCAACAATGACAAATCCATATTTCCTTCCAGCTAAACTGGCAACACTAACTGGTCCAAACAGATCCATGTGTAACAACTGAAGAGGTCTAGAGGTTGATACAATGTTTTTTGATTTGAAACTTGATTTTACTTGTTTACCTCTCTGACATGCATCACATAAAACATCTTTCTTGAAACTAATATCAGGCAATCCTCTCACAAGGTTATCCTTTTTCAATTTCGAAATAAGTTTCATACTAGCATGTCCTAGTTTCTTATGCCATAACCATCTTTCATCCTCTTTAGACATCATACAGGTTACACTTTGATCTGAGAGTTCAGTTAGCTCAATCTTATAAAGATTTTGCTGTCTATTAGCTGAGAAGAGGGTCTTGCCACTCTTGTCTTTGACTATGCATTCATTCTTAGTGAAAGAGACATCAAATCCACTATCACATAATTGACTTATGCTAAGTAAATTGTGTCTCAGTCCTTCAACCATAAGCACATTTGAGATAGAGGGAAGAGGGGGTTTACCACCAATTGTACCAACACCAATTACTCTTCCTTTTTGATTGCCTCCAAAGGCAACAAATCCACCATTCTTAGACTGGAGATCTTGGAACATAGACCTTTCTCCTGTCATATGTCGCGAGCAGCCACTGTCCAGGTACCAGCAGAGGCGTCTGCTTTGTCCTATTAAGGATGTCTGCAACAGAAATTATTTTATCTTTAGGTACCCATATTTTTCTGGGTCCTTTTCTGTTAGTTCTAGGAGTCTGTGAAGACTTCCTCTTTTTCTTGTGAAAACACTTAGACATAACATGTCCAGCTTTTCCACAGAAGTTACAGACGGGTCTAAGTCTAATTGGAATGGGTTTATCATAGACAGTTGAAGATTTTGTTGATACTTTATGATCAGCTTGATGATCATATCCAATGCCTTCTTTGTTAAGAGAGTGTCTCTGACATCCTAGCAGTTTTGTCAGATTATCTCTGCCATTAACAAATCTAGCAAGATCAAAAGTGAGCTCCTTCACTTTCTGTTGAAGTGTGAACACTTCTTCAGAATGTGATGTTTCACTTGAGATCGAAGCTTCATCAGACTTTTCAGTCCTCAGCTGGCTATTCTCTTTGGCCAGCATCTCACACTCTTGAGATTTTTGTTTATGCTCACTGAGGAGTTTAACATAATCTCTCTTGAGGGATTTGAAGGCCTTAGACAAGCCTTTGGATTCCTCTACCAGCTCATCATAAGCATCATGCAATTCCTCAAGTTCAGAATGTACCTCAGTTTCAGGTTCTGAATCTGTATTGGCCATCAGACAGAGATTGGCTTCCTCTTCTGTCTCTTCTCCTTCAGAAGATGAGCATTCAAGATCTTCCCATGTGGCCATCATTCCTTTCTTCTTCTTTCTGAAAAACTTCTTTTTGGAAGCTTTCTTCAAAAGAGGGCATTCAGGTTTGATGTGACCAGGCTTCTTGCACTCATAGCAGACAATTGGACTCTTGTCTGTTGATGTGGATTCTTTGTGAGATTTTCTGAAAGGCTTCTCCTTTCTGAACTTCTTCTTTCTCCAGAGCTTTTTCATCTTTCTGGTCATGAGAGAAGTCTCTTCATCATCATCAGAATCCTTATCCTCAGACTCGTCTATGTCACAGTCAGACTCGTCTGCCTTTGAAGCTTTTAAGGCTTTAGCTGCCTTTAGATCAACTTTTAGAGCAATGGCTTTGCTCTTTTTGATTGACACATCTTCATTGAGCTCTTGCTCATGAACAGTGAGTGTGCCAAGAAGTTCATCCATAGTAAAGGAGGTGAGATCCTTAGCTTGAGAAATAGCAGTGACAAGAGGTCTCCACTGCCTTGGAAGACTTCTGAGAATCTTAGCAACTTTCTCAGCATTTGTATATGTTTTACCAAGAGATTTCAAACCATTAGTAATAGTTTGGAATCTACCAATCATTTGAGCAACAGATTCACCTTCATCCATGGTGAACAATTCATATTTTCTAACAAGAATAGAAATTTTAGATTCTTTTACCTTTGCAGTACCTTCATGTGTGACAGATAAGGAGTCCCACATTTCTTTAGCAGAATCACAGGCACATACCTTTTCAAACTCTTCTGGACTAAGAGCACAGATTATAGCATATCTGGCTTTATGGTTTAGATCCCATCTTGTCTTTTCTGCAGGTGTCCACTGAGCCTTAGGCTTGTCTGAGCCATCATCATTGCGAGGAATGTAAGGACCATCAGTGATGACATCCCACACATCAGAGTTTGTTGACAAGATGAACCAGTGAAACCTTTCTTTCCAGTAGTTATAGTTTACACCATTGAAGAAAAGGGGTCTGGTCATAGAGCCTTCTTCAGGTTGGGGGTTCCCACTTGAGCTTGCTCCAGAATACATTGTCTATTCTTCAGGATCTTTTCTCTACACTGTTAGGTGCTCAACCCAGAGGCTGAGCTCTGATACCAACTGAAATAGTCAGATGCAAACACTAGAAGGGGGTTGAATGGTGTTTGACAAATTTACGCGGAATATAGAAACTTTTTCGCAAGCACAGACGGGTTGTAATAGACGAGTAAACATAGACAGGTCAATCAGACTGATAACTCGTCTGAAGGTTTTCTGTGAAAACACACAATCATGCAAGATAAGAAAAGTTTTGATAAACACAATTATAAACCCCTTTAGTTAGATGATAGTTAAGACACAAAGTCAAATTAAGGAGTTAAGGGAAAAAGAGATCACTCAGCAGGTTTTATCCTGGTTCACCCCTTAACAATGAGGCTACGTCCAGTCCTTGGCAGCACCAAGTTTTCTCACTATAACTGATTTAGGTTACAGGACAGACAAGTATTATTTTCACACCTAGCCTCTTCAGGCTCCAGACGAGTATTGTTTTCACACCTAGCCTCTCCAGGCTCCAGACAAGTATTATTTTCACACTTAGCCTCTTCAGGCTCAGACGGGTTTGTTTGAGAGAAGTTGTAAAAAAGATTACACTTTGCAAGTCTTTCACAAGCACTCAGACGAGTGTATTAAATGTGAAGTTCTAAAAGACTGCGTAATAACTTCAAAATGATTGAAGAATAAATAATGAAAGAATGAAGATATAAATGCACAGAGTAATTGCTCTTGATTGCTTTGATTGTTCTCTTGTCTATATCCTTGAATCTTCGAAGTCTTCTTCATTAAATAGGCTTCAAAAATTTAAAGCCGTTGGACACAAAGTCTGAAGTCTTTGGCTTCTTGCAGATCGTCAATAAATGCAATAAAGTCGTTCTGATCAGCCATTAAAGCATAGGGAACTTCGCTTGTTCTCTTTCATCAGAGTGATGCAGACTTCTGATATACCTTTGGTCTCAGCAGGTCTGTATACGTGCTTTTTGTTTGCAGAGGGAAGACTTTCCCTTTTGGTGTAAGATGCAGTTGTGTTCAGGCAAAGCACTTTGTTGAAGTTCTTTATCAGGGTCGAGACAGCTTTCATCCAATGTATTTTTAACGTTAGTCTTTAGACGGATGAGTAGCTTCATTAGACGGGTTGACTCTTTAACAAAGAGATGACGTCAGTTGCAAAATCTTTTAGACGGGTGAGTCTTTCTTTGATCAGACGGTTGAAGACTTCATTAGGCGAGTGAACTTCTCTTGGTTCAGACGAGTGAACCTTATCTTGGTTCAGACGAGTGAACTTATCTTAGTTCAGACGAGTGAACTTAGCTAGTTCAGACGAGTGAACTTTAGTTAGTTCAGACGTGTGAACTTAAGTTAGTTCAGACGGGTGAACTTATCTAAGTTCAGACGAGTGAACAGTTCATATAGACGCTTAATGTTTTAATCTGTACACTAAGTAGACGAGTTAAATACCACAGACGGGTTCAATTAAATCATTGACTAACTGTTTTAATCTCATCAAAACTAAGGTAAATGCACATTAGACATTTGGAGACTCAACAGTTACAATAACTATTATGGGAAAGAATACTTGTGATACCAAATTGTTTAGAAGATATAGAGGACCAAGTTGGTTTTATATATGCTATTGTGGGAGACTTATGTACATTGTTTGGAGATGCTTTCTATGGTTGATCTTGATCTTAACGCAAGATTATGGTATGTATTGGATTGGATTACTTTTGTTTATGCTTATTATTTTCATGATTGAGGATGTTATTGATTTAATGATGACAAATTATGTATTGGTATAATTTATAGTAATGTGTATGACATTGAGATGACTATTCTTTACGTGCCAAGAACGGTTTCAATAAGTTTTGGTTTTGGTAATTTATTGTAAAGGATATGTATTATGTTGTTGTTGCCGAGATAGTTATGCAATTATTGATGATGACGAGTATTTGTATTGTGGTAATGATTTCATATATTGAGCATAAATTGTATGATTGTACACAATACGTGTTAATGGTCGAAATGATTACCTATTAAATGAGGAAACCAGTATGGGTAAGTTATGAGGTAATTCATTGTTGATATGAGATAAGCTATGTTGTGGAACATAGAGGATATATGTTATGGAAAATGTTTGATGGGCAATGTAAGCATTGAGTAAGACTTGGTGTACCCGACCGGTCAACAGACCCTACCGGCATATAAATGCGACTATCGGAGCAGGGGCCTCTAGTGAAAGAACCCCGGAGTTTGGAGGGATGTTGTGTAGTGACCGAGGTCACTTGCCGGTCAACGGATTCGACCGGGGTATCAATATGACCGTCGGAGTTGGAGACTCTAGTGAACAACTCCAAGGGTAACATACGTATCTCGCTTAATAGAGAAATTGAGGATTCAACGAGTTAGTATCGCTATGTTATGGCCTATGGACTGAGAATAGATCATGTGATATGATTGTGGTTAAAATGCATATTTGTTATCACATTAATTATTGTTTATGTTTTATTTACCCTCACTGAGTTCTGGGACTCACCCTCGCCCTTTTTGGTTCAGCTTCAGGTACTCAATGAGGAAAGCCTTTGCACATGTGTCGTGCTTGGGCAGCTGCTGCTGTTTCTTTTAGTCTGATTTAGTCATATGGGATATCCCCCCGTTTTGTTTTTCTTTGGGTTTGTAAACTTTTTGTTACCTTTTACAAACTCTTGGTTTAGACTCAGGGCCACCTTTGGCTTATGTTGATATACAACCATTTACTCTGATAATCGCCTATGACATTTTATGTCTGGTGTTGTGATGTGACTTATACGTGCTTGAAAGGCCTTGGGAATGGGGTAATAGAGTCCCATTCTAGCTGGTCAGGGACGCCTAAGTTGGGTCCTGACAGTTTTCAAAGTAATAAAGGGAACTAGTTCAAGAAAAAGTGCTTTTAGAAATGTTGTTTAAAAAATAAATTGTTTTATCCAAGGAAAAGGGTTTTGCGAACCGTATTTCAAAGTATTGTGTTTTACCGAAATGCTACGAAAGAGAAAAAGGTGGTCTTTAGACCAAGTTTTGTTTTTATGAAAAACTATCCCAAAGGCTTTGTGTAAGTTTCGGAGATTTGGGTTTTGATTTTTAGGTTTCAAAAGAAAAATATGTGGTTTTTGGTATGAACCTAGAAACCGAGACGTCGGGGTTCTAGGGTTCTGCAGAACACGTGGATCAAGGATCCATGTTAGTGTGTTGGTCCTGTAAGCTTATGGACAATCTTTGTGGTCCTGTAGGCTTGCAGACATTTTTAAGCTTTAGAATCCAAAATCCGAACTGATGCATCGGTTAGGGATTTTTGGGTTTGGGCTGTTGGACTGCGTGTCCTTTTTGGATTTTTGGACTGAGTGTCCAGTTTTTGAGAAAATTGTTGTAAAGGCTTAAAGAGTTTAAAACATTATGGTGGTTGATAGTGTTGATGCTTCAACAAGGAAATATTAATACGACAAAGATAAACAGACGAAAACAATTGTTTTCTCAGGCATATGTGTTTTTGGCAGACGTGTTATGAAATGAAGGGACCTTGATGGCAAGGAACCTGGGGATAACTTATGTCATCGTGTAACATTGTACCTTGATGAACAATGGTATCATACGTGCTGTGTGTTCGTATTGTGCCTTGAGTTGGACAATATAGTATGTCAAGATTACATTGTAAGTACCTTTGATTTGTGCGCTCATCTGAGATCTCATAGGATTCATGTACTTACGTTTAGCAAGTTTGTCCTAGTCATTGTTTCCTGAGGGCCAATGAATTTTGAGCCTGATCAGCTCGTTGAAAGGTGATGGGATTTCTGGAAAGTAAGAATGTCGCGACCGAAATCGCGAAGGAAACTGCGAAAAATAGAGAATTTTAGAAAAAACAAGTAGAGTCGCCACCAATTTTATTTAATTCGGAAAAAATTGGAAAACCTTAAAAAATGATCTTTGGAACCATATCGAGTCCGGGAGTCACTTGCACATAGGGAAGGATGAGGATCTAACCCCACAACACCCCTAGTGCACCCGTAAGAAAACGGTTACCCAAATTAATTGTGCAAATGATTAATGAATTTTAACATATTTATTTTACCCCAAAAATTATTTACAAGAATATAAAAAGAACTATTAATCAATATTTACAAAAATAAAATAAAGGATCTTAGGACAAAGAAAAGAAATGAATGAATTGCTTTGTTTCATGATCTGCCATTTTTTATCGCTATTTATATATGAGAAAAAGGCTCTAGACGAGGATGAACATGGTACATATCCACAGAGCAACCTCGAATCTAAGGGAGGAACATGACATTCAAATCTATAGAGCAATCTCCAATAACACAAATTGAATTTAAAAAATATTTTAATTTTAATTTTGCCACCCATGAAAGAAGAGCTAAAACCTATTACAAGAATACTTGTCAAAACAATGGTTAGTAAATACTCAGAAATTGGTAGAACAATGAAAATAGACTAACCTCCTTTCTAAGCTTTTTCTCGAGCCACCCAAAGCAATTTGGCACCAACAATTGGCAAGGTCCCAATGTATATATTAGAACCCCAAAACATTCTATGGCAAACTGGTGCACAAGTACAGTTGCAAAGACACACAGCACAGTTCTATTTCACATCTAGTTCATTAGCATAGCTATTTTGCAGCGTGAATGAGTTATGAATGTAGGCACTAGCTCATTTGCAGGAAATGTTCACAAAGTAACACATCATATTAACAACATCAATAACCATTAGTAAAGGAAATAGGAAGGCTAAATCAATGCACACACTGAAGTGTGGTGTCAATCTAATAAATAAAACAAGTAACAAAATTTAAGAGGAAAGGAATCATGTTAGCAACTCAATTACTCCTGCTAACATCAATATAGTAATTCAATTACTATTTCCAACATGTAACCATATGGATTAAACAGCAGTATGAAGCTGGGTTAATATGTCACAAAAACACATTGATCATCAAGATCATTCATGTATTCTCTTCAAATAGATTATGCCCAATTTAAAATTTCCTAGAATTGAATCCAAACTAGGCAAACAAAATATTACCCACACTCAATAAACAGCACATAGTCATCAATGCTATCAAAGTGGATAGGAAAAGCTAAACTTCTGATTCGATTTCATATAATAAGCAAAGAACAACCAAGTTAGCCTAGGCATTTTATCAAACAAATTGTAAGCACCCCCACCAGACTCAGCTAGAAAAAGAAGATAGTGCATAAAAAGACAACAAAATAAAAAAAACAGAGCATAGAAGAGTTCAAGGAACATCATAAGGATAGCTAATAGAGTCAAAATCCATTGATACTCAAGTTCCCAAACTGTACAATGTATCAACAAGAGAATAAATTATACAAAACCACTTGAAAGCTACTTTGTTGAATGTATATAGTAGCTACATTTTCTCTTTGCAGTTTCAAACTCCCAGCCTAACCTTTACTCTCAAAAAAAAAAAAGAAGAAGAAGAAGAATTCTCTCAATACAAAAAGGAGTTTTCAAGGAGTTACAAGACAAACTTTATCACTCCATTTCCCTCGATGTGTATGCCTTCTTCTCTACCACTCTCCTCTTTAGTGATCTGTGTCTGTCAAAGGGCCCCCCTTTTCCTCTTCTGCGCCTTGGAGATTTATAGGGCTGAGCCTGACTCTTGCTTCCATATCCCTGCAAAATAAAAAGAAGAGCCCATCAACCTCGTGATTTTTGAACGAAAATGGAAAGGACCAAAACTTACCTTTTAGACAAAAGCATTTTTTAAGAGCTCCATTTCGTCAACGAAGAGACGAAGGAAGTAAATCGCTACTGCGCGATTTCTTCGTGGTTGAGGCACCAAGACAGGAAGAAATCCTTCCTTGGCATAGCACCGAATCGCGAGATCTGCGCGATTGAGAGAGGAAACGAGATGGGAGAAAGGGAGAGAAGGTGGGGCGGCTGCAAGGGTTTTAGAATGGAAAGGGAGATGAGTGAATGATGGGTCTGATCCGGATTTGGATTGAAAAATGGGTACTGGGCTTGGTTCTGACCCAAAAGATTTTTTTTTCTTTTTTTCTTTATTAATAGAACAAGCAATAGATGAATAAATAAAATGCTACTATTTTTTATTTTTCTAAGACAAGGTGTAACAAAAAACTCAAATATTTTTGTGATTTTTATTTTTCAAATTTTTTCTATATTTTTAAAGGCAAACATAAATGAACAAATGAAGCTCAAAATATTTTTGTGATTCTTTCTTTTATTTTTATTTTTTTAGATTTTATGAAGAAATAAAATAAAACTCCACTCTTTTTGGATTTTTCTCAAAATTCAACATATTTTTTATAAATTTTTTTTGTATTTTTGGTAAATTTAAATGAAAAAAACAAAAGGGACCCAGTCAAAATGAGGTGTTCACAAACGATAGGTGATATATGTGGAAGTGCTCATGCATTCGTTTTTAAAATAACGGTGATTGTTAGAAACGAAGCCCTTGTGTGTTATTTATAGTATTGTGACATAATGTGATGTATATGTTATGTTGATGATATGTGAGACATGCTTATATGAATCTGTTGTTTGTGTTTGGAGTATATAGTTGTCGTTTTTGGATTTATATATTGGTTTCTCACCCTTGCTGTATTTCTGGACTGTGCTGTCTTTCTTTTGTCATATATGGTTTTCTATGTACATATGGGACCAAAGACCGAGGGACTAGCATACTCGGGGGTTCGCTCCCTCACTTTTGACCGACGCGAGGACCCTGCCGCATGGGTCATACACCCAGAAGCCACTAGTGCGGCATACACGGGGCCAGTCTGCACACTCCGCTGGAACATTGAGGTGGGCCCTCAAGAGAGAGTACATACTGTGGAGACCATTCAGATCCCTTTGCCACCAGTCTGGATCTTACTGCAGTATCTAGTTGATCAGGGGTCGTTGCATCACGAGATCCCGGCGATTCAGCCCCTGCAGCAGCAACTGCCTTTGACTCCTCCCCCTCCGTTTGTCTTAGTGCCAGTGGAGCCGGAGGAGGAGCATGAGGATCCCGAGAAGGAGAAACCTCAGGAGACACCTGAGTATCATCCTCTAGAGAATGGGGATGCTTCGGCTGGAGATTCCCCTGATCTCTCTTCTGATGGGAACGTTGGGCCCTCCTTTGGGGGATTGTCCAACGGTTTCCACTTGCCTTTGACCAGCGTAGGGTATTAGACTTTCTTTTGGGGTAGTGATTTTTGGGTAGTCTGTTGTCGCTACTGATGGCCATGAGTTTTAGTGATATGGTTTCCAGACTATCGCTACCCAGTTTTTAGAGTCGTTAGTATTTTATTTTATTGCTAGTTCTTTTGAAAGGGACATGTTGTCCACCATTCTTCTGTATATAACTAACTATTGATGCATATATATATATATATATATATATATATATATATATATATATATATATATATATATATATATATATATATATATATATACACACGAGTCTTCTGTTATTGATCTGAGTCTTTAATGTTTACTGTTGTAATAAGAAAAAAATTTTATCACGATTTCTAGGACTTAATTAGAAATAGTTAAACAAACTATTTTTCCGAAAGTAAACAGCAAGATTTTAATTAGCGTTTTGGATGTATTTGGGTAACAAATGTGAGGCCGGATTGAGAGTGTCACATTGGGTGCTAAGTGTGCAGCGCTGAGCGTTGGAGCACCCGAAAAGGGGTCTGGGAAGATGATACCAGCGCTGGGCGTTGGTAACCTAGCGCTGGGCACTGGAGTGAGAGACAACAAACTTTAAATGTGCATATCTTTGTTATTTCTTATTCGTTTTGGTGTAAATGACCCCTTGATGGAAAGCTCTTTGAATCTACTTCCATATGAACCAAGTTTACGATTTAAATTCTAAATATTGTAAAAGTTATGGTTGAAATAATGAATAATGGTTAGGACCAATGTTCAAGAAAATATCGATTTCTCATAATATCGAATTTTATTATACTTAACCTCGAAAAACATGCTTTCTGGATATATGATGAGATTGATTTGAGAAATAATAAATGTGATTGGTGCTATCTTTTCTTGAATGTGATTGAGGTTATTTATATATGATAATGCTTTGTTTAAAGTATTGAAATATTTTATGTTGATGTGGCAATGAGTTGAGATATATATATATATATATATATATATATTAATTGGATTGGGGTATGTAGTAATGGAAGTATTCTTGAATTACCAATGTTGATTTTCAGTTTTACATGTTTTCATTCTCTTAAAATTGTTTATATATTTTAAGTGTGTGTTGAAGCAATCATAGGGAAGAGGTGAGCATAAAGGTTAAAGGTAGATGAATGCTATAATGACTATAATGGGTGTAAATACCATATTTCTTAGTAATTATACCGAAGAAAAGATACTAGCTTAACTTATAATAATGTGATTAGGAGGCATGTTATGAAGATGAGTAAGTATATGTTATTGTTATACCACTTGTATTTTTTTTTTATTTCAACCTTACATTTGGGATATGTTTGTGAATATTTTATATGTGAAGAAGATCTTGCACTTTTCAGAATGTACATACATATATGAATGCTATATGGATGCTTCTAATCTTGTCTTCATAAACATGTAATTATGTGTGGATATATATGAGGAAAAAGCGAAAACTGATGCACATTGGAATGTGCTCACAGAGTTGTGTCTATGGTATTGGCTATTATGGATCGAAATTATGCTAAACTTTGATAAGATGATTTGGATGGATAATATTGATGTATACCTCTTGAGTTTATCTCTGATAATTATTATTAAATTATTTATTGTACTTGTTCACAATGGGGGGTGTTTGAATGTAATGACGATATGAGTGTCTATGTGTGATTGAGATGTGAATTAAGTTTAAATATGATATAAATGGAACTGAATTATATGGTGAAAGGTTATGTTATTAATGATATGAAGCATTGTATGGATTGATTATCAGTGATAATATGATAAATGTTGTTATGCATAGTTGATTACATTGGTAAATGATAAATATGACATTTGTTGTTTATGAGATGTTAGATTGGTGAAATAATTTCAATGTATATTATGATAAATTATTTACATGCGATGATAATTGATGTATATGGTTGGTAACCTATTAAAAGTACTAGGTGGAATGGATTACCAAGATATGGTTATGATTCTTTGGGTAGGCCGACCGGGGAGCGGAAGGCTCCAGTATATAAATATCACCGCCGGGGACGAGTGGACCTCGTTAGATACCCCGGACGTTAGGAGGGATGTTTGGTGTTTGCCGGAGGGTGCGGTATCTCTGAGGTAGCAAATCAAAAACCGTTAGGGTAGGAGGTCCTCAGTGAACCCACCTCTTAGGATACATATGTGTATATGAGAAATGTACTGAACTCTTGTGAGGGACTTGAGATATAAGAAATAAATGAAGTGCAAGGCATTCCACAAGTACTCGATGAATGGACGATATGTCCCATTGAGCAATGTTTGCTATATGAATGTTTTTCTGTATTTTATTGCGGTATTTGTTTGAGTTGGATTATGTGTGGATATGAATGAGTGCTCGGGTGACTGTGTGATATTGTTTCTTTTTCTTATCTTGTATGTTTGCATGTGTTTGGGGGAATTCTCTCACTAAGTCAGTGGACTCACCCCGTATTTAACATTTCAGTTGTAGGTATCTCCGAAGCCGTCCGAAACCTTGGATGCGATGTGGACAGTTTGAGGGGGTTGTACCCTTAGTTTTAAAGTTGTTTTTGGTTTAGCAGGACTTTGTAATTTTCTTTATGTTGTTCGTTACTCTGATGTATTATATTCCTTATGTAATTAATGAATATAATCTTTTACTTTCGATGAAATGGATTTATGTATATTTGTGAGGCTGCGAAGGGGAAAAGAAAATCTTTCTCTTTTGGCCGGTCATGGCTATGAAATTCGGGTCATGACACGTCTCTGACATCATCCAATGAGAAAGATGTCTGACCCCCCGGCATATACAAGTAGTTTATTCGCTCAACACCATCTACCTTTGAAACATTAATAAAAATATCAATTAGAAACGATAATAATATAATAGTAAATTCAATAAACAAGATATATTATATTATATATTACCACATGGCCTTGATGTGCGCTGAATGTGCTAATATAACGACGTATTTTGGGTAGGTACCAAATCATATACTCAGAGTTCTTCCTAGAGGTCTTTGCAGCAGTGCATTTGTGATGACATAGTTGTTCCTATTATTCCATTGGACAAAAACTGGTACCATCTTCCTTACCTAATTCTCAGCAATTTTACCCCTGTAACACCCCGATTTTTCGTGCTTTCTAAGGATGATAAACTCAATTAATGAGTTTATATTTTTATCTGTGTTTTCGAAAATGATTTTGGGAAAACTAAAATCATAGTTTTGTTTCATAAAATCGTAGGAGTCTTCGGTTAAGTTTTGAGCCGAAAATTCAAACAAAAACCGATCTACGTTTTTCAGATGATAGTGTTTTCTACTATCACGACCAAATCTGGACTAATGAACGAAACCATTAGTCTTAGAATATATTCCTCTATCTTTTTCCTAAAATGTGTCCTGACGCCCAAAATATAAATAATATTTTATATTCGGGCCGATAATCGATCGAGAAGACGATTCGAGCTGTCTTAGGGTTTTTCGAGACCCACGATCAGATGTTTTGCATGCCAACATTGATTCAAGTTATTTGAGGAATTCATACGAGTGTCGGGACGATTTCAAATATCGAGACGTGAATTGACCAAATTGCTCTTGGTTAATTTTATTACCAACTTACCTTTCCTATTATTAAACTAATAAACCCATAAATATCTAATAATTCCACCCTTATCTCTTCTCATTTTTTTTTTGGTGGTTTCTCTCTCCCCCTCAACTCCATCTTCTTCCTTTCTCTTCCTTTCTCTTTTCTTCTCCAAAATCTCCATTTTTGAAGGCCTAAAGCTTGAGTTTTTATGAAGCAATCTTCATCAAACTTGGAGTGGATCATCATAGGAGGTAGTAGTTCAACTCTATCTCTCTCAATCTCTCCTTTCTCTCCTCATATTTCCATGATCAAGGATGTTAGGGTTTTGTCCCTAAAATCTTTGAAAATCCATGAAAAATTGTAGAAAAATCGTATCTGTACCAAACCAATTTCTATGGCCTAGGTTCATGACATACTTGTATGATCCAAGAGTTTAGAGCCAAGAAATCCCTCTAGCTATATTTTCTAGGTAGGGGCCGAAACCCCCCTATGTGTGTAGGGTAGGGTTTTGGTTGGTTTTTGATGATCTGATCTGATATCTAGGGCTGTCACACTTAGTTAGGGTGTTATCCAAAAAATGAGAAATCTTCGTTTCGTAAGTTAATGCCGATATGTTTTACGTGTATGTAGTGATCGGCAGCGTGCTGGGGCGATAAACAAGTTGATCGGGTGTTCAAAGTTTTAGCTGGAAGCTACAAGAGGTAAGGGGATAAACCTGAGGAATTCCATTTCCGACAGCTATGTGCTGCATCGGTGTTTGTATTGTATTTAAATAGTTTGTATTCTGATGTTGGTTGTATTCTTGATTGACTGCTGTTGATTGAAATATGTATTGATGTAACTACTGGTATAGTTGAATGCATGCTACACTTGCTGTATGTTTATATGGATGTATCGTGTGCCCTGCTGTGGGATTTAGGCATTAGAGGACCTAATTTTGATTAGGATCCGACATCGTGTAACTTAAAAGCTTTAAAAGTCTGGAATGTGTTTTAATAATAAGAAGTGAAGTTTAAAAGCAAATAGGGCATTAGAAACCTTCAGTTGTCCTAATTCGATAAGTTAACCCTTTGAACAAAGGCATTTGAAGAATGTGGTTTCCAAAGTCATACTGAGTTTATTCAAGAAAAATGAGTTTTTGCAAGCTTTGTTTTAAGTTCGTATTTTACCGAAAAACAACGAAAGAAAAGAAATCGTCTCTGGACCAAGTTTTGTTTTATGGAAAACCGATCCCGATGACTTTGTGTAAGTATCGGAGATTTGGGTTTTTGGTTTTCGGGTTTTCAAGAAAAGTGGTTTTGAAGTTTAGAAACTAGAAACCGAGACGTCGGGGTTCTAGGGTTCTGCAGAACACGTGGATCAAGGATCCGTGTTAGTTGTGATCCTGTCGGCTTAGGGACGATCTTTGTGGTCCTGTAAGCTTGAGGATGTTTTTATGATCTTGAATCCGGCGTCCTTGACTGGTGCATCGGTTAGGGATGTTGGGATTTGAGTGGTTTTGGACTAGGTGTCCTCTTTTGAGAAAATGTGTTTTGAGGCTTAAAGAGTCTAAGACATTATGGTGGTTGTTAGCGTTGATGCTACAACGGGGAAATATTGATGCGACAAAGATCATTATCGGGAACTAGATAGTTTCTCATGCATGAAATGCGGGGCAGATGTGCCGTGATACGGGGGACCTTGATAAGCAAGGAGAACCTGAGATGACTTATTTGTCATGACATTGTGCCTTGATGGACAATGGTGTCATACATGTTCTGGGAACGTATTGTGCCTTGAGTTGGACAATATAGTATGACCGTATTCTTGTGGAGTACTTCTGATTGCGCCCCCATGTGAGAATCGCGTAGTGTCATGGGATTCAAAGTACTCGTTTTTGAGCCAAATATTGGTGTAAATCTTTAGAGCCTGATCAGCTCATTGCGAATGGTGATGGGATTTCCGGAAATCTAGAAATCTAGTTTGAATATTAGTTGAGATATATGGAAGTGCCATACATACGTTTAGGAGATAACGTTGATTGTGGGGTACGAAGCCCTTGTGCATTTACCGCCATTTGTACTTGATGATATATGACATGTTATATGATGATTTGAGTGAGTTATAATATATGAGTCTGTTGTGTGGATTGGGCATATAGTTGTTTTTTATGGATTCATATATTGGTTTCTCACCCTTGCATGTTTTTGGACGGGTTGTCCATTGGTATATATATTGTATCGTGTTTACAGATGGAGCCGACGTCAGATCACCTAGCGCACTCCGGGATGCGCGTCCTAGCATTTGATCGGAGGACGGACCCAGCCGCGTGGGTTATTCATCCAGGGGTGGAAAGTGCGGCATACACTGGACCGGTTTACACCGTAAGCGGGACGACTGAGACGGGACCGCGGAAGAGTACTAGGACAGTGGAGACCATCCAGGTGCCTCTCCCTCCCATCGGGTTGATGCTGCAGGCCCTTATGGAGCAGGGTGTGATCGAGTCGGTCGCCCCTGCTGCACAGTCCCCGCAGCAACAGCTACCCCAGACGCCTCCCCCGCCTTTTGTCTTGGTAGCGGGCGAGCACGTCGTGGAGGATGTGGGGGAAGAGGAGGAGGAGGAAGACCCTGAGGAGGATCCTCAGGAGGACCCGGAGGATCATCTTTCGGATGCTTCCGATCCCCATCCACAGGGGAACGGGAATGTAGGTTCCCAGAGTTCTTCCCCTGGTTCCAGCATTGGACCTCCCTCCGGGGGATTGTCCAATGGCTTCCATTAGTCGGACCAGCTTAGGGTGTAGACCTTATTTTTTTGAGGCAGTGGTTTTTGAGTAGTCTGTAAACGGCTACTGATGGCCATAGGTTTTAGAGATATGGTTCCAGACTGTCGCTGCCTAGTTTTATAGCTTTTTAGAAGTTTAAAAGTCATTCGTTCTTTTGTAAAGGGACTTGTTGTCCATTATATATATATATGTATAGACCTTGTTATTATGTTATGTGAGCAGTTCTGTTCTGTCAGGAGTGGTGTTTATAAGTATTAATAATGAGAAAAATTTTATCACGATTTCCAGAATCTGCTTCTACAAAGGATGTATTTTCCGAAAGTAAAACCAGCGAAATTTTATTTACCGTTTCATTAAGTGTGTTGAGTTACGAAAGTGGCACCGGGCTTGAGGGTGTCACAACCCCTTAGCGTCACGTCCTGAGGAGACTCTGGTTGCAAGGGAGGCATAGGAATATGTTGGCTCATGCCAAATTGTCGTATCACGTAATCCGATCTTTGCCACTCCATAATGTGGAAGCATATCATCAGAACAACTTCCCTCCACACCTATATATCGTCGAGGGAGATCAATGGTAGTGGGGCCATAATATCCAAGTGTATGGCTCCCAAACAAACTACAAAAAGTCAACAAACAATCAACAACCTATTCAACAAATAACTCTATCATTGATAAATGTATTTAGTCAAATTTAAATTGCACAAAGGCTCTTACTTTTGTAAGCTTCATTATGTCAAAAACTAGCCAATAATGGCTCTAGCTGTGAGTTTGTCTCGAAAAATTTCTGTCGCCCATCCACCTCATGTTTACAATAATATATGTAGAAGTTAAATTATCAAGTAACATAATTAATGAGTTTTAATATCAAGTAATGTTATCAAAATAACGTCTCACTCATCGTGCACCATATGGGGTACCCTGTTATCGAACCTCATTTCGGATCGACAGTGCAATGGATGAAAATATTTCCCATGCCTATAACAAAATTAACGTAGTGAAACCAGTTATCTCCCTTCTATAGTAATCAGTGAATTCGCAAAGCTCACGGTAGAGTTAACTTAACATTGCCGATCCCCTCCTAAATTGTTCAGTCGATAAAATCCTCCAACAATGTAAGATACCCTAACGGTACATACGTGCATGAGCAATCTAGGAACATCAATCCACCAAGTAACCTCAGTATATATGCTCTGGTATATAGTATCCTCGTATGCTCATTGCCATTGTGTTGCTGGAAGTGTCCAAATTGTTCATCCAACCATGACTTCTTTATTCGACCCCCATTAATATCTACATAACCTGGACACACACCTCACATACGTTCTACATTATCGGGCTAGTGATCACAAGTGTGATTGATGACCGCTTCCCCATCGACGCGGATACCACATAGAATTGAAACATCCTGTAATGTGATAGTACACTCTCCTAAAGAAAAGTGGAATGTATGTGCCTCCGGTCTCCATCATTCTACCAGTGCACTGAATAATTAGCGGTCGATCTCAAATCATGCAAATTGAGCAACCCCCCAAAAACTAGCATGATCGAGATAGCCTCTAGAGGATGCCGGAACATTTCGCGCTCCGTAACGAAACTATTCCGCTCGTCTAACCTTTAATACCCGATCAAGTGCGTCATTCCACATCTGTTGGGAAACTTGAGTTTCTTGCATCGTTAGTAATGACCCATGCTTCCATACCAGACTTCTTTATGCCTCATATTCTGGAAAGATGAAAAATCTTCATTTCTTTTTAAAGTAGTATAGCCAACATCAATTTACATAATTTTCTTTTCATCAACTACTCCTTTTATTCGCTAGAGGTTGGATGGAATAAAAGAGGGAGAAAGAGGATAGAGCACCCCAAGGGAACCGCTCAGGTGATGATGGAGTACAAAGCCACATTATGGATTATTATACCTCACATCCTCTCTTCTGGACTTTATTATGCCTCACATTTTGGATTATACAGAGCAATATTTCTTCCATTTTTCCCACACATGAAAGGAAATATAACACCCCGATTTTTCAAGTTTTCTAAGGTCAATAAACTATGTATATGAGTTTATATTTTTTTCGAAGGGTCTAGAGAGTGAATTAAAATAAAATGAGACCATAGTCATGCTCTACGCTATCGTAGGGAGTTACGGTTAAATTTTGGGTCGAAAACTCAGACAGAGCCCGGTCTGCGTTTTCACTGACAGTAGTGTTTTACTACTTATAAGACCTAATTTGGACCCGTGAACAAGACAATAAGTCTTAGAATCGAATTTCCTACCTTTTTGCTAAAATTGGTTTCGCGCACTAAAAATCGGAATAATAATAAACTATTTGGGTGAATTCTCAAACCGGGTGACGAACAAAGTTGGATACGGATTTACCGGGACCTATTAACGGATAATCTTGAAGTCACGTCAGGTCAAATCACAATGGGATGTATGCTAGTATCATGATGAATTTCAAAAGTATCTGGACGCGAAATAACCAAAATGCCCTTGAACTTTCATGGAATTACCTTTTGGTCCTGGTGTGAAATGACCTTTTTGCCCTTAATGAAATTTAAGTTGGACAACCTTGCCCCTTCTTCACCCTACTCGGCCTTCCCCTCCTCATAATCCCTCCATCACGTTCTTTCTTCTTCTTCTTCAACTTTCTTCTTCACTTTCTCTCAATTTCTCTTAAGAAATCTTCAAGTTTTTGGGGAACAAAGTTGATCACTTGCTCATCCTTATCACCAAGGAAGTATGAACTTCATTCTTAACCTCTCAATCTTTCTTTTTCTCCATCGAATCTTGTAGTTTTCTTCATGATCAAGTTTATGACCTTCAATTTCAAAAATTCATAAGAAATTGTAGAAAAATCATTTTAATGTCAAATCAATTTCTATGAGCTAGTTGTATTACCCTCTTTTATAATCCAAGAGCTTAGAATGAAGAAATCTCTCTAGCTCATACGAGTAAGATGGCTGAAACCCCCCCTTTTTAGATGAATAGGATTTTGTTCAAAGTTTTGTTTAAGATGCATTGATTTCACCCTATCACACTTAATAAGCATTGAATCCAAGAGATAGGAATTTTTGGATATCCCTGGCTGATTTTCTAGCCTTTGGCCGAACCTAGGTGGAGGAGAATAAGAGGTTTTGTGTTGATTAAAGTTGATATCTTGATTGACTGTATGTGTGTAGTTGTTGTTGGGTAATCGGACGAGGAATCGGGAGAATTCGCAGGCCGATTAGACGACTTTTGCTCGGAGGAAAAATTCAACGGGTAAGAGGATAAACCTGAGGAATTCAATTTTCGACAGCTATGTGTTGTGTTTGTGTATATGACTTGTAATATTTTTTATGTTATGTTGATGTGGAGTGCTTTATTTATGCTTGCTCATATTTGATTATGCCTGATTATGCATGATTTTGCTTGGTTGCACTTAATTATGATGAATGATGCTATTTATGCTTGCCATGATTGGTATTGTGCTAAGGGATCTAACATCTATTAGGGTTCAAAATCAAGTAAGGTTAAAAGCTTTCAAAAGCTTGAAACGTAAAGTAAGGAAAAAAAAAAGGCTAAGGTTTCAAAGAATTTTGGAAAAATAAATGGAATGGATATCTTTTGGGAATAAAGAAAATAAAATATACTTTATTGAGAAGTGAGTTGACATAAAGGGAAAAAGAAGAAAAATAGCTTTAGTTTCATGAAAAGTAAGGTTTAAAGTAAAAAGTACGTTTTGGAGATACCGACCGTTTTTAAAGTAATAAAGCGAATTATTTCAAGTAAAAGTATTTCAAGAAATCTAGTTTTGAAATAAATGGTTTTATCCGAATAAAAGGGTTTTTTTTCATGAATCGTATTTCAAGAGATATAGTTTTCAGACTATCGCTACCTAGTTTGTAGGCTTGCAGTGTTTACTTCTATTAGTTTATCTTTTGAAGACGGACGTGTTATCCAAGGTCTCCTGTATGTTGTTAAATGGTGATACGTATATTTGTATATGAGTAGCGTTAATAATTATCTTGAGTATATGTTCTTCAGTGTTGTATGAAGAAAAAAATTTATCACGATTTTCACAATAAATAAAGGCTAAGTAAAGAAAGTCAGTTTTCCGAAAGTAAACCTGCAAATTCTTTTTTTATATACTTTATGTTGTTTAGGGTTACGAAAGTGACAACTGAAGGAAGGGTGTTACAAGTGGTATCAGAGCGGACCTCTCCCAGTACGCTGTGGTTCGGAGACGAACCAAGCGGAAGTTGGTGGGAAGTAACACCCGCAGCTGACGAGGGCGGGGAGGGATCGCTGGTGCATGAGTCAGGGACAAGGAACGGCTTCTGGCAGGCTTCTAGGCTGAGGGACACATGAATGAACCGATTCACACCGGAATGAGAGGTATCCTGAAGCTGTGCAGGTATGGGACTGTACAGTTGAAGGAAGGCTTATAAGAATTAATTTGTACTACTTATACCAACAAGATGCATCTTCTTTTCGGGAGCCCAGAACATAAGAACTCCAAAGTTAAGCATGCTTGACTTGAAGTAATTGTGGGATCGGTGACCTTCTGGGAAGTTTCCCAGAAAGCATGTGAGTGAGGACAAAGCACGCTGAGAAGACCCGTGTTGGTTTGTGGGGACAAATGACAATATATTCTGAAAGCAGTCTGGGCCATTATAAGTGGTATAAGAGTTGGTCGAGTCTTTCGGGAACCTTTGGGGAATAGGTCTGTTGTGTTGATGTTGTGCGATAGCTGATTAAGGCTTAATTGAATTACTTCTTAGAAGTAATGTGTGTGGATAAGTGAGCCTATGTTTTGGTTTTTGGTTGCAGTTTGACTGACTTCATTCTTGTAGGTTAGTTATGGAACCAGGAACCGAGACTAGAGCTGGACATGAACATGGCCGTGGACGTGGTCGCAGAAGCGGAGTTGGTGTTCATACTGAGGACACTACTAATGGGATGGACCTTGTTGCACAAGCAATCGCGAACATGGTCGCTGCTATCGCTATACAGACTTTTGCAATGACTGCTCACAATGCACAAGAGCAGGCTCGTGGTGCATCGACCGCTGAGGGTCGAAGCCTGACCGCATTCAGACGCCAGAATCCGCCACAGTTTCATGGCGATGTGGATCCTGAGAAGGCTGACTTGCGGATCCAAGAGATGGAAAAGATATTCTAGCTGATCCACAGCTTTGAAGGAGTGAAATTACCATACACAACTATTCTACTGCTGGGAGATGCTAAGTACTGGTGGGAGGGAACCAGACAATTGTTGGAGGCACATCAATAGGAAATCACTTGGGATCTGTTTAAAAGCCGATTCCTGGAGAAGTATTTTCCACAAAGTGCCAGAGCTGAGCTGAGAAAGAGCGAGAATTTTAGCGGTTGCAACAGTGGGAGATGTCGGGTCGGAGAATATGGTACAGGGTAAAGATATCGTTTCTTTGGGGAAACGCTATTAAAGTTGTATCTTTTAGTAGCGTTACCTTGGGGAAACGTTATTTGTGACATCCTTCTACCCCGCATGTTATTAAAGCATTAAAGATAAATAATAATAAAAATAATATACAAATAAAAATAAAACATGCAACCTTTTATAAAAATGTTCACGGGTAGAAAAAGTACCACACGAACTAGTTCTCAACAACGTAGAAAATATCAAACCAAAGTTTTAATAGGCAAAAGAAACATCAACATAAAATAAACCCAACCTCGTTGTCACAATTCAGAGTTGATACAACTGTTCCGAAAATATGTTCGGAATACAATTGAAAAACTAAAGAAAATAAACAACTAAACTGAAGGCCCTAACTATGAGTGGTGGCTCCTCAGAGGCACTCCTCCCTGGGTTGCTTGTCATCCTTTGCATAAACTAAACATGCCAAACAAGAAAACAAAGAACGAGGAGTAAGGAGACATGTAAACACAATGGCATGGAGATAGGAATAAGATGATCATACATCATGGCATAGCAACAGTCATAAGCATATATCAACATCATCTCAACATCATAAATCAGCCAGTATGCTATATGATGCAATGCAACACTACTCCGCTGCTCCATCAATGCATGTGGATCCAAATATCTCAGGAAGAACAACTTTGGAGTTACATATCTGCATTGGCCACTAAAGGCACCAACACCGGCAGTCCACCAAACCATGGGTGAACCCCATGGATAGCCAACGCATCAAACCATGGATGCCTCATCATAAGGGGCCAAGGTTCACCAAATCTTGGGTGAACCAACCGTGGATGGCCAGATCGCCGTACTCTGGGACGACCTCCCTTATGTTGAACTTCCCCTAACTAACATCTCCAATGTCATGCATGAATACAACAACAAAGAATGAGCAACCGCCATCTTCACTTGGGCCACTAAAGGCACCCAAGAATATCGTCCTCAACATTGGACCACTAAAGACATCCAATTCCATCATCGTCAACATTGGACCACTAAAGGCATCCAATTATATCATCGTGCGGTAACCCCTAGCGTATCGACTTAACCAACTCATCGTTCCTCAACGTCTTAATTAATATATAATTAAGTTATCTAACTTCGTCATTTGTTTGGTGTATTATTTTATCATTATTGAAAACATTGGGGTTAAAACCCCTATTAAACCAGAAGTCTTATATTCTGACTAGAGGGGTGGCACGGGCATGCTTAACCCCGGCATGGGCGTGCTGCCATTTAAATGGAGCACGGTCGTGCTCCCTTTCTTGCACGACTGTGCTCATCAGAATAGGCGTGCTTCCTAATAAGCACAGGCGTGCTCCCTGTTATGCACGGCCATGCTCATCTGCACGGCGTGCTCCTCTGCTGCACGACCGTGATGAAAGCGCGGCCATTTTCCAGAATTCAACTGGGAGTACGGGCATGCTCCCTGTTCAGCACGGTTGTGCTGATCGCGCAACAGTGCTGTTTTGGGCAGAGAACAACCTTTTAATTATTTAACCAATTAGAGTCTAACACTCTAAAAAATCATCCCTAGGTTCATGATTAAACCATCAGCATAAAAACCTCACCTTTTATTAATCTATGTCTTATTAATATTTTTGGGGAACAACAGTCTCTTTATTATTTGACCAATTAAAGTCCTAATTAACCATTTCAGGGTTATATCAGCAAGTTGATCACAACAACAACCACTCAACCATCAATATCATATGACAACATCTCGGCCATCAACAATCATAATATAAATGTCGCGATCGTCTCGTCCAGGAGCCGCGAATGAAATAAGAAAGAGGAGTCGTCACCAATTTTATTTTTGGAAAAAATTGGAAAAATCATAAACTTAAGGAAACCTGTCTTTTTTTAAAAATGAGATCGAGCTCGGGAGTCGGTTACGAGTAGGGAAGGTATTAACACCCTACATCGGCCGTTCGAAGAACGGTACCTCAAGTTAATTGTGCAAATTTTAATAACTTTCAAAACATTTATTTTACCCAAAAAGAAAAAGAAAATAAAAAACACAAAAAAGGGAAATTTTAATTTTGGCTTGACAAAATGATTAATTTCGCTCCTACGTATTCCCTGGTGTGATGGGAAACTCAAAGCTACGTAGTTCTTGTAAAAAATGTTTAGTTAGTTGGATGATTTTTATTTTTTCATTTTTCTAAAGAACTATTTTTATTTATTTTTTTGGGTTTATTTGAAGAAAGATATTTTTATTTCAAAACAAAAGAGTAGACATTCAACCTAATAAACTAAATTGTAAAAAAAACAAGCACAGAATTAAAATAAGAGTTTAAATAAATAATATTAGAAGACCAAAATGGTGCACTTCACGCACCTACCAGTGGAAAGGATGATGGCAACGCACAGTGGAATGAGGAGATGGTCGCGGTGTGACGAGGTAGTAATGATGCGGTTCCACTATGCGTGAGGAAGACTTGGTGGCTATACTACTGTCGGGTGTGGTGGAAGAGGGTGGCTGGATGGAGGAGCTGGGACGATGAAGGTGCGTCGGGCGACTACTGGACTGCGGTGCTGCGTTGTTGCTGTGCGTGAATGATGAAGCTATGGTGGCTGATCTGTTGCAGTGAAAGAATTTGTGTATTGCATTGATGGAGTTTGATTGAATAAATGATGTGGAGAAGGGAGTGATTTGGTGTTAAAGGAAAAAAAAAATGGTGGAAAGAGAAGGATGAAGGTGGTGGTAACGAAAGAGTAACGATGAAGGTAGGAGCAAGGGAGAGTGATCAGTGAGATTTTTCGGTCCCCTTTTCATGGTGGAGCACATTCCAATTTATAGGAAAAAAGTAGCAACAACTCCCTTTATCAGATAAACTATCAGTTAAGGAAACATTATCCCAATAAGATTGTGATATATTCTCATGAAACAGAAAAAGGATGAGAGTACTAACAGAAAAGTGATACCAAACTATCCTCATCACTATCCTTTTCCTATCTATTAAAACAACCGATCATTTTTAGTTTTTATTTTATCTTTTCATTTTTATTTTTATTTACTAAAAACATGGTTGTCCAACTTCTAAGAATTGGGTCATGACCTAATTAAATTTTTTGTTGTTTTTTTTTAGTACTAAAAGAAAAAGAAAATTGCCCCGGACAAAATTGGGTACTCACAATAAACATACCAACACAACAAGAATATCATGGTACCAGCATAACAAGCGTTGCATATAATATTAACATATCAAATTTAACCAGAAATATGGCATTAACAAAAGATACAATTATAGCAGCAGGCATGTTAAACAAATAACATACAATTAACCTCGGGGTCATAGGAACCCCTCATCTTACACTACCCCCACTGCCTAGTGGTTATACTATCATTCTCCCCATACCTGGTTTGAAGGTTGCAACAACAGTAGCCCCAAACAACAACCTGGTCACGTCCTCCCACGCGACTCAGTCCGAATCCAAGCCTTGGTCAACTAAGACATTAACCAAATCAGTTTCCAATCAAATAATACGAAAGGAAACTAAGAAAGAGAAGAAACGTTATCTACACGATTGGCATAGGTGAACCAAAAGCTTACCAAGGGTCTCCAAAATTCCAATAACGCACCAAGTTTGATGGAGATACATAACGGGGCTGGTCTGGCCGCACTAGGGTAGTAACAGCCACCAAATGAGGATTAAAATTGCAAACCCTCAGTTTTTGTGCCCATACATAAGCTGCGTGCATGGCACAGCCGTTCACTCTTTCGGCACAGGCGTGCTGAACTTAGCGTCAGCGAGACGTGGTCTGCACAACAACATGACCGTACTCACTAACAGCACGGCCATGCTCACTAACAGCACGATCGTGCTTGTGACTCAACTGGTCACAATACACGCGACCAAGCATGGGCGTGCTGGAAATCAGCACAGGCGTGCCGATGTTCTAGAATTAGGGAATTGGCATGGAAAATCAGAAAGTCAAAGAGAAATTATAGATATATCAATTGAATAGAAAGTTATAAAATTTATTGACAATAAAATTACATGGACAGAAAGAGCTTGACATTTCAAATCCTTCAATTTAATTTGAAATTGACAAAATTACAAAATCTCATTTCTAGTTGTCCTTCAATTGAAAAATTTAAATTACAGAATCCATAGGCATTCCGCTCCAAGTCGTCCAATTTCCACCTGTTGACAACTCATTTAAAGACAACTCTTTCGGAGATGGACAAGTAGTCCAAAATCTCATTTTTAGTTGTTCTTTAATTCCCTCTCCAAGTGATGTGGAACCCTATAATGGAGGGAGGTCCATTTGGTAGCAATCCAAATTGAATCTTCCTGCCTTCCAAAGTTGTTGAAGGTCAAAAGAAAAGCAATTTGACTTCTCTGGTGAGGATGAAGCACAAGCCACATTCTCGACTTTATTATACCTCACATCTTCTCTATTGAGCAAAATTTCTTCCATTTTTCCCATACAAGAAAGGGAGCTTCCCCAATGAAGAACATGTCGGATTGAGAACGCGAGTTGATAAAATTTGGAGTGTGAAGGATAAGAATACAAAGGACAATTATTTATAGGAGAGTTTGGTCAAATAATTCAAACTAAAGTTTTTAGTAGTGTTGAGTTACAAAGCAGCAAAATTGATGAATTGAGAAAATCGTGCGTTGAATATCTCGTTTTGTATGCAGAGATATTATTGTTCATTAACTCATGGATAATTTCAACAAACGTGCAGGGAGTTGGTCACCTAGAAGGTTTTCTTTGAATCGGGGGAAAGATAGCGTTTCCTCAAACAAGTGTCATTATAGTTATTCCTTTAATAGTGTTTGCTTGATAAAACATTATTAAAGGTTCAATGTATAATAACACATATTTGACGAAGCGATGTAGGAGGTGAAGCGCGTTTTTTTTAAAAGTATTGGTAAAGATAACGTTTATTTGTGGAAACGCTATTAAAGGTATACATTTTAGGTTTTTGAAATAGTTCCTACCGTCATCTCTTTCCGTTAACTACTGACGTGGCAAACAAAATGTCATGTCACCCATGCCACGTCATCCACCTGGCACGGACGTAACTTTCCGTTTGCCATGTCAGTAGGGACTATTTCCAAAATTATATAAAATATAGGGACAAAATCCTAAAATAAAATTTACAGGGACTAAACCATAATTTGTGAACTTTGCAGGGACCAAAAATTTATTTCAACAAAAAAAAATTATATTTTCTGGCCAAATTTCAGAGCAAGTAGGACAGAGACAAGAAATTACCTCGGTATCCCCTTATATTAGAAATCATACAAGAAGAAGGAATTTGACAATTTTAACCATGTGCCCTAATGTGATTTTTCAATCTATTTTCTGGCCAAATCTCAGAGCAATCGTATAGGAACAAGAAATTATCTCGATAGCCATGAGTACTAGAAATCATAGCAGATGATGGAATTTATCAATTTGAACCCGTTGTAGCCTTAATGTAAGATTTCTTTTTATTTTCTAGCCAAATCTCGGAGCAAGTCGGACAAGAAAAAGAAATTACCTCGGTATGAGGCACATGGTTAAAATTGTCAAATTCCTTCATTTCTTATGATAGTATTTAGGGGTACTAAGGTAATTTCCTTTTCCTGTCTGACTTGCTATGAAGAATGACAAGAAAATAGAAACAAAATCATACACTATGGACCACAAGGTTAAAGTTGTTAAATTCTTTCATCTGGTATGATTTCTATACTCAGGGGTATCAAAGTAACTTCCTATTCATGTCCGATTACTCTGAGATTTGGCCAGAAAATAGAATAAAAAATCACATTAGGGGCACCGGGTTAAAATTGTCAGATTCCTTCTTCTTGCATGATTTCTAGTACTCGGGGGTACCGAGATAATTTCCTCTCTCTGTCCGACTTGCTCTGAAATTTGGCCAAAAAATATAATTTTTTTTTATTTAAATAAGTTTTTGATCCCTGCAAAGTTCACCAATTTTGGTTTTAGTCCCTGTAAATTTTATTTTATGATTTTGTCCCTGTATTTTCCATAATTTTGGAAATAGTCCCTGTTGACGTGGCAAACAGAACGCCACAGCAGTGCCACGTGGATGACGTGACATGGCTGACGTGGCATTCTGTTTGCCATGTCAGCAGTTAACGAAAAGAGCTGATGGTATGGACTATTTCAAAAAAATTTGAAATTAGAGGAATGAAATCCTAAGAAATTGCTTTACAGAGACTAAAACTAAAATTGATGAACTTTTCAGGGACGAAAAACTTATTTAAACCTACATTTTAATATCATTTCCTTGGTGAAACGCTATTAAGAACCTCTGCGCATTTTTTGAAGCATTTTCTCCCAAAATCGTTATTCATTGTGCGACATTAATTCCCGAATCTGGCGTAGTGCATCTTTTCAGGCCAGAAAAAGGTTGGAATATTCCAAGAAGAGTAAATGGGAGTCATCTTCAATGTCATCTGGTTGAAGGAAGGGTTGAACATCCTTAGAAATACTTAGGAACTATCTGCTTGTATAAGCAACTTTTAGTTATTATCAGTGATTAATTAAATTATCAATGAAAAGCTATTTTTATGTATTTTGTGTTGTTCTATCTATACTGCTATGTTCTCCTCAATATCTAATGTGAAGAATTCCATTGCGAAGTTCGTATTTATACTAATTAAGTTGGACTCTCTTTCACAATGTACAACTAATCGACAATTCTATGAACATGTTCACTTCAATGGTCTTAAAATTATGTAACTTTTTAAGTGATGATGCATTGAAACAATGTTTGTTCCTACCATTTTATACGTAGGATCAATTTTCATTGCTACATTGATAAACTATTTGTCCAAAAATGCAGGACACAAAGAGGGTTTTGTTTTTAAATATGGGGAGAAAATAACGTTTTCTCAAGGAATCGTTATTAAATATATATCTTTAAGCGCTATTAAACCTATAACCTTTAATAGTGTTTCCTATAGAAAACATAGTAAAAGGTTACGCACTTCAAATATAACAACATTTCCTTGAGAAAACAATATTAAAGGTAAACCATCACATTTTGTTAGGGTGATTATTTTTCCACCTGTTCATTAAAATACTTTGACTATAAAGAATCTTTTTTTCAACTCTATAAATATTAAAAACTTTGAATTTGTAAACCTTTACAATATTAAACAAACCTATATAATATAATCTTTTTTAAAAGTGTGTCTTTTAATGTGAATTAGTAAAGCTTTGAATTTGAGGCTCATTGGTTTGTTCTCTCAAACTAATATTGCAGAAACCCAAAATATATTTTCTTTGAAACAAAACTGGTATTGCAGTAAAAGTAGACAATGAAAAATGTGCAAGAGAAACTAGTACTGCATTATTGTATTTTCGAGAATTACAATCAGAGTTACGGTTCAAAAAACAAATAGATATGAAACAAAAGTTCTTTCATCATTGACAACAAGAGTTACAACAGCAACATAGTGAATAAATATTGATGTGAAATTGATATGAAGCTAGCAAATTAAAGGTTTTTCATCATTAAATTTCTTCACAACAAGAACTGGCTGAAGTTATTCAAACGGAGAGCACTAACTTAGCCATGTTGTAGAGGAGGGAGAGGGAGGATGAAGTTCATTTGGTTGGAGAAATAGAGCCAAATTTCCACCACCAAACTCTTCTCAATCAACTCCGATGGCAATAGAAAATAAATAAAAATTGATGTGGGTGGAGCACAAACCCACGTTGGATTTATTATTGATAACATCTTTTATGGGTTTTATTGTGACTAACATTCTGGATTTTATTGAGCCATATTTCTTCCATCTTTCCCAGACAAGAAAGGAAACTCCAAAAATGAAGAACATGATAGATCGAGAATGAATTGGTAAAATTTGGGGTGCGAATAATAAGAGCACAGAGGAGCGTTATTTATAATAGAGTTCACCAGTTAAAACTAACAATTTCAATAGTGTTGAGTTACAAAGCAACGTAATTGATGAATTCAAAAAATCGTGCATTGAATATCGCATTTTCTGTGTAGAGTTTATTGTTCATTTAATTTCGTGGACTGTTTCAACTAACGTGTAGCGAGTTAGTCACCTAAAGGGCCTTGTTTTAATACGGAGGAAAGATAATGTTTACCCAAACAAGCGTTATAATAGTTACATCTTTAACAATGCCTATTTGAGGAAAAACTATTAATGGTTTATCGTTTTCAGCATTTTCTAAACAAAGTGCTATTAAATACCTCCGAACAATTTTTTATAGTAATATCATACTTTTGAGCATGACAATCAGAGTTATAGCTTGTGAAACAAATAGATATGAAGCAAAATTCCTTTCATCATTGACAACAAGAGTTACAATTTGCTACATTACAACTAGTAACAGAGATACAATTCAGAATTGACATGAAAAACCAGAAACTCAAAGAGAAATTATAGATACCAAGTGAATACAAAGTTTCAAAATTTATCAACAACAAAATTACGTTGACAACAAGAGCTTGCCGAATCTACTAATTCCAATTGAAATTACAAAATACAGAATCTATCTCTTCAATTACTATTAACAACACTTGTCTTTTAATTGAACAACTCAATACTAATATCATTTAGCTCCAAGGCCTCCAATTTTCATATGTTGACAACAAGAGCTTGTTGACAACAGTAGTGGAGGGATGGGATAAAGAGGGAGGATGGAGTTCATTTGGTTGCGGGGGAAAACAACCAAATTTTCATCTTTTTTCTAAGAAAGAGAAGTCCATTTGGCAGTAGTCACGTTGGCATCTCTTCCATTTCCTTGTTTGATGGGGATGAAGCACAAACCCATGTTAGGTTTTATATAGATCACATCCTCTCTTTTGGATTTTATTATGGCTCATTCTGGATTTTATTGAGCAAGATTTCTTTCATTTTTCCGACACAAGAAAAGGAACTCCAGAAATGAAGAACATAACGGATTGAGAATGAGTTGGTAAAATTTGGAGTGTGAATGATAAGGACACATAGGAGAATTATTTATAGGAGAGTTTGGTCAAATAATTCAAACTAACGTTTTCAATAGTATCAAGTTACGAAGTAACAGAATTGATGAATCGAGAAAATCATGCTTTGAATATCTTGTTTTCTGTGCAGATATGGTTGCTCATTTAGCTTCATATCTTGTTGTTCATGGACTCTTTCAACTAACGTGCAGAGAGTTACACGGTTTTGTTTTAATGCAACGGAAAGATAGCGTTTCCTCAAGCTAGTGCTATTACAGTATCCCCTTCAACAACGTTTGCTTGATAAAACGTTATAAAAGGTATAATTTTAATAGCGTTTCTATCAGGAAGTGTTGTATTAGGTGTTGTGCGTTTTCTAACAAAAGGTATGTTGTAAAGATAACATTTCATTGTGGAAATGTTGTTAAAGGTATACCTTTTAATATCGTCTCCTAGGGGAAGCACAATTAAAAACCTCCACCCATTTTTTAAAGTGTTTCCTCCTAAAATCGTTATTGGGTGTGCGCTATTAATGGTCGATTCTGGCAAAGTGAACAGTCATTTAAATGCAAGTTCACTTATAAATTTTTTATTTGGCTTCCTCTACTTTTAACTATTGAACTATCTTACACTTGATTTATTTTTCTTACAGAGTCTTACCATTTTTTCATAATAGGAAGCTACTACTACTTTCTATCTAATGCATTCTTTCTTGACTCTATTCTATCTTCTATGTCTATTAATCCAATACAACATCTCTAGCTCTCAACACGAATTCTTATTAACTTATTGCTGCCCAACATTCAGCACCATACAAAATTAGAATAAATTGAAATAAATGTTATAAATGTTTAAATAAATGTTATAAATTTAATTGGTTTGATTTGGATTATTAGGTTCATCGAGTCAATCCGATCCGATGACCACCGCTAGTTTAAAGAATTGTTGTTGCAATATTGCAGTTCAGAAAGCTTTCACGACAACATTTACTTTTCCTGCTGTTTGCAATAATATTATTTAGGGAAAATTGGTTTTTTTGTCTCTTATGTTAATTTTTTTTATTGAACTTAATTAATTGATCTGCTAACTTTTATTTGTGTCAACTTAGTCCTTTATGTTAGCAAACTTTAATATGATTACCTTTTCCGTCAAATTCCTTCTAACACACCATCAAAACATCTATTCAAACTCAATAAAAATTATTTTTCACTCTCTTCTCTCTCATTCTTCCACCATTTTTTGGTGAGATCTATCATTTTTTACAATGATCGAGAGATAAACAATTGTTTTTGAACTACCCTTTCGTGACGTTGTCAACCCAAAACCACGCCTCTTCAAGCTCGGATTCCAACCATCGGTTACCTAGCCCAAACTGCCACCTCATGAACCGTCGCGGTTAGGTTGTTGCTTAACGGCAATGATGGTTGCGCTGCGTGTTTAAGTAGCAATTCAAAACTCTAAAATTGAAGAAGGCAATTGATGGAGTGATCAAAGCTTGAATGAAGTCATTAATGAGGTTTAGGATTTAGGAGAGTGATGAAAGGGGGGAAAAGAGAGAAAAAATAATTTTTTATTGAGTTTTAACGGAAGTTGTTATGGTGTTTCGTGATAACTGATAAAAATGGTAACAATGTTGATTTCTAGTAACATAAATGACTAACTTGACACAAATAACATTTAGGAAACCAAATTTAATGAAACAATTAAGATAAGGAATAAAAAAGAATAATTGAACCTGTTATTTATTCTTAAATTTCTGCAAGTAAATTGAATCGAAAATTGCATTTTGATCCGTACCTCTGCTATGATGAACAACCAATAAGGGTGCACCACCCTACGATCATTTGTTCTTGGCATGAGAACCTCAACTAGAGAAAGAATAGTGATAGGTAAAAAACCAATAATGAATGCTCATCTATATATACCTCATTGTATTACTACTTTGAACTTTGAAGTGAACATAAAAGATAGAAAGCATCGAAACTCTGTTAGAGGTTGAAGGGCATCCTGTCACAGGAGGATGGCGCTGGCTATATGCTTATAGTCATATCATATATATTCATATGAATTTAAGTCCTTTAAAGTGAAAAAATCTTCAAAGTGAGAAAATAAGGATGCATTCACCATTGATTTGATAAAGGCATAGAAATCTTAGCCCACTAAAATGATTCAAGGGTAAATGCATCCTCACTTTCTCACTTTGGATGAGTTATATTGTATTCGCACATATACCACAGCCGGTGCCATCACTCCTGCGACAGGACACCCTCAACCCCTAGTGTTCTCTGTCTTCCTTTGCTTTCCCTGATTACTTGTAGCGAACAAGAAATACATGTATATATAGACTTTCAGTGTACTGTGAATAAAATAGTATATTTTGTCTTTTTCTTTTTTAAATTTTTATTTTTCTCTCGTCATGACTTTAACCACTTGCATGAATTGCTGCGAAGTTGCCAGCAATTTGGAAGGGCTTTTGGAAAATTAGAAAACGGTGCAAAGATTCCAAGTTTGGAGGTTTAATTCAACATAATCATTTTTCTAAAGAAACTTACAAGCAGCTTACACTGATTAATTAATTATAAGACAATGGAATCAATATATTCATGAGGTTCTAGGAAGTGCCTTGTTGACAGGTATCACAGATTCACAATAAAAGGAGGCAGCTTGTTTGTGAATAAGTCATTATACAATTAGTCAATGGAAAATTGGAAAAGTGTTTCAATGCAATATTTAGGCGGAGGAATTAATAGTGGGCTAAAAAGTATAAGTAATTACGAGACAATGCATTATATGATTTCGGTATACTAGTTGATAACAAGATTTTTGTGTTTAATCAATGACAAGAATTTGAACGTATGTTTTATGACCATTCAAAACATTCATCACTAGTTCAGTCACAGTGACCTTGTTACCAAGGTAATTAATTAACATTTCTTCTATGATATATATTTTACTAGTCCAGTCACAGTGACTTTGATACCAAGGTAATTGACATTTCTTCTATGATATTTTAAGTTTTAAATCTTGATTACAGTTTAGTAACGATTTTTTTGTAGTTACTATCATTCATATATATACACTCACACTGGAAAATGCAACTAAGAAATATGTAAGCTATAAGCAGGTAAGAATCGAGAAATTTTGGTTTATAGGGATAAAAAATAGTTTATAAATATATTTATTAAAAAAATATTATAAATATACATGAGCGATAAAAAATTGATATAAAATATCTAAAATATGATGTGACTCAATTTCAATGTGAAATCTACATTCACATGTGCGAAATGAGAAGTAATTCATCAAGTAAAAAATGAAATATTACAAAATTAACTTTAGCTTTCAACAAAAGATGAGTAATGATTTGACATGTGGAGATAAGATCTAAATTTTTATGGGGATAAAATAAAAATGATTAGATATATTGATTTAAATTTTTTGTCCAGAGTGGGGGCAAGTGCCCTCACACCATATGCACCGCATCTGTCCCCAGCTACAAAGTTCCATCCATTATGCTTTATTTGTTGGTTGAATTAAGTTTTTAATCCATGAAAATTGAGTCAATTTTGGATTTGGTCCATGTACTTTTTTTCCTTGGTTTTGGTCCCTCCAAGTTTCAAAACTTTGGTTTTGATCCCTGTCTTCACTATCCATCTGTTAAGTGTAGACATGATTAACAGATCACCACATCAGTACTGTTATATAAGCTAATTTTATAACATTTAATCTTATTCAGGATTAAATATTAATTTTTTACATTCTTTTATAATATTTAATATCACGAAAGTATTCGAGAACCCAATAAATGTTCCAAAATATTATTATTTCAGCCTTTCATTTAATTAATAAAAGTATAAAAAATAAATAATGATATTATAATAAAAATAAAAATATTATAATAGCATACATGACAGTGCTGATGTGGTGGTCTGTTAGCCACATCAACAATTAACGAATGGACAATAAGATAAGAATCAAAACCAAAATTTTAAAACTTGTCAGAATTAAAACTAACTAAAAATCTACTACAAATTTAATTAAACCTAATTGCTTGATGGTGATTTTGGAAAGATAAAGTGTTTATTGTTTAAAGAAAGAAGTAACAGAGAGAAGTGCTGCTTCCATTGTTCGAGAAGGGGAGAAAATATCATGTGAGACCTGCAATAAAAAAATGGGGATTGCTACGGCACCGGTAAGATTAAGGGTTTTGATACCTTATAATTGGGTATCATTGTTCGAAGATATTTATGATTCTAAATATTTTTTCATCTTGTCTTTTATATCGAGAAATACAGGCTAATCTTCTTTTTGCTTTAGTAAGGATTTCTTGCTCTATTTCTTTAAGATCCACATTTTCTTCGTGTAATATAATTCCTTCAAAGTGTTTTATCTTTTTTCTCAAATAATTCATGACTTCCAAGATATCATATGTTAGGATAACATCAAATTTTTCTATAAGGATAATTATTTTTCCTGACATATGTAATCCTAATTCTTCTATATACTCTATCATTTTCTCAATTGATTTTCTATACGGATTAATCTATTTTCTCTCCAAAGGATACCTTTTTCAATTAATTTTCTAACTTGTTCATCTAAATACTCTTCTTCTTTATTTTTTAACAAAGTAGACAGCTATGCATATTCATTTTTGAGTTGTAATTTTATTATTTGTATTGTTTCTTTTATTTGAATTTGGTTCATGCTGCAAAGTTTTCTAATTCGTTTTTTATTCATTTCAGCATTTTTATTTTATAATCTATTATGCTTTCTATTTTACAGTCATCGATAAAATCTCCTGCTTCTTGTTGTTTCCAATATTTAATTTCTTTCTTAATTTCTTTTAACCATTCCTTTAACATAATAATAGTCTTCATGCGATTAATCTTTCAAGTCTCTTTTTTATCCATCTTTCTAATTTTGAATGATGTTCTAACATACTTTCTTTAAGCCAATAGTCTTGTAACGTTGTTGGTTTATCTTCTTCCCAATAGAGTATCTTTTTGCGATTAATTTGTAGCCATTCTTTTAAGGTGAGATAAGTTTTCATGCTATTATTTTTTCTAATCGTTGTTTAAAAATCTGAATACGTATTTCTACTCGTCTTATTTGGTCTTTAATTATAGAGTTAGGATTTTCTTCATCTAATTCTTTTTGTATTTTTTTGAAATAAACGAGGGTTAATAAGAATACTTCCTTAATAATTTCCATCTTCGTCAGTAATTTGAAGGTGTTCTATATCTTCATTAGTTTCCCTTATCTCAGATTCAGGATTCATAATTCTATATATATAGATTGTATGAAAGCTAGTAGAGGTGCATCATACCTGATTGGGTTTAACGGGCTATAGTGCTTTTTGGTCCACTGCTGCTTCTGCGTTCTGAGTACATGATTGATCTATTCCTCCTTCGTGCTTCTGAATGGATTCGTGCATGATTTGGTGTATAGATGATGGAACGTTGTAAAGTAAACAAAGATAAATGATGATAAGTAAAAGAGTAATTTATTTGATGAAAGTGTTTACAGGGTGGTATTCGCAGATACCTAGTATCCTCTTAAAAGGAGACTAACAACTTTCCTCAACTTGGGGAAGCTCGGGTGAGAGTTTTCTCCAACTGATTCACTTTGCTTTGCCTCAACATAAGAGGGCTTACTTATAGGCTAAAAGATTATTGACTATTTACATTATTGTCCCTATAGCACGTAAGTGCTTACATCAGTAAAACTAATAATTCACATGCTATCGTCACTGCTTACATCATTCTTCAATTATTGCTTCGTCTTCGGAATCTTTTCCTTGTGGTTGACAGCTAGTAGTGGCTTCTGACGTGGCTTGCTTTATGCATCGTTCACATGCATAATTACCATTTTCTTTAATTAATAAGCATAATTTGTGGAGAATAGCTGGGCAATAATTCATAGTGGGTCCCTCTAGTGCATAGAATGGCATCTCGAAATTTGTCAATAAGGCTAAGTCCTTTTCTCTGATAATCCTTCCACTTGTCTTGCTTAGAAGCAAAGTATTTGGTCCCTTGTACAAGGTTTTGATGAATGATTCTTTTCCAATGGTTTGACATTGAGAATATATACTGGCTAATTGATGAGCTATGAAGTTATTAATTTGGTCTTCATCATAATCTACTTCAGTAGGTTCATCCATCAAAGGGAAATTATTATTGCTAATACCAATAAAGACTAAATGCTTAGCTGGTTGTTTGGTGGTGAAGTCTGGATAAGCTGAGTAAAATTTTAAGAAAGTAGCTCTTTCTCCAGCAATATTCTTTCGAAACAGTTGGACTGCTTCTTTGAAGTAGTAGGGAAATAAGTTAATTTCTTCAAGATTGGGACTTAAATAAAGACATTCAATTAATCCAAATTGGAATAAATTGAACGTTAAAATTGATGATGCTCCAGGTGTAAGTACTGCTTTGGTAGTGAGTAATTTTCGGTCCAACATATACATGTAATTGCTTTTTTCTTTTTCTGTCCAATGGATTAATCTTTTAAGGTGTTCATAAAAATTTTCTTTTAAAAATTGGACTTGAAGTTCGTGTTCTTTTCTGGCAATTATTGAGAAATTGTCCAGGGAAGAAGGAATTCTTCCTAGAACCTTTAGTGCCTTTCTGGGTTCTGGGTTTGCAATGGTGGTTTCTGCAAAAGTTCTTGGTCCAAGATAAATTTCTTTACCTTTGGCAATTTGAAAATCTTTTAGAGCTTTTTCTGCTTCTTCCTTTGTTGCATAGGATTTATGAATAACTCCTGGAACTTTCTGACAATGGGGAGCTGCTTTGTGCCACTCGTCATAAATTCCGGGAAATGGTCCGTTAAAAATAGCGTATCATTTTTTATTCCCTTCTTTTTGTGCTTGCACTTTAATTTCTGCTGGAATTGCTCGTTCTAAGAAACCTTCAGTTTCTAATTGTAAGTCCAATACCTTGATATCTACTTCGAGCAAATCTAATTCTCTTAATTTTTTATCTCTTAGTGCTTTCTTGAGCTCTCTTTGTCTTTTTAGCATTTCTGTGGTTCCGCGCTCCATTCTCTGGATAGTATATCTGCAAGAGCATTCTTATCTCCCTTAATATGGGATATTGAATAATTATATTCAAAAAATTTCATTTGCATCGGATCAGCCTTCCTTGCTTATAAGTGCCTTTATGATTAAAATTTTTAAAACCTGTCATATAAGTGGAATCAGTTCTAACAATAAATTCTTTGTCAAGCACATAAATACGATGTTTTTCCAACATCCGAATAAGTGCTAAAGTTTCTTTTTCATGAGTAGGATAATTAATTTCACTGTCTGTAAATGTTCCGGACATGTATCGACAAAGTAATTCTTTCTTTTGTCCAGGGGGTTTTGCTTTCATAACACCTCCCCAACATTCATGTGATGCATCTGTTTCAATAATAATTAGATCATCATCTGCGGGATGATATAATTCTGGAAGCTGTTGACATAAGTTTTTTAGTTCTGTAATAATTGCTTCATCCTCCTCTGTCTAAGACCAAAGAGCATCTTTCTTTAATTTCTGTTGCAGTATTTTGCGTTTTGTTGTAAGATCTTTGATAAAACCTTCATTTGAAATGTAGGTTAGTAGTCCAAGAAACCTTTGTAATTCTTTTTTATCTTTTAAAGCTACAGGAAAATTGTTAAGTTTTTCTAGCACGTGTTTCTGCATTACTAATTTTCCCTTTTCTATTTCAAGACCTAAATAATTGCTTTTATTTTGAGCTAAAACTATTTTCTTTGTACTTAATACTACTCCGTGTTCTAAGAGTTTATTAAGTACTAGAGTTACTTTATGATAATGATCTTCTAAGTCCCTATTGGTGAAGACTAATATATCGTCGATATAAATAAGGCAAAAATCTTTGTATTCTTTGAGTATTGAATCCATGTATCTTTGAATGATTCCTGGGGATTGCTTCATTCCCATAGGGAGTACATTCCATTTATATTGTCCTTGAGGACAACTGAAGGTTGTTAATGCTTTAGATTCGTCAGTTAATTTTAACTGATAAAAACCTGATTTACAGTCAAAAGTGCTGAACCAGAGCATATTCCTAATTTGTTCAATTATTAAATCTTTTCTAGGAAGAAAGTATGCATCTCCTTCCATTGCGTCGTTTATTTGTTTATAATTTATTACCATTCGTCGTTTACCATGCTTAATTTCACTATGATTTTCTACATAAAAGGCTGGGGCTGAGTGCTTACTTTTGGATGGTCTGATTAATCCTTTTGTAAGCATTTGCTTAATGTCTTCTGCAAATTCATCTCTATCTTGTTTGGTGTAGATCATAGGTTTACATTTTACCTCTTTAGTAGGATCTTTTAATTTTAGTGTAACTAGTTCGGTGTTTTTATTATTTATGTTTGGATCTAGTGGATGTTCACTACATAATTTTTCTAATAAATTTTCAATATAAGCTGGAATTATTCTATTTGGTTCTGAATTAATTAGGGCATAACGAATTTTTTGACAAAGAATAGTAAATAGTTCACCACGTTGCAGCTTGCTAAACTCTGATTGTTTCGTAGAATAAGTTCATTGAGAGGAATGATGAATTGGTATAGAAAGGATTTCACGGGTTTGGTTATTTCGTATATATGATGTACGAAGCGTAATGTATTCTAAGTATTGACAGAAAGGGGCGTAAAGTCGTAAGAAGTTATTGCCTAGGATGACATCTATTCCTGTTTCTTGCTGATAGATCGTTGGGACAATAAATCGTTTTTGTTATATTTGTAAGGTTATGCATTTAAATACCCAGAATAGAGAGTGGATAGATTCATCGGCTATTTGTATTTTTAATGGCTTTTCGAGGTATTCCCAGTTGTCAAATAATGCTTTTGTTGCTAGACAAATACTTGCGCCAATATCTATGTAGGCTTCGGTTTCTTAATTACTTTTTTCTATTCGGATTTTAATATAAGTACTATTCGGATTCTGTTTCTTCTGAAGATAGTTCATCATGTTCAGAATATTCATAAACACTATTGTCAGTAATACTTAATTCTTCTTCTAGTGGTTCTAGATCATATATTTTATAAACTTGTTTTATTATTTTAACTTTTCCTTTAAATTCTTTTTCTTTTTTCTGGGGCTATTCGTTTGCATAATGACCTTCTTCATTGCATATGCAAGATACACCTTTCTTTTTTCCTTTTGGGCAATATTTTTTAGGTGTACGTTTTTTCTTGAAGTATTTTTTCTTTGTATCTTTATAGGCTTTTTTCTTCGGGTATGTTTTTCGTAATCTCAGTTTTCCCTTTTTATAATATTTTCTTCGTCTTTTTATGGGATTACATCCGTAGTTTCCGGGTAATTCTATTTCTAGTAATTCGCAGCAAATTACATTTCTTCCTCTATTTAATTGCCTTATTGTTTCTCTATTTAGACATTGATCTCTTAATTCTTTTAAAAGTACTTGAATAATTCCTCCTAAGGTTTTAGCCGTAGTTCATGGATTAGCTAACCAGATAGTTTTTATTTTTTGATTAAGTGGAAAGGGTAGTTTATCCGTAAAAAAATTTTTATATGTTTCTTTTGTTTCTGTATCTAACTGGTAATAGTATTTTTGGTATTCACAAATAAAACTTCCTATATCACACATATCACATATTTGCATTTTATTTAAGTGTACTTTAGCGGTTTCATGTAAATATCTTTTTACTTCGGCACTTTGTTCAATGCTGGCAAATCCTATGAATTCTTCGTAGATTAATTCCATTATAAACCTTGCAAAGTCTTGGTTTGTTGGTGTTCGCTGTATATATTGTTGCCATTTTTCTTCTTTTATCCCATTTAGAAATTTTTGTATGTTTCGTGAGGTTTTGTAAGATATAAAATTTTTAATTGAATTTCTATCTAGGCTATTAAATTTGTCATCTGTTGCCATAAGCAGAGTAAGTTCATTAATTCATTGTAAGAGTATCTCTTCCTTATTTTTTGCACAATCAAGATTTAGATATTTCCCTGATTTAATAGATTCATATCTTGGTTTAAATTCATCTAGAATTTTAGACCATTTATTATTTCTTTTTATATATCCATTATTATGCATTGCTTCTTTTTTTATGTTTTCCCATTTTTCAAATATTTCTTTTCTCTTTTTGTTTCTTTCAGGTACCATACTACTACTTGTTTCTCCATGATGCATTCGTATTTCGTTAAAATCTGTTTCATCTGAAGAGGAGCTATAATTTAGAACTACTTCTTCAGTTTCATTTGGGATTGAAGTAATTGGTCCTGCTACTTGTATCTGATTATGTTCTTCTTCAATTATTTTTAATTGTTCAAGAAGTTGTTGAATTTCTTCTAAATCAGTTGATCTTTTTATTGTTTCAATATAATCAGTTTTTAACCTCTCCATGTTGTTCTTGGTGTTAAAGATTCTAAATAATGTAAGGTTTCGGGCTTCTTTTTGTTTAGTAATTCTTCTAAATCTCTTTATGTAATAGGCTTACTATTATTTTCTTCTTCTAACACGATTTCTAGTTGTATAAGAATTTTCTTAAGTTTCAAATCATCTTCATTATCTATTTCTTTTCCTTTGTCTATAGTTCTTAGTGTTTCATATATGTCTGTATACTTTGTTTGTTCGCTGTGTATATTATGATAAACATATTCCAAAATTTTAGAAGTAGTTTCTACAACTTACACTATATTATTATTTATTTGTTCTAAGATTTTTTCTAATTTCTTATATTTTTTTATCAATTCTTTCTAGTAAACTTATGGTTCCTACTATTATGAGGATACCAATATCCTCAAATATGCCAAGGTACCATAGAAATTGCCTAAAAAAATTCTCGTAATCAAGAGAATAGGAGAAAGTGGGGCCGGGGGTAGCACTCTTTTGTTTTATATTTTGTAAATATATTATTAGTGATAAATATATTTTTATAATGAAACTTAACTTATTTTTATCTTTTGTTTTTGTGTCCGGTCTTCCAATCCAAATAATATAAGAATATAATTTAAGAATCTATCCATTTTCTCTTATTTCTTTTCGGCTTACTTTTTTTTCTCTCAATTTCTTTCCTACTCCAAACACTTTTAACGTTCATTTTGAAGCCAACAAAATAGGGGTGGTAAAATAATCCATGGACCAATTATCCATCCGGTCCATTCATGAAAAAATCTATCCAATCCATCCATTTATAAAAAAAAAATAAAATAAAATAAATGGGTTGGATTGGATTAGATTCTCTTTTTTAATGGATGGTTGATGACCCGTCCAATTGCTTTTTGTAAATCAGTTGGACATAGAAAAAAATAACATAGTGAATTTTGTTATCCATTCCAAAATATTTTTCACAAACCAAAAAAATGAAGTCAAAGTTTTTCCCCATGTGGGATCTATATGTGTTTAAATCATTATTTAGAGAAAATATGATAGAAAAGTTTTTCCATTGAAATAAGGCTAGATCAGTTTTGGCAACACAATTTTCTAATTTTAATATCTTCTTGAAAATCTGAGATGTTGGGTGCTACTTCTACAACAATTGCTATATAATAGAATTTTCATAATTAAAGTTATCAGAAATGCAAAGAATAGTAAGTAGATCAGTTCTCATAACCTCGGACGGGCACGACCGATCGACTGCCTACCGCCTATCAGTCCGCCAGCCAACCAGCCGACCCAATCTGTAGGCTGTATGTGAAAAATATTAAAATAAAAAATGGATGGGTTGGATATTCATCCATATAAAAATGATTAATAAATGGGTTGAATGATTTTTTATTAAATGGATCATGAATAGATTAGATTTTTTTAATATATTTTTAATAGATCGAAATGGATTAATAAATTATTTTTAACTTATTTATTATAATCCGTATCAAACTCTATCATATCTTTCGTGTTTAAAAGTTCCTTTTTGTACTAGTATTTAATGGTATATTTAGCATGACAGATTGTAACATCCTCCAACATTGCAGTTGAGGTTAGGTCCTCCATGTTTTATGATCGGTTTCTATCGGTCACACGGTAAATATTATATTTTGATTTAAAAATAATCAACCGGTAAGAATTTTAAAAAAAAACTTGAAACGACAAGGCATCTGGATCCGATTTCATCACCTGCAACTCTACCCAAACACGTAATCACTTGATTTCACCACTCACATTGCCGGAGTTGCCATACCCCTCGTCGGAAGCACCACTAATTGGGATATCCTAATATATGAGAGACAGGGACAGGGGAAGAAAGGAAAAGTAAAAAGGAAAATATACACATAAATTCTCAAATCTCAAGCAGAAGCACATGTCGACTAATTCATAACCCCCACTGTGATGCCAAGAACTTGTATCACCAAAACACACAAGCTTAAGCTTAAAATTTTCAACACAGAAAGGAGGGTTATGTTATTATGAACCAGGGTTATGTCACAGGTGCACCTTTTGCATTCCCTCCTTCCCGCCAAAGGTGCACTCGGTGGCCACAAGGCCGGCCTCCGCAGTCCTCATCTGAAAACGCCATTGCCATTATCATTGGCTTGTAGCAAGCGTCAAACGGCGCATTTCCGTTCACCTTCGGCAAATCCCTCGCCCCCTCAAACACGCGTCCTGGAGCGAGTCATGTTAGAAAAAAATACTAAATAAATTGATAAATAAAATACAAGAGGAAAAGATGTATAACACAAAATAGTTTATAATCTGAGACGTATAAAATCATATTGTCATTAAAGATTATTTTGCTATAATAATTATAATAATGTAAATATCTTTCAGGATTTAATAGACTCTTTCAAAATATATCATGATACTCAGAACAATAAAAATATTATAAACTCTGACACACTTAAAAGGAAAAAAAGCAGAAAAAAAAAAAATTTTTTTTAATTCCAAAGAAACCACTTCATCAGTTTTTCAAAATACTTCGTTCTCATCTACACCCAAATCCAAGTACAATTTGATTTTGAGAGCTTCATTTCTATAAAACATACAAAAAATACGTGCACAAAAAGGTGAATGTCTAATATCTCATCATTCTCCGCCTTTGCACCTTTTTTATATAAGCCACAATATTGTTTGTATTTTAAAGAAAATTGCTTGGTTTTCTTTTTAATTAAGAACACAATTTATTAGCTATTAAAACATATAAACTGCCATTAAAGATAGAGTTAGCATTTTAGAGAAAACTGATATAAGACAATATAATAAAAAGTAATAAAAAAATATTAATAAAATATTGGAAGTATTTAATTGTAATAAATAGAGAATTTAAAACCTTTTAAATAAAAATTATTTTGAAATAAATATCCAACAAATCATGCACCTCATCTCGCAACCGCATCACCGCCATAGCGAAATCCACTATAATGCTGCCGCCCAAAGCATCCACCGGAAAACTCGATTATGGAATCATGTAAGCTTGACTTGACAGGTTTTCGATTTCGACTCAGAGGAAGTTTTCGCCACTTCCCTGTCTCATTCCTAAAACGATGGGACCTTGCAGTTCACTGAATTTGAGCGGGTTCGATGTATTAGTTCGGTGAAGATCCATTTGTGAAATGCGAGCGGGTTCGAAGTATTGGTTCGGTGAAGATCTATTTGGGAAATGCGTTTTAACGTGAGATCTAAGCAAGTTTGTACTTTGTAGAGATTTGACTTGGGCTAAATTGCGGTCGATTCAAGACGGTCCATCCCGGGAGGGAGCGGATGGGGCAATAGTCGAGGTTGGAGCAGTGGTTGTTGGACTCGAGGGCTTGGTGGTGGTGGTGGTTGTGGTGAGGAAGAAACAGGGGAGGAAGAATCGACGGTCAACTGGACCCCTACCTCTTGGGATTTCATCTTTAATTTAATAGAAATTTGAGTTCAATGAAATTTATAAAATTCATAATAAGAGTGGAGGAGGGTTTATCATAAGAATAATTCATCAAATACCAAAAAATGAAAGGAGAGAGAGGTATCAGACTGGTGATCGGAGACATCTGTTGTGGTAGTCAAAAGCATAATCGGTTTGTGCGATTTATCATTTCCATAACTTATTAATCCGATCCATTCATTTATTATAATATTAAATCTACGACTCATAATAAAAGAGGGTCCATCCTCTAAATCTTTTATAGAGGATTGAAGAGCATGCAAATTTTGGATAGAAAAGAGAAGAGAGAACAAGAAAGATTGGATCCACCCCCTCTTTGATAAAAAGAGATTAAGATGGATTCATTTTTCGTAGCTTCCACATATTTTTCATTCTCTAAAGGTATGAGATTATGGAGATGAAAAAATCAAATGAACATAACAAGAAAAGAAAAAAGGAACAGACACTGAATGAGTTATTACTTTCTTATTTAGGTAGTGTTAGAGACAGATCCATAAGCCTATCAAACAGGGAGCGAAAATGATTAATAATAAATATTGAGTAATAGAATTTTTTTTAAAAATAATTTATGCCATTCATTATATTATTTTTTACATTTATTTCTTTTTTTCTTTCTCTTTAAATTTTAAAATTAAATTAGCAAATATTTGATATATTAAATAGGTAAATGCTTGAGAATCAAAAGTCAATGTTATATCTACCAATCAGTTATTAACAAAAAGGCATGAGGGGTGGAGGGGCTATAGCTCCTAGGTGCCCCTATGTGGATTTGTCTAAGGATAGTGTTTGGAAGAATTTATTTAAACTCATTTGGGTTTATTTTATGATATAAGCATTTAAGAATAGTATTTGACAGAGCTTATAAAAAAAGTTATGTCACTCTATAAGCTATTTTTGACTTATTTTCATAAGCTTCTGAGACCGAGTTTGAATAAACAGTTTAATTAAACGTTTATTACATAAGTACTTATTACATGAAAATTTATGTCATAAACACTTAAATTCAATAAGTTATTTGCGTTTAATGTATCACACACACCGTGTATAACTTTACTTTGGAAATCTCCAACCTAATTAGCGATTTGCACCATGCAGATAAATATTTTTTAACTTGCACTAGTTTGGGAAATTTGATTTCAAATTGCACTGTGAAGGTTAAAAAGCCGTAAACTGCTGGTCCCTTGGAAAGTATATCCCTCCTAGGTCCTAACCCATTCTTGCCATAGAATTTTATATATTAAATATATACCGTCAGTCTTAAATATGAGATGTTCTCGGAAAATATTCTCTTAATGATTCAAGTGATTTCATCTGCATCAAACATAATTATTTTAAGAGAAATGCTTGATGGTGGGAAAACATATTTGTACCGAGACTTGCGAATGATGTGGCATGGCAAATTTTCTTTTTTATGTTTTAATTATATTATTAAATAAAGGTCCAATTATTGAGTTGGTTCCTGAACTATTTGAAAATTTTTAAGTAGGTCCTTAAACTAATTTCTTTTAATTAAGTCCATGAACATATATAAAATTTTCAATTGGATCCCTGGATAACAAATCTGTTACTGAACTGTGAAATTGAATAAAATATCTGCGAGGTCCTCCAACCTGGACACTATATCAGCAATTCGTGCATAATTATTGAAAATTTAGGACTTATATTGAAGTAATCCACCAGAAATGGCTGGTGTGTTCGAAATCATACTCGTGTGTAGGGGTGTTCATTGATTCGGATCGATCCGATGAAAAACCAATTAAGTCGGTTCAGATTTTTTTGCTGTTCGAATCCGAACCAATCCAAACCAAATCCGATAATAATTGGTTCGGTTCTCGGATTCAATGATATTGGAACCGACTCGACCTGAACCGATTACTATATTTTAATATTTATATAATTTTTAAATTTTTAAATTTTTTATATTTACTATATTTTTATATTTATATATATTTTAAATTTTAAATATTGTAATATATTTTAATATTCTTATATTTATTTAATATTTTAATATTTTTCGGGTCTGAACCGATCCGATCCGAACCAATCCATTATTGAACAGATTGGTTTGGTTCAGGTTTCCTGAAAAAAATATGCAATTCTGAACCAAACCAACCAATTGATTTTGATTGGTTCGGATTTTTTTTCTATGTAAATCCAAACCAAACCGATCCGCGAACATCCATTCTCATGTGTATGTATCAAAGTTTTTGTTGATTACTTGATTAAATGTCTCAAATTCTCAATAATTATGGATAAATTGCTGATATGAATGTTCGATCTTGGAGGGAATCACGGATATTCTGTTCGATTTCATAGTTCAGTAAAGAATTTACTACCAGAGACCCAATTGAAAATTTAATATATGTTTAAGGACCCAATTATAAATTTTTTTAATTCAGAAACCTACTTGAAAATTTTCAAATAGTTCAGGGACTAACACAATAATTAAACCTTAATTAAAATAGAACATATGAAAAATGGAAATTAGGGAGGGTATGCATGTTGCGGTAGACTTCGTCCGCCATAATTTGTCATCGTTTCCTCGGGTCTCTCCGTCACTCTTCGCCGTTTCCCTGCCTTAGAACAGCAAGCTACTACCTTGCTTGAATTGATGACTAGCAGGGCATTTCATAGCAAGATCTTACGGCGATTTAGTCTTGACACTGCAATTGGTTTTTGGATTAGAGGAGGTGTTTTGACTGATATTTCGACTTTTCTTGTTTTCGTTGCCCGTAAAGTTAACAGGCAATGGCTCAACCATGTTCAATGCTTACTTGCTGCCCTTGAGGTTGTCTTTGTATTTAGGATTTAGATATAGGGTAAGATATTACCACTAGGATTTGGATTTATAAATTGGGGAAAAAACTGTAGAATGATGGACAGGGAAAATCAAAATACTGACTTGTTAAAAGATTTCATACTTCTTACTAATTGCTTAAGAGTGTGTTTAGTTGCAAATGAACCTATGATTTCCAGGTGCAGAAGACGAAAAGTGTTTTTCCGGGTTTTATATTTTACTTAAACAATATAATTTAAAAAAAGAAGTCATGCCACATCATTCCTAAGTATTTTACGAATCCCTTTCACACCATATAGCGATGCCTTTTTTTTTTTGGGTGCAAAGCTAGTTTTTCTTTTTGGTGCAATATAGCGGTGCTTTTCCTTTTGAGTTATGCTATTTAATACAAAATAAATTCAATACGAATTTAGACGAACTCAAATGAGCCAATAGAATTAATGATAAGAAGTGAAACAAATAAAGAAAAACATGCTATTGAAATAGACAATCGAAACAAATTACTCTTCATTAGAAATGTACGAATACTAATTGATAACATTTAGCATTTCTCTTATTTTAATATATATTTTAAATATATTTTCAAATTTACTAATTAATTGATATTATTATCAAATATGATGATTATTACTAATAAAGTCCAACACAAATGTTATAATAGCTAGGTTCCTTAAACTTGCTGTCAGAGGTTCATATTAGTCTCCGGCTATCGATTGAGGATATGGTTCACACAAAAAATATGGTGATTATTTATTTATTTCAATTTCATTATTTTACTTTTTCAGAATAAATATTTCTAAAAATTATTATGGAATAATTATATACTCTCTTTAATGATTCTTAATATTAATAGCAGCTATCTTAACTTTGGAAAAATCTCCTCCAAAGTAAGCAAAAATGTAAAGTGAGAAAGTAAGGGTGCATCCATCCTTGATTAGTTAAAATAGGTTGAGATGTCAATGCAATTTAACTAATCAAGGGTGAAAACACTCTTACTTTTTCACTTTCCATTTTTGCTCACTTCAGATGAGCCTAACTTTTTACTAAAAAATATCTTAATTACTCCCAATTAAGCATTACACACTACACAGTGAAAAAGAAATCTTAGTCTTAATTACAAGAAGGATTTATGCAAAAATAATAATATTGACAGCAAAATAAAATATCACATTAAGATTGTACATAATAGTGATATTATTTTATTAAAGAAAAATAGTCTAATTTTTTTTATTTACTTATTTTTTCATTTATAACAAAGATAAATTTCCTTATTTTTTCATTTAATTCTTTTCCTTATCGCACAAAAAATTCCATAACAAAGTTATTGAATAAGGATTTAGCAAATTTTCCATTTAATTCTTTGACAATAAATATAAAAAAAAATCCTCTTTTAATTATTGTCATATTGTATTTTAATTTGAACAAGTCTAACTGGATAACATAAGGAAAAGTACACCGTAGTTTATTAGGCCTTTACCAAATCCTTAGGTGGGACCCAATTCCTATATATCGTGAAACTTAATCTACAAGTTTAATTTAAATTTCACTCCTCTAAAGTGAGTAGAATTCTAAATTGAGAAAGTAAGGGACTATCCACCCTTAGATCATTTAGTGGGTTGAAATCTCTATGTAGTTAATTAAATCAATGGTGGATAACCTTTTACTTTCTCGCTTTAGAGCTTTGTTCGCATTTTCATTGAAATACAAAATCGTTGCTCGAAAAAGTAGTAAATCGGGTTGTCGTATCCACAGAGACTCACCCGATATTATGTCATTCAACGATGTTTATAATCTTAAGTTTGCAAATTAAAAGAGTTTAAAAGCTAATAAAGGGTTTTAGGAATAAAATGTTAAAGGACCAAAATTCGTAATTGAAGATAACAATAGTAATGAGGTGCTAGGATTAGATTTCATCAATCTCTTCTCCTAGTATCCCAATGATCAAACATACATATTACTTCCATACAACAATATCCTCGTCATCAAGTTAATCATACATCATTAATTCCTTAATGAGATGAGATGCCAATCTTCTTTCCTAAACATTGATTCCTCATATATTTAATAAAGAAGTTTGAGTTGAGATCCGATGATTCAATGACTAATGGACCTAATTCTATTCCTAGATATTAGATTCATTAGATGATCTATTCTAAATCCAGATTCAAGAGCATTTTCCAATAAAACTTCAAATCAAAGATCAAGTTATAGTTGATCACTCCATAATAAGCATGAAGAACAAGAATAAACCATGAAAATTGATGTATAGATAGGAGAATATATATATATATATATATATATATATATATATATATACAAATCAAAATAGTTACATGAGAGTTGATTCATTACATATAATCCCAACAAAGGGTGAATTAGCTATCCATTTCCATGGTAGCCATCAATAAAAAGATGTAGAGGTGAATCTCCTCAATGGTTGAACACACTTGGAGCTCTAGAAAAATGGCAGAGAACCTTATGTATCTTTGTATTTCTTCCGAAGGGAGAGAGACTCTTTTTACTCATTGTTTTTCTTTTTATATCACCCGGAATTTCAAAACAGGACAACCAGTAAATGATGAATTCGCTTAGCGCAGAGAAAATTGCTAAGCGAATGTAGGATTCTTCAGATGGAAGAAAGAGATTCGCTTAGCGCAAAAGATTACGCGAAGCGAATTTGATTCTCAAAACTTCCCTGACTTCTGAGACAAATTCGCTTAGTGACATCATTTTAGCTAACCGAATTTGATTTTTCAAAGTTCCTGAGCTTCTGGGACAAATTTGCTTAGCGAAATTATTTTAGTTAAGAGAATTTGTGGCAGTAAGTTGCTGCTGATTTTTGTCCTTTTCGCTTAGCAAATTGTCCTTAGCTAAGCGAATTTCTCCAGTTTTTGGCTCTTAAAACTCTTCACAATCTTCTACTCTCCCATTTCTTTACCTATACACACAAAACAGGGGTTTAAGGTGCAATCTTCAAAATTTCACCAAATATTTACTATTGATCAAACTATTTACACATAATAATCTTTTGGGGGTCAAATGACTAAATTTTACCCATTTAAGTTCAATAAGCACCTTGAATTTCTAATATTTATAAGTAAATGTGTTACTTATCAAGCTTCCCTCACTTTATAGGAGCCAAATCCTTTTAATTTTTATGGAACTTGTCAAACCATATTCAACTTGTAAATGTCATACTGTATCTCAAGATGTCAATTGGCATGGTTTAATTTCCGTCATTTGGCCTAGTTTTACTACTAAATCATCATTTGCCTCTTGAAATAGCAACTATGTTACTTCCTTTAAGAGTAAGCATGCTAATATAACTAGTAACCACAATAATACTAATTGATATACATAATGATATTTAGGACAATTCGAATAAATATATGAAAATAAATAACAAAAAAAAAAAAAATACTAGAACCCTGCATTATCAATAATTTCCACAACCTCTTTCTCAGCTTTAATCCGTGCCTCTTCCTTGGAGGTTCTAAGGGCTTGGATCAATCTCTCCAAGGAAGTCTCAACATCTTCATTAGCAACCTTAGGCATCAAGTTTTCTGCAACATCTGCTGGGGTCATATTAGTCTCTTCCAACAAGCTGCGAATGGTGTCAAAGGAGTGGTGGGACTCTAAATCAATATAATTCTTAGCCAACACTTTGAATCCCTCAAAGCCACAATATGAGAGTTCAATATGCATGTCCATTCGCCCTCTGCGAATGAGAGCCTCATCAAGTTTCTCCACATAATTAGTAGTAAATATGATGAGTCTTTCCCCACTACTAGCTGACCAAATCCCATCAATGAAATTCAACAGACCAGAAAGGGTGACCTTGCTGCTTTTACCTTTAATTTCTGCACCTTCTACTAATTGATTGTGCAGAGAAGTAACTAGATTCTTCTCCTCTAATTCATCTTTGCCACTCTCATTTGCAGTCTTCCTTTGTCCAGTTAAATCAAGTGAGCAATCTATATCCTCAATCACCACAAGTGACTTACTTGAAATACCAATCAGAAATTCCCTTAGGTCTGCATTGGTTTTCACAGCAGTTAGCTCAAGGTCATAAATGTCATACCTCAGAAAATTAGCAATTGCAGCAATTAGTGTTGATTTTCCAGTCCCAGGAGGGCCATAAAGCAAATAACCTCTCTTCCAAGGCTTTCCAATTCTAGCATAATACTCTTTTCCTTTGCTGAATGTAGTGAGGTCATCAATAATCTCTTTTTTCTTTTCTGGATCCATAGCAAGTGTTTCAAAAGAAGCTGGATGCTCAAAAAACACAGAGACCCACCTGTCCTCAACTGGGGAATTGGTGTAAAGCTTTATCTGCCGCGTCCTGAGATCAATGGCCTTACCTTCATCAAAAACATGTTTCAGGTAAGACTCAGTAATCAAACTGCGGTATCTGCCATGAAAACTGAGAAGGTAATATCTTTTCACTTCATCAGCATCAAATGCTATATACTTTGACTCGGGGACTATCTTTTCAAGACTCCACACAAGCTTTATGCCTTCAAATTTATCAGTAACTTCTTCATGTTCATCCATCTTTAGGACCACAGATTGCCTAAGAAAATCACCATTGAGCCTCTTTGCCTGTTTTGAGGACATGGAAGTCAAGTAGTGCTCAATGGCAGTGAAGGCTTCACTGCGTTTCCTAGAGTGGTTTGAGTACTCAAAGAATCTGACCTCAATGTTTGGGTAAAACAAGTTGGCTAATTTTTTCTTTGAGAATATTCTCTCTGTGAGGGCACTAAGCTGATCAGGAAAATACCTTTCAATCATAGCCCATATAAACAATATGCCTGCAAGCTTTGAGCCAAGTAGACCTCCAATTTCATACATTTGATTTATCATCTCCTTATAATTTCCTTCCTTCTTCCTTTGTGTTTTTTTATCACTAGTATTTCTTTGTTGAACTTGAAATGCTTCACTTCTTATATTATATTCTCACACAGGTCATCTGTTTCCCGTACATTTGTTATTAGTGTCAACAAAATCTTGGAAATTTTATTCTAAAATAACTTGATTTTTAAAGATTTTAAATCTCTCCTTGATTATAATTGATTTTCTCTACTATTTCCATTAATGATTTGATTTAGTTTTATACCTTTTAATACTTTTTTCCTTTAAACGAACTTAATATAGTACTTTATTTACTTCTGCCCTTTAATAGAACTTAATAGTATGCTAAAAAGTGAAGATTTGAAGCTCACATCGTTTAAGGTTGAATGGTTTGGTGAAACCCTTTTGTTGGAGGAAAAAACTTCTCTTCACTTTTTATTTCTGTAAATGTGTGAGAAGGGTTGATATTATTGTCATTCTTCTAAGAACCCAAAATATTATTTATTGTGAAAGATATTGTTAAATATTGGGACTATTCACGTTATTATTACTCTCATGGTAAAATAATCTTAGGAGTAATATCGCGTATACATTTCAGGCTATAAATAACTATTTGTGATCCTCTATTTTTTTAATTGATTTTATTTATTTATTTATTCATATATTATTTTTCTAACACAAAATTCACTCGATATCTATAATCTATAGGATAGGATCCGTTGACATCAGGTGTCAAACTTCACTTTTACACTAAATTGTAAACGTTGATTTTAGTTTCATCCAATGGTTAAGCTTATCATTTTTATTTAAGAGAGAAAATAATTAAGACTAAATTTAATATTAAAAGAAAAAATAGAATATATTTAATGAAACAATATGCCTACAAGCTTTGAGCCAACTAGACCTCCAATTTCATACATTTGATTTATCATCTCCTTATTTCCTTCCTTCTTCCTTTGTTTTTTTATCACTAGTATTTCTTTGTTGAACTTGAAATGCTTCACTTCTTATATCATATTCTCACACAGGTCATCTGTTTCCCGTACATTTGTTATTGGTGTCAACAAAATCTTGAAAATTTTATTCTAAAATAACTTGATTTTTAAAGATTTTAAATCTCTCCTTAATTATCATTTTTATTTTTAAGAGAAAAGTTTAGATTAGGGTAAAGACAAACCTCTATGAGGATTTCCAATGAGATTACGGATCGCCTGCCCAACCCATGGTGCAAGTCCGCTTTGGATAGGTTACAAAACCTACCTGAAGTGGGATTAGAACACAGCCCTGACGAAAGCAGGGACAGTGCTCTAAGCAACTGGTCCACCACTAGGGGGCCTCCTTGATTATCATTTGTTATAATTGATTTTCTCTAAGATTTTAAAATTATTTATTAACCAATATATGGAAACATTGAATTAATTTCGTCATAATCAATTATAAAAAAATATTAAATATGACTAATTATTAAAATATATTTTTTGTAACAAATATAAGCACACAAAAAAGCATGACATTTTTGAAAGGAAAAACTGCATTAGATACAAGGTAGGTAAATTAGGTGAAAGATGAGTCTAACATTAATTTCACCATCCTTCTGACCACTGTGAGAATATAATCTAAGAAGTGAAGCAGTTCAGGTTCAAGTAAAAATACAAAATAATATAACACGTTATACGACCAATGAATCCATATATATATATATATATATATATATATATAACTTTATCCATATCATGTAACCTGTCTTATAAATACATTAGTGCACGAACCACTATTAACGTCCGTTAAAAATCGACTTTTAACGTTGATTCCCATCTAGATGTTAATACAACAGATGTTAAAAATATGATATTTAACGTCAGTTATGAATTGACGTTAAATATATTATTTTAACATCGGTTAATGAATAAAACAGACGTCTGTTAACTATACACTGGACGTTCAAAGTATATATATTTGTAAAATTAAAAATCTTTTAACGTCGGTTTTATAAATAACCAACGTTAAAAGTTATATTAACGTCGGTTATATTAAAAACCGACGTTAAAAGTTAAATTTTTTTTTTTAATACTAGTCATATTTAATTCTCAGCTCCCTGCAGAATTCTATAAATTACAACCAGAATTTTCAGAATACAGAATTTTGCATAATTACTCAATACTATTCCAGAATATATAGATTTTGCAACATATTTACTCAAAATCACTAGTCCAGACTATAATTCAGAATTCTCTCTAAGCTAGTCAGTACAATTCAGAATTCGATACATGCTCAATTCATACATATATAAACTAATCATCATTCTCTACTAAGTATGCAGGATTTATATTTTCTACTCCTTTCTCTGCAGCATACTTAAAAAAGAAGGTTGCAAAACATATTCTCAAGTCTTTGAATTCTTGTTTAGTGACAGGAGATTGATCACTGAAAGCCTGCACAAGTTCAAATAAACTCAACATTAAATTAAGTTATCAACAAAAACAAAATACCTAAGATATGAACCTGAAAATTAATTACCTCCGTCCATCCGTCAGTAATAAATGCTGAGACAATGTTCAACATATGAAACATCTCATAGTAAGCACACTCCCAACTTTGTATTTGTCTACGAGACTACAAATGAATATGAAATTGGATATCAAGTTAATGTATAGATAGTAATGATGATGATAGGAATAATAGTAATAATAATTACTATTAATAAACTGCTTACCTTTATGATATACCAATCAGGATTTGATTTTGACTTGGAAGACCTACTTTTTTCATTTGCACAAGAAATGTTACATGCCTTCATAGCTCTATGATAAACAAAATATTTTTGTCAATTATATATTTATAAAATAAAAGCAAATGTTATAAATTAAATTACATTAAATAAAAGTTTACATACGTATTGATTGAAGCCACCACCTCCTTCGCCGGATCAAAGTGACACGAGCAGAAGAAGACAATAATATGCTTGCTAGGAATAAGTAGGAGCATCTGTCAATGGCCATTCCTTACAAATGGTGTTATATATATATATGTTTCCGACTTCTTTCCATTAGGGTCTGCATGTATTCACTGACTTTAGCGTGATCAGTCATGAAATTACCAAGAGTGACGGTGGGATCTAAGAATCCATAAACATGATCGCTGCCCCTCTCAAGTAATTGGCGATGCAGATACCTAAGATATGCAATAAGTTGGTGTTAATTACGTAATATATTGAAATAAATTATGAAATTGTAATACCTTATACAATATATATAAGGTCACAAAATGTACTTACGTGCACCAAATACTTAGAATTGTGTTGGCTATCCATTCACCATCAGTGCAAAATTGACCAATATCATCACCAGCGATGCATAGATGAGGTTCTACCACAAAGCCATCGTGTTCCATTGGAATTACAAAAATATCATTACCATGATCCAAACCAAATGCAAACAAACGAGCTAACGGAGACTGAAGATGCGTTACCGGCTTCGACTTCGGCTTCAATTGTAAATAAAGAAAACATAAGTAATTGAGAATACCGTAAACATAAGTAATTGAGATTGAGAATAAAGAAAACATAACTAACTGAGAATGATTATGAATACCAGGGACAACTCCAACTCCTGCTGCGACAACTCCAACTCCCGCTTTTCCAACTCCAATTCCCGCTTCGACAACTCCACCTCCATATGTGAAGGTTGGGCAACTTCTTGGGATTGCCTTGATGAAAACTCCTTCAAAAGCGTTTGCGTGAAGGTGGGGTCCTTTAGAAGTTAAAACATAAGCTCTTGTCTAAAAGTTGGGTCGGAGATAACATCCTGTTTAATCTCTTCTTTAAGCTCCTCCTTATTGATCTGTTGCTCGACCCGCCTACGTGACCCGCATGTTCCATGCAATTTCTTAATGCCCACCATCCCTGGAACACCACGAACACGGCCAGGGTGATCTTCTTTCCCTAGAGCAACGACTAAGATATCTGATCGTCCCTGTGGAACGAAGGACCCTTGCGAGCTTTGTTCCTTCAGCTCCTCCTACAAAGACACAATTTTTAAAAAATGTGTAAGGCAATGTGTTACAATTACAAGTAGAAATGTAGTATGTTTAATTTGTCACTCACAATCTTACATCTCTTTGCTTCATTTGGTCAAATGCCAATCGATAGTGTTTCAAACTATATGATGATCGAGCAAAATTAACATCGCGGATCCACCTATTATTAAAAAGTAGCATTCCAATTTCAATTAAATAAACAACTATCGTAATTAATATAAGCAATTAACAGAACATCACAAAATAACATTACACTCACCGTGCACCGTAAGGGGTACCGAATTGTCGATTATCATGACTGATGGAGGGCGCAATAGATGGAAATCTTTCCCACGCCCATAACTGAATCAGTGGGTTGAAGCCGCATATCTCCTTATACTCATAATTTGTTGACTTGCAAAGTTCACGGTACAAGTAACTTAATATTGCAGCGCCCCAACTATATTCACCGGCCTCTCCAAAATTTCCTAACGAAACGGTCCCTCCGTAACTAGTCATCCATAATATCAAATAAATCATTTTCATCTTTGGTAAATTTACCAAGAGAAGGTAAGGTACCTTAACGATACGTATGTGCTTGAGTGATCCGTGAACAATAACCCACTAAGTAATCTCAATATATAAGCACGACCATATCTAACGATATGCCAGTCTGAATGGCGATGTTCATCAAAATTGCCAAATTGTTCATCGAGTCATTTCATCTTAATTCGACTTCCATTAATGAATCCATCGGGTGGGATCACGCCTAACATATTATCCGCGTATTCTACCAAATTGCCCGCGGTTTTACCAATGACTGCTTTGCCATCCACCCGGACACCCATGAGAATTGCTACATCCTGAAATGTGATTGTGCACTCTCCGAATGGCATGTGAAAAGTGTGAGTCTCCGGTCTCCACTGCTCCACCAGTGCACTGACTAATCTCATGTCAACTTGGAACAACCCAAGCTATGCAATTCCCAAGAAGCTGGCTTGACTGAGATAGTCTATGATCTCCTCCGGAATATGAGCAGGTCCATGATGACCACCTGCAGCTAATCTACTCCTCAATAATCGATCCTGTTCTCCATTCCATATATGTGTGGAAATATGGGTTGCTTGTATCCCTAGCAATGACGTATTACTTGGACTGGGATTAATCAAACGTCCACCTCCAGTCGAACTTGAAGCCATATTTTCCACTCTAAAATAACAGTGTTAATAAGTAGTGTTAATAATGATTATAATCATAATAGTAAAATAAATAACAGTAACACTAAAAAATAGTAACAATGAACAAATATATAATAATAACAATAATAATAACAATAATCACTATAATAATAATAATAATAATAATAATAATAATAATAATAATAAATAAATTATGACAAACTAAAAATTAGACATCTAGTAATAAAAATAAAAATAATACTAATTAATCATAATAATAGTAATAATAATAGAAATCATTTGTAAATAAAAATAATAATGATAATTACAATAAAAATAACAACAATATACGATATTAATGATTGATAATAATGACAAATTTATAGTAATAATAATAATAAAAAAATTAGCAACAATAACATTAAACAATATTTAAATTAATATTAGTCATAATATTTTCTTTAATACTACAATATTTGAAGCCATTTTTTCCACACTACAATAACAACAATTTAAGATTAGTGTTTATAATGATTATAATCGTAACAATAACACTAAAAAATAATAACAAATAAAGATATAACAATAGCAATAATAATAATCATAATAAATTACAACAAACTATAAATTAGAAATCTAGTAATAATAGCAGTAATAATAATAAAAATAAAGATAATACAAATTAATCATAATAATAGCAATAATAATTACAGTAATAATACCCTGTTTAAAATTTGATACATAAAAAGCAAAGAGTAGAAGAATTAAAGTTTAAAAGAAGAGGTAGATTGTAAGAAGGAGAAGTAGAAAAAATGTAGTGTAAGAAGAAGAAGTAGAAGAAATGAAATGTAAGAAGAAATAGAAAGTATGAAATATAAGATGAAGGAAGATTTGAAGGGATGAATTTAGTTAAAATTAGAAGAGAAATTTTTGGGGAGGGGGAGATTTGGGCGAAGAAGGGGTTCTGGGCGTGGGGGTATTTATAGGGGGGAGGGTGGGGGGGTTGGGGCGGGGGGCAGCCTTCACTGCGCGCGTCACGTGACGCACACAATGGTGGCTGCAGCTTTAACCATTTTCTATTTTTTATTTTTAAAAAATTCCAGATAAGTGTAAGGGAAGGACACTTGTCATTTTCTTATGAAAAGCGATAGTTGGACTGGCGTTTTACAAACAACCCCATTCTGATAAAATGTTACAAAACAATCCCATTTTGATAAATTGTTTCTGAAAAAACGCTACTTTGGTAAAAAACCCAATACTAACAGATGAGCACCAACAGAAAAAGAGAATCATACTAACACATAATGATATATATAGGACAATACTAGTAAATATATGAAAATAAAAAAAATAAAAAAAAAAATACTAGGACTCTTCATTATCAATAATTTCTATAATCTCCTTGTGTTTTAACCCTTGCTGCCTCCTTCTCTTATAACTAACGAATCCATTGCACTAGTCTCTGTTTCCATTTGACTCTTCCATTGCATTAGTCTCTCTTTCTTTCTCATCTTTCATCTGCGCCTCTTCCTTTGAACTTCTGAGGGCTTGGATCAATCTCTCCAAGGAAATCTCAACATCTTCATTAGCAACCTTAGGCATCAAGTTTTCTGCAACATCTGCAGGGGTCATATTAGTCTCTTCCAACAAGCTGCGAATGATGTCAAAGGAGTGGTGGGACTCTAAATCAATATAATTCTTAGCCAACACTTTGAATCCCTCAAAGCCACAATAGGAGAGTTCAATATGCATGTCCATTCGTCCTCTGCGAATGAGAGCCTGATCAAGTTTCTCCACATAATTAGTAGTAAATATGATGAGTCTCTCCCCACTACTAGCTGACCAAATCCCATCAATGAAATTCAACAAACCAGAAAGGGTGACCTTGCTGGTTTTACCTTTACTGTCTGCACCTTCTACTAATTGTTTGTGCAGAGAAGTAACTAGATTCTTCTCCTCTTCATTTTTCCCACACTCATTTTTAGTCTTCCTTTGTCCAGTTAGATCAAGTGAGCAATCTATATCCTCAATCACAACAACTGACTTGCTTGTAATACCAATTAGAAGTTTCCTTAGCTCTGCATTGGTTTGCACAGCAGTTAGCTCAATGTCATAAATGTCATATTTCAGAAAATTAGCAATGGCAGCAATAAGTGTTGACTTTCCAGTCCCAGGAGGGCCATAAAGCAAATAACCTCTCTTCCAAGGCTTTCCAATTCTAGCATAATACTCTTTTCCCTTGCTGAATGTAGTAAGGTCATCAATAATATCTTTTTTCTTGTTTGGAACCATTGCAAGTGTTTCAAAAGAAGCTGGATGCTCAAAAATCACATGGCTCCACTTGCCTTTCTTGTCACCATCACCTGTGCAATTGGTGTAAAGCTTTCTCTGCCGTTTCATGAGACCAATGGCCTTACCTTCATCCATAACCCGTTTCAGGTAAGACCTGATAACGAAACGGCGGTATCTGCCATGAAAATTGAGAAGGTAATATCTTTTTTCATCAGCAGCATAAAATGATATAGATTTTGTATGGGGGACTATCTTCCTAAGACTCCACACAAGCTTTATGCCTTCAAATTCATCAGAAACCTCTTCTTGTTCATCCATCTTTAGGACCACAGATTGCCTAAGAAAATCACCTCTGAGTCTTTTTGCTTGTTTTGAGGACTTGGAAGTCAAGTAGTGCTCAATGGCAGAGAACGCTTCACTGCGTTTAAAAGAGTCACTTGAGTACTCAAAGAATCTGACCTCAATGTTTGGGTAAAACAAGTTGGCTAATTTCTTTGAGAATCTCTCTATGAGGGTATGAAGCTGATGAGGAAAATACCTTTGAATCATAGCCCACATAAATAATATGCTTGCAAGCTTTGAGCCAACTAGATCCCAAATTTCATACATGGTTTGATTTTTCTCCTTATTTTTATCAGTAGCATTTCTTTCTTGAACTCTAAGTGCTTCACTTCTTATATTCTCACTCAGGTCATTTGTTTCTCGTGCATTTGTTATTGGTACCAACAAAATTCTCATGATACATACAAGATGCTCAATGTTGAATATTGAAACTGCATGTTTCTTTTCTTCAAAACACCACACATGCTACTCTCATGTCAAGTTCTAGTAGGTTATGGCCCATTGATTTTTTTTTTTTCTAATAAAAAAACAATGGCAACATACAAGTCTAAGCTTATGACCTGGTACAAACTAATCAAATTTCTCACCACTTACACGTTAAACTTTCACTTAGGCATGTCTAATACGATAAATGTAGTGAATTTTGATTTCATATGGTCACCTTACAAGCCAATTAACAATCTAATCTGTATTATTATGGGCTACTTAAAATGTACTCATTTGAATCCCTAATTGGCCCAAATTTATTTTTTAACAATCTAATCTGTAATTTGATTGTGCACGACTCCCTCCTTTTTTACTATTTATTTCTAACTTGAAGCTCCCAAAAAGAAGTTGAGGAAGATTAACTTGTTTCTCCAGAAGGAGATGAACAAGCCAGAATTGATGCTTGTTGGAGATTGAGTCCTTGGAACCTTAAAACCAATCAAAGTAACTTTTCAGTTGTTGCACCGTTGCATTTCAATAACCATCAAATTTTCTTACTGCAACGTTGTGCCTTTTTTTTATAACATACTGCAACGTTTTGCCTTCAATTCCCATATGGAAGTGCTTTATTATTTTATTCATCCACATGAAACTGTGCCGATTTATTGATCAAAACAACAACGAATGAGTTAAGTAACATTTCTTGTTTTTAAATTAAATAAGGCACACAATTTTTTGTTTATTATAAAATCATACATATTATATTTTAATATTAATCCAGATAGGGCATAATTCGTATAGAACTGAATTATAAATATATTCCAGTAAAGTATATATTATTTAAAACTTAAAATTTAACACGTGGACATATATATACAAACGTTTAGATATAAAGTATTAAGTAAAACTTTTTTTGTTACTAAAGTAAACTTTTTTTTTTTTGACAAGGAAAGACATTCATTCATTCAAATTGATAGAGTACATCGATGACAATACAAATCCAAAATTGCTAAAAATCGAAAAGGATGAAACTGCGAACAAACTCACCGCACTCAGGTTAAAAGCATAATACAACAAAGTCAAATTGCCTACAAAAGTGACACCACCAAAGTCACGGAAATACCCATGCTTCCGGATCTATAGCATTGAGACTCAAGTCTTGATCAAATCTGTAATAGATCAAAGCAGATCTACCGCACCAAGACGAGAATCAATACTTCTGAAACTATAATTTTACCATCAAGATCATACGAATAATCCCGTTTTAGATAAGTTTCAAGATTTTTGCAACATAATTTTAAGTCTTTATCAGAGAATGACCTAAGCCTTTCAATACTAAACAAAAACCCAAAAATGTCCTCGTATGTGCTATATTGCTCAAATATTCTATTAAGTGAGCCAATTGTTGATGTACAATATATAAACAATAGTAAATTCTAAAAGAGTCCTCAGCAGACTCAATGTTTGATTGTGTGCATTCAGAGGGATTTTCATCATTGTGTCTTTCTACAAATTTGACTTTTTTGAACAAACACACATTCAATCTCCATTGAAAAAACCAAGAACTGTTGTCAGGAATTTTATCAATTATCATAGAATAACATAACATAACTAATAAAAAAGAATACCATAAAACAGTTTATAACAAGAAAATTTTCAACCATAAAAAGAATGATTACAGTGTCGCTGTGTCGGTATCTCCTTAGCTCCTTTGTAGCATCTATTGTCTTTCTTCTTACAACGTTTATTGATGGTGACGAGGTGATAAAAGCAAATGAGCAGAGCAGGGAAAAGGAGGGTATAGAATTAGGAGAGAGAGCTCGCAAAAATGATAGAAATCTGAGTTGCGGTTTCCCAATTTGGCTAACAAAGCTTGAAAAATAAGACAAAGGAGTGAGTCGTATGAAACTTGGATCTTACAACACTTGTCAAGTTTTGGACCTGAATTTTAAAAAACATTTGAGCCCTCAAGTATCAAATATAAAATTTTTTATGATATAAAATTTTTATTTTAATATATACATATATACTAAGTAAAAGGAAAATTCGATAGCCCTAAAAAATGGAGCCATACGCGATCCCACCACCAAAACATGCTTGAGTAATTATTATGCACCAACAAGAAAATTAAGTAACACTAAATGAATTTTTGGCTATGCAAGGAAAAACAACGTGATTTAATACTAGTGTAATACACTTACTAGTTTTTCCCTAGATATACACACTAACCTAATTACTCTCTAACAATTAAAAAATATATTTAATTATAATATAGTGTCACATTCACATACGAGATGATACATAATTAATTGTCGGTGTAATAAACTTCATCATAACAATATATTAAATATGTTGTCTTTCTTGGAAATTTGATAGAATGATTGAACCCACATTAGGAAGCTTGCGGGAAAATGAGAATGAGTAAGCACTAGAGACATCGCTTTTCTACCCCTTAAAAAGTAAAACTACCCCATCGATAAAAGACATCAAGAAACTGCACTCTGGATAGCTATAAATCTCATCCTAATAGCATAGTCTGAATCTGAAGTCCTTGCAGAAGTAATAATATGGTGCAGACATGGATGCAGTTAGGGTCACTCATGACCACCACCATGTTTGTCTACACCATATTTATGCGTTTGTTTCCATCTCCTCTTCGTGCCCGCATTAGAAACTACACTAACAAATTCACCAGATTTGTGTATCCATATATCAGAATTACCTTCCATGAATACACAGGAGAACGTCTCATGAAGAGTGAAGCTTACACTTCAATTCAAACCTACCTCAGTGAACACTCCTCTCAAAGAGCCACAAGGCTCAAAGCTGAAGTGGTCAAAGACAGCCACACCCCATTGGTTCTTAGCATGGATGACAATGAAGAGATCGTTGATGAGTTCAAAGGTGTCAAGCTTTGGTGGTGTTCATACAAAATCACCCCAAAAACACAGTCATTCTCTGTTCACCCTGCTTCAGATGAAAAAAGATATTACAAGCTCACCTTTCACAAATGTTATAGAGATCTTGTAACTTCCTCTTACCTCAAACATGTGTTAGAAGAAGCCAAAGCCATTGAGATGAAGAACAGGCAGCTGAAGTTGTACACAAACAGTAAGACAAAGTGGAGTCATGTGATTTTTGAGCATCCTGCAACATTTGAAACACTGGCACTGAATCCAAAGAAGAAAGAGGATATTATCAATGACCTTGTCAAGTTCAAATCGGGGAAAACTTACTATGCTAAGATTGGGAAGGCATGGAAGAGAGGGTATCTACTATATGGTCCTCCAGGTACAGGAAAATCTACCATGATAGCTGCCATGGCTAATTTCATGAACTATGATGTGTATGATCTTGAATTGACTTCAGTGAAGGACAATTCAGATCTGAGAAATCTATTGATCAACACGTCGAGTAAGTCGATTATAGTTGTGGAAGACATTGATTGCTCACTTGATCTAACTGGCCAAAGGAAGAAGAAGAAGAAGAAAGAAAAATCTGAAGGTAAAGAAGCAAAAGATTATGTTAAAAGGGATTATGAAGTAGAAGATAAAGATAGCAAGGTGACTTTGTCTGGGCTATTGAATGTTATAGATGGGATTTGGTCAGCTTGTGGAGGAGAGAGGATAATGGTTTTTACAACTAATTTTGTGGAAAAACTTGACCCTGCTTTGATTAGGAGAGGGAGGATGGATAAGCACATAGAATTGTCTTATTGTTGCTTTGAAGCTTTTAAAGTGCTTGCCAAGAATTACTTGGATATTGAGTCCCACCATTTGTTTCCTAGGATTGAGAAGTTCTTGGAAGAGACTAAGATTCCTCCTGCTGATGTTGCTGAGAATTTGATGCCCAAATCAGTGAATGAAGAAGTGGACACTTGCTTGCACAATTTGATTCAAGCTCTTGAGAAGCTGAAGGAAGATGCAAAGAAGGCAGGGGAAGATGGAGTTGCAAAGAAGGTAGAGAAAGACAATGGAGTCATCCATTGAGTAGGAAAGGCAATGAAATATCTTCTTCTCTATCATTAAACTTAGAACTATCTTATTTAGCATAATATCATCTATGCATTCACCCTTTGGCTTGCACATTCTATGAAGAATTTGAATATCTATAATTGTCCCTATTTTTAAGTATCTTCTTGGGTGAATAATTAAGAATCGCGTCATTCACATATTCTTCTATATATTAGATTTTGCTTCTCGATAGCTATGGATCAACTTCACATCATTTAGTTTCCTAGCTAGTATTTTGCCTATTCTGAATTGATATCATAAAGACTTGAATCTGCTAGTGTGGCCTGTGAAAGTTATCAAACAAAAATCTTAGAGCCAGTTTCAATGATAAGGTAACTATAGTTGTATTTGACAGCTATCTGAAAACCCAGTTGAAGAGTACTGCTTTCATCCAGGTTGTTGCTTGTGTTTCTCATTGTTCTTCCATTTCAAACACTTACACGAATAGTATCTCATATCTTTGCAATTTTCGTCATTTAATTATGGATGATCTTACCATAGTTATCAGGTACGCACTACTAGTACACGGGACATTTGGTGTGTGATTTGTCATTTTTTACATATTTATTATAAGAATTTCTTTAAGATGAGCCCGATATGCAATACGCGGTATGATGAACTCTGTACGCTGTACATAGGATAAATGAGAGAACTTGGTAACTCATATCCGAATTTTGTCGTTACTCATGATGTGAGATGGTGTAAAAATAAACGTGCATTAAGCATGATTGGTTTGATTCAAGGGTTTTTATTTGAATATGTCTCAAACCGCGTGGGGAAGCAGTTATGCACGGTTGAAGCCAAAGAGAATCTTCAATTGAAAAATGTTTATGAAGAGACTTTTGTTACATAAAACAAACTGGACAAATAAACTACACCATCGATAGGATGGGATGAAGTGATTATAAAGAAAAATGATTTTTGGACATTAAAATGGGATAACAATATGGTGTTTTTTTTATTTTTTGATGTATTTTTGAATTATGTATATATAAAAAAGATCAAAAATAAGTGAGAGATAAAAATAGACGTATGCGATATTAAATACGGTATCCAAAACTTAATGTTCAAATAACATAACCGTTTATAAAAGAATTCTATTATTTCAACATCAAGAATCAACCCTTATACCATACTTACACTTATATGCCACTTTTTTACATCTAAATTCTAATCATCTATCATCTACCTATTGTTGTTTCCAAAGCAAAAAAAAAAAAAATTTTGATCAATGATCATAAAGTAGGTATAAAAAATGTGTAAATAAAAATGATGTGAGAATATCATCATTGTTTTGTATTTGCCTATAAAGACTTTCTTGCGTAAAACATGATGTCTTTATCCTGTAAAGAAAGCAACTGGGGATGTCAATTTCTACTTGTGTTCAAGGATTATGAATTTAAAAATTATATTTTTATTTAATTTTTTTTTTAATTCTTTAACAAAGTGTCTTCAAAACAATGGTTTATAAGACCTAATAATAATGCAAAATGGATGACTGACAGTCTGACACAAACAAAAACCGCAACAAATTTTGAATTGCATGTGGATTTATATAAAAGAAATATTGAGGTGAAGGCGTGAAGCTGTTAGAATTAAAAGTAATAAAAAAAGTTATCATAATAAAAAAATAAACTATTGAATAATTTATCAAATCATTATCAGCTCTAGTTATTCATTTATTTATTTTTATTTTTTTGCCGACATTATTTGATTTCTCTATCAAAAGCTGAAACATTGTGGGGTTGAAAATGACTTTTTTTTGTAGTTAATGGCGGACTGGTGTTATGACAGAAAAGATAAGAAGTACAGCCATAATACATAGTGTTTTTTTTTATTCTCAACCATAATACATAGTTAATTTTTACAAATTATGCATGAATACAAATCAGGTGCATTCTTCGTTATGTATTGCAGGTTGGGGCAGATGAAAAACAAGTCCTCGAACCAACCTTCCAGTTTTCTTGCGCTTTTAAAGGCTCGACTAAGAATATATGAGGCTTTTCTCCCTTGTCTAGTATTGCTTTAGCTTTGCCGTCCAATAATAAAAAAAAACAACTGTGTATTGGAATAAATTCTTGTTAATTGTACGGACCATAGGTGTGAATCGGATGAAGAAATGAATCTCGATTATTTAAGCTATGAACTTGACTATTCATTTGAATTTATTAAGCCAATGTGTGTGCCTAATGCGTCATAGATGACTTTTACGACACATAATCTCAAATGTCTTGGTTCATCGTTTGCATTACAGCCAATTATTGCCAAAACTAAAAGCCCAATAAGAGCGCTTATAGTTCGGGCACAATGACATTAGATGATGTATTTGTAGCTCGTGAATTCATGCATAATTTGAAGAAAAATAGAAGAGGAAAGCTATCACCCCCATCAAGGAATAAAAAAACAGGTTTTCTTCCCTCAAATTTTCTCTGTTGTCTATTATTTATTTTTCCTCCTTTCATAACTTCTGCACTCTTCTTTCATCCTGCGGAAATATTTCATGACTAGCTAAGTATATGATACGAAGTGAATATTCCTTGCTATCGAGGACAGGATAACCTCCTTAGAGAGATAGAAGAGAAGATTGAATTCCTTCTCACGAAGGAAAGCCTAGAGGGAGAGAGACTTTTGATAATTTCTTACTTGCTTTTCATTTATTCTTCCCTTAGATTATATAACCACTTGCTTACATATTTTCTATTCCTAAAATAAAGGATCAGCTGACATGTGTCTTCTCATGTGCAATACACTTAAGGAAATCTAATAAACTTCTAGAATACTCCCTATTACAATGTATTTCATATATTAAATGTAATCTTTGTAAATTGTTGGCATATGTGAGTTTCTCTTGGCCCCTTTGATTCCTTGTGAGCCCATTGTTGTTGCTAGGTGTCCATTGGGCCACCAACCATATCATTACCGACCCCTTCAAATTGATCTTGTCGTCAAGATCACAGAATGGATAAGCATCAACTAAAATTGTATCATGTGTAGCAATATCAGCCCCAATTACAACATGCAATCCAAAACCCATAGGCCCAAGAATCAGAGAAAAGCTCCAAGCAGTTAAAAAATGACACCCAAAAATTAGCAAACTAAATACTGGTTTCCTCCACAACAGAAAATAATGTACTGCCCTTGGAGCCCACTTTCCGATCAACAATGACAAGGCCCAATCTCTTACTAGGCCCAAATCAGTATCAATTTCTCTAATGGATTGACCCTTCAACTGCAATGAGGCCCAAATATTAATTTGGCCCAAATGGGGAGTGAAGCCCATCAAGGATTTGCTCTTGAGTAAAGCAAACCTGCTAGGTGAAACCCTAAAATTGTTGTGGGTTCTGATGCTCCAAGACAGACATGGCGATGGAGAAGGAATGGGTGGCGGAAAACTTAGAACACGCAGAGGGCTTCGACCGCGAGCCAACAGGAAACGTCGATTCGAAACAACAGCAGTCCAGAGGACTTTATTTTGGGGTCTAATATTCCAAGTTACCCATGGCCAGCTCGAGGCCGGTCCTTGTGACGGAGGGGAGAACGCCCTTGGGGAGGGAAACTTCTGAGAGCTCCGATGGTGAAGAAGGTGGTGCACGAAGGAGTGGTAGACATCGGAGAGAGTGCCACCAGGATCGAAGCTGACGATGCGAACGTTAGGGAGATGAAAGACCCGACGGAGAGCGGCGGGCGCGGCGGTCACGATTTGCCTTGCTGTTGCCTGGATAAGAGTGGAAGAGCAAGATCGTTGTTGTTCGCCAGAGAACTAGGGCGATGGTGGTGCGGGTAGAGTTATGGTTGCAGAACAAAGGTTTGCCTTGGAGACAACCATCGGAACCACACTTGGAGGCGAGCCCGAGGTTCTAGTTCCGAGAAGGGTGAGACGGAGAGGGTGAGCGCTCGGCGGCAAGCCTGAGGGTTCCAGTTCCAGAGTTTGGCGTCGGCGAAACCACTTTTGACAACAATGCTCTTTTCCAATCTCTGGTTTGTTTCAGGGATGGAGATTTCATCCGTAACAAAGAAGTACTTCTCATCGATCATGGGGGAAGGGTCGAAGCCAAGGATTCTAGAGATGGGAATGATTCTGAGTGGCTCGATTCTCGAGATGGGGATGATTGATGTTGAATCTGGCTTGTTAGGGGTGGATTGGAAGTTGGTTTGCAAATGGTTTGGTGTTCGATTCTCAAAGTGTGTATGGTCTGGAGGAAGGATTCATGGTAGTGATCCTGGTTTGCAATTGGGTCTCGACGGTGTTGGGTTTGGGTTTGCTGAATTTGGAAGGTGTGCAAGTAGGATTCATGTCTATTCTCTTGGGAAATTTTGAATTCGGTGCATGCAACTGTTAGGGCACTGATGGAATCATGTAATTGTTCCAGGACTGGTTTGTCATTTGGGGGTGGGTTCTGGTTTGGAGGCATAGTTCAATGATGAAAGCACCACTGATACGAAGTGAATATTCCTTGTTATGGAGGACAAGGATAACCTCCTTAGAAAAGATAGAAGAGAAGATTGAATTCCTTCTGACGATGGCAAACCTAGAGGGAGAAAGACTTTTGGTACTTTCTTGCTTGCTTTTCATTCATTCTTCCCTTGGGTTATATAACCACTTGCTTACATATTTTTTGTTCCTAAAATAAAGGATCAGCTGACATGTGTCCTCTCGTGTGAAATGCACTTAAGGAAATCTAATGAACTCCTAGAATATTCTCTATTACAATGTATTTCATATATTAAATGTAATCTTTGTAAATTGCTGGCATATGTAAGTTTCTCTTGGCCCCTGTTGCATAAATGGAATTTAAGTCAGCTAGTTAGTTTTGATGAGGTGGCAATTCGGTTGGACTCTGTACTCTCTCACTCATCTATTTTCTGTTAGATGGTTACTGATGGAAACTAATTCTGTTATCATCATTGCTTTCTCATCTCTGTATATATTTCTTTTCTTTCTTCCATTTTGGAGTGACACAATAGGAAACTAGAGAGAGAGGAATACTTCTGAAAACCATTGTACTGAGAGGAACACAGAAGCTCTTGGGTGTAGTTGGGAGAAGGGTAGATAACACTTTCTCTAGGTATTGTCTGAGAGAGGGATTCAATTACTCATTGTAAATCTCAAAGATATTGGCTCTGAATAAGATTGGACGAAGCGGTGCTAAGTCCCGGAGACGTAGGTCGTTAGTGGCCGAACTCCGTCATCAATTTGGTGTGTTGATTCCTTTTACTGTTCTTGTTAATCTTTGAAGTAATTCATTGTTGTCGCGACCGTCCCGTCCGGGAGCCGCGAAAAAAAAAGGGGGTTAAAAAAAAACAGAGGAGTCGCCACCAAGATTTTTATTTGGGAAAACTTTGGAAAACCCAATTATTTAAGGAAAACTGGTCTCTTAGAAAAGACAGAGATTTGAGTTCGGGAGTCGGTTACGAGTAAGGAAGGTGTTAGCACCCTACGTCGCCCGTTCTAAGAACGGTACCCCAAGTTAATTGTGCAAAAAATTTTATAACCTTTGAAAATATTATTTTACCCCATTTTCAAAACTAAAAAAGAAAATAAACACAAAAGGAAGAAAAATAAAATTTTGGCTTGCCAGAATGATTATTCTGCTCCTACGTATTCCCCGGTGCGATGGAAAACTCAAAGCCACGTAGTTCTTAATAGAAAAAGTTTGATTGGTTGGTTTATTTTATTTTATTTTATTTTATTTTTTTAGAAAAGATTGGATTTTGAGAATAATTTTGAAAAGGGATTTTATTCTAAAAACTCTTGCACAGGATTCAAGATAGCAGTGCTATACGATAAACCCTTACAATTCTTACAACACTTGAGGATGAAAAATTCATACATCAACGTAATAGATTGTTGCGTGAATTTCTTTGAAAGTGATTATTATTGGTTTATTTTATTTTTTAAAAAAGGGATTGGATTTCGAGGATAATTTTGAGAAGGGATTTTATTCTAAAAAAACTCTTGCACGGGATTCAAGATAGCAGTGCTATACGATAAACCCTTACAATTCTTACAACACTTGAGGATGAAAAATTCATACATCAACGTCATAGATTATTGCGTAAATTTCTTTGAAAGTGATTATTATTTTTTTTATAGAGATTTTTCCCTTCTCACCAGAACCTAACACAAAGTATGAACTTGGGTCCAAAAGAAGCGAGACCCGTCAGGCAACTCTTCTAGGCAAAAAGTAAAATAAACAAAAACATAACATAGCAAATGGAATAAAAAAAACAAACTAAAAATATGTATAAAAAACCCAAAACAAACGTAAATGAAATAGAATGGGAAGAGAACAGGGAAGCAAACAAGAAATGGGTATCAATACCCAGCAACCGAGGTGACGCAGCAGAATAGCGGGACGGCGGTAGGCAGCGGCGGTCGCGGCTGGTCTCGCGGTGGATGGCGACGGAGGTCTCGAGAGGCGGGACCTGTGCGGTGGAGGGCGCGCGACGGCGGTGAGCGGGGTACAGAGCCTCAGATCGCGGTGGTTTCCAGACGAGGCGCAGCTGCGCTCGTGGTGGAGCAGTGAACGGGTTGGCGGCGATGATGGCCTCCGGTGGGGGACGAACGGACCAGCGGCAGACGGGGTGGGTCGCTGAACGGCTAGACGGATTTGAAGCTGCTTCGCGCACGGTGGTGGTCGTACGTCGGATCTGGCGGTCAGACGATGGTCGTACGGCGGTGGAAGGGTGCTGTTGTCACAGGCTGGGTCGGCGCTGCAGTGGGTTGCAGTGATGTACAGGGACGTTGGAAATGGAATCTGCTGCTACTGCTCCCTTTTTTGTGTGTTGGGTTTTGAGTAATAGTTGATGATGGATGAAATTACATGAAGATATGTTGAGAAATGGGGCTTTCGTGGCTTTTGATTTATGTGTTTGTGAGGGTGATGAGAATGGGTAAGGGTGCTTGGCTGATTATTTTCATGGTGAGTGGTTAGACATTTGGCTGGGAATGAAGCTTGCATCGTTTTTTTGGCTTCTAATAGTCACAGTGAGGAACTGAGGAAATGGGAGAAGTTGTGAGTTTCTGAAAAATGTTTCTTTTCTCCCTCCCCATCTCCTCTGCCCGAAAAATAAAATCCCTTTGCCCTCTGTGAACTGTTGAGTTTATAGATAAAATCATGAGGGAGTAGTGCCAAAATTTGTTATTAGCTTGCTGAGAGGGAAATTGTACAAATGCAGGAGATGGGTGCCTTAAGAGGGAGCAAATCAGCTTTGTCCCTCTGTGTTTGGTGGTGCAGCAGCAGGGAAGCAGTGTGTCCTTGCCATTGCTGTTGTTGCTTAGGAGAAAAATGGAATAAAGTAAAAGAAAACAAAAGAAAGGAGAGAAAGAAAGAGGAGAAGACTTCCAGAATTGCCAAAGCAAAACCAACTTATCCTCACATTTTGAATTGAGTTTTTGTTGTTATTATTATTATTATTTTTTATCATTTTCGTTTTCTTTTTTTTGAACAAGAAAAGGGCTTTTAAGTGGGTTAAACAAAAATGGGATTACGGGCCAAAGCCTACTCAATTTTTCCTTTCTTTTTCTGATTACCTAGTCAAAAGATTAATTAACCCGGACAAAATTGGGTGTTCACAGCTGCCCCTCTTTACTAGGTTCTTATTAGATAATAGGTGTAACCGTAGTTTACCTTTTATCGTTATAAGAAACGAGCAAAGACTTGAACTTCGATTTTGTCCGGGAAAATAAGATTCCCAAAGGTCAGATCGCCTACCGAGACTCAAACTAAAAACTTGTGGGATGGACTGCTCGTTAGAAGCTTGAACAGAAACAAAAAGAGCCTACAGGGTGGATTGCCCGTTAGAAGCTCGAACAAAAGATAAGGAGCCTATGGGGTGGATTGCCCATGAGAAGCTCGAACGGAAACAAAAGAAGCCTACGGGGTGGATTGCCCGTTAGAAGCTCAAACAAAAGATAAGGAGCTTATGGGATGGTTTGCCCATTAGAAGCTTGAACAGAAACCAAAAGAGCCTACGAGGTGGATTGCCCGTTAGAAGCTCGAACAAAAGATAAAGAGCTTATGGGGTGGAGTGCCCATTAGAAGCTCGAATGAAAGGTAAAGAGCTTATGGGGTGGAGTGCCCATTAGAAGCTTAAACAGAAACCAAAGAGCCTACGGGTTGGATTGCCCGTTAGAAGCTCGACAAGAAAGGCACCAAAACTTGCGGAGTCGGGTATCCGCTGAAGCTAACAAATGCAATGCAATGATTGGCCTAAGAAATGATGTTATGATGCATGATGTAAAAGCTGCTTTTGCGATTGATGAAAGAGATGGTATGATATGCAAGCGATGCTTTTGATGAAACCATGATGATTTTTTTTTAATTTTTTTTTTAATTTTTTTTTATTTTATTATTTTTGGTATTTTGTTTCTTCAAATCATTGCTTGATCCTCGACCCTTAAGATTCGATCACAGCGGCTTGAGGATGAACTAGAACAAAGCCCATTACTCTTGGCATGTTTGTTAAAGGCATGCTTCATCCGTGATGATTGTCCTGATGGGTGGAGAAACTGTTGTTTCCACAGCATCCCTGGTAGGGAGACCACCACGCTCTTCCCGAACTTTAGAACCTTCAAAGAAATCTAAATGCTTTTATGATTACATGTTTCTAGTTCAGTATACGCTTATCATAATGAATGCACACAATTGATAATGAAAGGTAAGAGGTATACAACAGGAATGGAAGGAAATGTCATTTATTGAAAATGGAAAGGTGTACAAGGTAAATATCACAAATCACAAAGAAACTCAAGTTTAACAAGAAAGATTGTAGTGTGGAATCACATCTCTTTAATGACACTTTCTACAATGACTAGAGCTAGTATCCCGCATTTAACCTCGAATACCCATTAATCAACTTCAAAGAACATGATTTGCCCCAGTCAAGACTGAACATTGCCCCAGCTTACTAGCTTGATGACACTTCCTTCGTTTGCATTTTAACCCTAACTTTTGCCTAGACTGCCTTCTCAGGTTTTCAGTCTAGCAGGTCGCTCTAACTTTTGCCTAGACCGCCTTTTCAGGTTTTCAGCCTAGCGAGCCATCTTTTTTCTCTTTCTCTTTCTTCTTTTCTTTTGCTATTTTGGAAGTGCGCTCAAGCATAGTACCTTTTGACCGCATCTGAGTTTATAGGGAGTGGCAGATCCTCACCATCTATCCTTGTCAGGATTAAAGCTCCTCCGGAGAAGGCCTTTTTCACAACGTAAGGTCCCTCATAGTTTGGAGTCCACTTCCCTCAGTGATCCTTTTGGATGGGTAGAATCTTTTTAAGCACTAAGTCCCCTTCCCGAAACTGTCTTGGACGCACCTTTTTCTCATAAGCTTTCATCAACCTCTTTTGGTAAAGTTGGCCATGACACAACGCGGTTAATCTCTTTCCTTCAAAGAGGTTCAATTGGTCGAGTCGAGCTTGTACCCATTCAGCTTCCTCTAACTCGGCTTCCATCAGCACCCTTAGTGAAGGGATCTCTACCTCGATTGGGAGTACTGCTTCCATCCCATAAACCAGGAAATATGGAGTTGCCCCAGTTGAAGTACGAATAGAAGTGCGGTAGCCGTGCAAAGCAAAAGGCAACATCTCGTGCCAATCCTTATACGTCACCACCATCTTTTGAACAATCTTCTTGATATTCTTATTAGCTGCCTCGACTGCCCCATTCATCTTCGGACGATATGGGGAGGAATTATGATGCTTTATTTTGAAACTTTCACATACCTCTGTCATCATTTTGTTGTTGAAGTTGGTCGCGTTATCAGTGATGATTTCACTCGGCAACCCATAACGACAAATCAACTCTCTTTTGACAAATCTAATCACAACATTCCTAGTCACACTAGCATAAGATGCAGCTTCAACCCATTTTGTGAAGTAATCAATCGCGACTAGAATGAAGCGATGCCCGTTCGAGGCTTTTGGTTCTATTGGTCCAATGACATCCATTCCCCACATCGAAAATGGCCAAGGTGATGTTATGACGTTTAAGGATGTTGGCGGCGCATGAACCCGATCGGCGTATGTCTGACACTTGTGGCACTTCCTTGCATAAGAAAAACAATCTCCCTCCATTGTTAACCAATAATAATCAGCCCTCAAGATTTTTCTTGCCATGGCGTGTCCACTCGCGTGAGTCCCAAAAGATCCTTCGTGCACATCCTTGATTAACCATTTCACTTCTTTTGCATCGACACATCTTAAAAGCACCATATCATGATTTCTCTTGTAGAGGACATCCCCGTCTAAATAGAAACTCATTACAAGTCTTCTTAGAGTCCTTTTGTCATTTTCTGAAGCACCTGAGGGATATTCTCTTTTTCGGATAAAACTTTTGATATCGTGGTACCAAGGTTTCCCATCAGGTTCTTCTTCTACCACTTGGCAATACGCAGGATGATTACGACTTTCCATCTTGATGAGTGGCAAGTCTCTCTCGTCGCTTACTTTGAACATTGAGGACAAGGTAGACAGCGCATCGGCTAATTGGTTATCCTCCCGGGGAATATGGTGAAATGTAACTTCATCAAACTTCTCAATCAAACCCTTGATATAATCATGATACGGGATTAACTTGGCATCCCGAGTCTCCCATTCCCCTCTTAGTTGGTGAATGACCAAAGCAGAGTCCCCATATACCTCTAGCACCTTTGCTTTTGATTCTATTGCTGCATGGATCCCTAGCGGGCAAGCCTCGTATTCGGCGATGTTGTTCGTACAACCGAAGCAAAGTCTTGCGGTGATTGGGAAAAAATTACCTTCTGGTGAAATCAAGATGGCTCCGATCCCATGCCCCAGTGCATTAGAAGCTCCATCAAATAACAGGGTCCACTTTTCTTCTTCTGACGACTGCCCCTGCTCAAGTAAAGCCATTATATCTTCATCTGGGAAGTCACATTGCATTGATCCATAATCCTCTACGGGCTGGTTGGCTAAATAATCTGCGAGAGCGCTTCCTTTTACTGCTTTCTGTGTGACGTAGACGATGTCGTACTCGGATAGCAGGACTTGCCAGCGGGCAATCCTTCCAGTCAGAGCAGGCTTATTAAAGATGTACTTGATGGGGTCCATTTTGGACACCAACCAGGTACTATAACTCAACATATAATGCCTTAGACGACGAGCCGCCCATGCCAAAGCACAACATGTGCGTTCCAGCAATGAATAGTTGGCCTCACAACTCGCAATGAATAGTTGGCCTCACAACTCGTGAACTTCTTACTCAGATAATAGATGGCATGCTCCTTTCTCCCTGATTCATCATGCTGCCCCAGCACACAACCCATAGATTCATCTAGCACTGTTAAATACATGATGAGCGGTCTTCCAGGTACCGGAGGTACCAGAACCGGAGGTTCTTGCAAGTACTGCTTGATCTTTTCAAACGCCTTTTGGCAGTCCTCATTCCATTTTACCACCTGATTTTTACGCAGCAACTTAAAGATCGGCTCACATGTCGCGGTTAACTCAGAGATGAACCTGGCAATGTAGTTCAATCTCCCTAAAAACCCACGAACTTCTTTCTCAGTGCGAGGTGCTGGCATATCGATGATCGCTCGCACCTTATCAGGATCAACCTCTATTCCTTTCTGGCTAACTATGAACCCCAAAAGCTTGCCCGACTTCACTCCAAAAGTGCATTTGGCCGGATTCAATCGAAGCTTGAACTTTCTCAACCGTTCAAAAAGCTTTTTTAAATCGTCAACGTGGTCATCTTCAGACTTGGACTTTGCAATCATATCATCCACATAAACTTCTATCTCCTTATGCATCATGTCATGGAATAGCGTCACAATAGCCCGCTGGTATGTCGCCCCTGCATTTTTCAAACCAAAAGACATAACTTTGTAGCAAAAGGTACCCCATAGAGTGACAAATGTGGTCTTTTCCATATCTTCAGGAGCCATTTTGATCTGATTGTATCCCGAAAATCCATCCATGAAAGAGAAGAAAGCATGATGAGCGGTATTATCCACCAGAACGTCGATGTGAGGGAGAGGGAAGTCGTCTTTCGGGATAGCTCTATTCAGATCCCGGTAATCAACGCACATCCGAACTTTTCCATCCTTCTTTGGGACAGGGACAACGTTTGCAACCCATTGAGGGTACTTTGCAACTGCCAGGAAGCCTGCATCTAATTGCTTCTTGACCTCTTCCTTGATCTTCAACGACATCTCCGCTTTCATCCTTCGTAACTTTTGCTTCACCGGAGGACATTCGGGCTTTAAAGGTAACTTGTGCTCTACTATGCTAGGGTCTAACCCCGGCATGTCCTGGTACGACCATGCAAAAATATCTTTAAAATCAAGTAGCAACTTGACCAGTCTGTGGCGCTCACTTTCTTTCAGGGAAATACCAATCTTGACCTCCTTTTTATCGTCTTCTGTTCCCAAGTTGATCACCTCAGTCGGCTCTTCATGGGGTCGAATTTCTTTGGTTTCCTGTTCTACTAATCTCATTAGCTCAGGGGGAATTTCCTCACTGTCATCAATATCCTCGTCAGCATGATTAATGGGATAATCGAAATTGTATGCGGGAACACTAACACTGTCATTTTCAAGAGAGTCACTTTTAGATCTGCATTTTTTATGATTAGCAAGGAAAGGTGAATAAATAAAGGTGAAAAGGCGAAAACTGTATTATTGACAATTATTAGGGAAACAAAAAACAAAGGGTGGAAGAATAAAAGGGACGGAATGCACGCATTTATTGATAAGTTAATACTGAAATAGAAACAAGTAAGCCCAGTACAAAAGGCTTCCTAAAGCCTTGGGCAGAACTAAAGGACAGGCATTACAGAATTACTTTGACAAAGATTCTATGGTCCTCGGGAATTCAATGGTCTCCCAATTGCTGAGCTCTGTATCAGGAGAGCATGGATAAACAAGATTGACATTGCGATTGGTGGAATCATCATCTCCAAGGGCTGCTACTTGGTCAAGGAACACGAACCCTGCACTGCGGAAGTTTTGTCGTATGTCACAGATAGGAACCCTTTCAGCCTCGTACTCACGATTTTCCAAACGAGCAAGCCTCTTCTCTTTCCTCTGTTCTAGAACTCTCCTCTTATCTGCCTTGGTGGGTTTGTATCCTAACCCAAACCTGTCCTTGTTCTCAGTAAGCATTATGATGTCGGGAACCCCTTGGTTGCTTTTTCTCAATCCGTTCCCAGGTCGATATCCTCCTTTAAGCATAACCCTCACCATCATGACAGATGCTTTTAACGGCCGCGATTTTGAAAGCAAAGCCCCCTCTCTTACGTAAGTAGTGTTGGCAATCTCCAGCGATTGGAAAGCGGTCTCAAGGGCCTCTTCTGCTGCCTCAATGTAAGGGGTCGTTGTTGGTTTGCTCACCAGCATGTCTTCTTCTCCAGAAATAATTACCAATTTATTATCAATGATGAACTTCACATTTTGTGCAGCGTGGAGGGTACAGCTCCAGAAGAATGGATCCAAGGTCTCCCAAGGAGGCAGCTGTAGGTCGGTGTGATATCCATTACTTGAAAAAGGACCTCAAAGGTACAAGGACCAACCTGAATAGGTAATTCGATCTCACCAATGACCTCTCTTCGCGTACCGTCAAATGTTCTTACTATCATTGAGCTTGGCCTCATGTGGGTCCCATCGAAAGGCAGCTTAGACAAGGTCGACCTGGGCATCACATTCAAAGAAGATCCATTGTCAATGAGCACTCTAGCCATAATATGATCCCGACACTTCACGGAGATATGCAACGCCTTGTTATGCCCCATTCCCTCAACAGGTATTTCATCATCGGTGAAGGTTACATAATTATCGGCGATGATGTTGCCCACAATGTTATCAAACTTATCAACAGTGATGTCATGAGAAACATGAGCTTGATTCAAAACCTTCATCAACACCTTTCTATGTGGTTCAGAGTTCATGAGCAGAGACAAAAGAGATATTTTGGCCGGAGTCCGATTCAACTGGTCCACCACCCTATATTCACTTTGTTTGATGAACTTCAAAAATTCGGAGACTTCTTCATCGGATACTTCTTTTTGTATCCATTCCCTCTTGCGCCCTTCTCAACAAGAGTTTCTTTTCCTTTTCCCTTGCAACTTCCTCCTTCCTTTTCTGTATCTTCTTTTCGCAACGCCTCCGGGGTATAAACACGACCGCTCCGAGTCATCCCGCCGACTCCCGAGACATTGGTGACTACAGCGGTATCTTCAGAATATTGTGGTTGAACCTGCACGTCATATTTCCATGGTACTGCTTTGGTGTCCTTGTAAGGAAAAGGACGTGGAACTTGGATGACGAGTGGCCTCGGCCCACTTGAAGTCGGTGATGGTACCTCTTTGGTATAGTATATCACCAGCGGTTTTGGAACGATTGTTTCAACAACTGGCCGAGGATCGACCCGGATGGTCAAAGGAGTTACATTGACCCGCATCGGGGAGACTGTAGACTCAGAAACCACATTTATGCTTCCCTCATCCAACTAGCAACCAATCAGGATCATCTTCATATCTAATAACCGTTGTACAACCTGTTTGAACTCTGCACAATCTTCAATTGCATGCTCTTTCTCCCCATGAAAGTCACATCTTACGCCTTTGTCAAGGTTACTTTCCTCCTCAATCGGGGCTTGCATCATCCCATGCCTACACATCTCCCTGAAAATAACTCTCATGGGGGTCTTGACCTTGGAGACTTGACTGATGAGAGTATACTCCATGAAATCCTCTATGGCGTTGACGCCAGGACCCCCATGATTTGGTAGAGGATCTTGCCCCACATTAGGCTGCTCGAAGCTCAACCACTTGGCGTTAATCAACTCTTGCACCTTAAGCTTCAAAGCTCTACAATTTTCGGTGGAATGACCAGATGCCCCTGAGTGATAGTCACATTTAGTATTCGGGTCAAACCACTTTGGATACGGGGGTTCCATTGGTTTTGTTGGGATAGGAGGTAGCATAGAGCTTTTCACGAGTTGGCGTAGCAGCTCGGTGTAGGTTATGGGTATCGGATCAAAATGTACAGGTTTTCTTTCCAGGTCATGAGGTGGCCTTCTCTGGTTTGTGTTTGGGTTGTGATGCGGTGGTTGAACTGTTTGGGATGGTATGGCGGGAAGTGTTTGGTGATGGGTAGGGTATGATGGCCGGTAAGGTGTCATTGGATGCTGAGGTTGGGGGTGTGGAAATTGTGAGGTGGCGGCACTATATGGATGGTTAGTTTGGTGGTACGGAGTTTGTGGGTAATACTGGGTTTGGAAATATTGCTGAGGGTGGACACGCATCAAGTTTGGTCTCCACTGGCCAGACTTATTCTGGTCAAAAGTCACAGCATGTGCTTCTCCTTCCTTCTTCTTTACAAACGGGGGCTTCTTCGGGCCAAGTGCCCCAACTGAAGTCTCGACAATCTTGCCATTCCTCATTCCACCTTCAATCCTCTCACCGATAACGACCATATCTGAGAAATTTGACGATACACTACCAATCATCCTATCATAAAAGGGCGACTGAAGTGTGTCAATAAACATCGTAACAATCTCTTTTTCTGCCAACGGGGACTCTACCTGGGCTGCCACTTCCCTCCAACGCTGCGCATATTCCTTGAAAGTTTCTGTGTCTCTTTTAGACATATTTTGCAGTTGCATCCGATCAGGCGCCATGTCAACATTGTACTTGTATTGCTTCAAGAAGGCATCGGCCAAATCCCTGAAAGATCGAATATGTGCCCTCTCTAGGTGCGTGTACCAACTCGAAGCTGCCCCAGACAAACTGTCCTGAAAGAAGTGAATCAGCAACTTATCATCGTGCGCGTATGATGCCATCTTTCGGACATACATGGTTAAGTGGTTTTTGGGACAAGTGGTTCCCCTGTATTTGTCGAAATCCGGGACCTTGAACTTCGGTGGGATTAAGACATTGGGCACAAGGCAAAGCTCTGAGGCCATAATTACTTGCTCCTTCAATAACCCTTAATCTTTCCTCTAGTGTCTCCAACTTTTCCCTAGATCGGGGGTTCTCGCCTGACCGATCCACATGAGCTTCACCGTACATGTTCTGGGGAAGATATTGTGGCATGTAGGCGGATGTGAAGTTTGGTGCCGCTTGAGCCCCATTGGGTCCAAAGTGCAGGGTGTATGGTGGGAGATTTGGATTAGAAGAAGGTATCATTGCCGGGGTACTACCTTCCGGAGGGTTAATGGTTTGTGGCGGAGGGACCCCCTGTGTTGGGAATGTGAGGACAGAATTTTGAGGGACTTGGGCAGTGTCTTGGTGATTAGGGTTATTGTCCTGTGGACCAGTAGCAGTTGGCGGCACATAACCTGGAGGAAGACCGTATGGAGGATGGTCCATTACAGTAGACTCATGATGATTGGCAGCTGAGGAATGAGTCTGGTTGTTTGGATAAATAGCGAAAGGCACCATAACTCCTTGTTGGTTGAATCCTTGCATTTGCACAGGAACCTGAGTGAAACCAGGTGGGAGAAGAGGCATAGCCGGATGCTCTTCATTCGAGGCCGAAGGGTTCTCATCTGTGCTTTTCTCCTTTTGCATCGCTTGCAGCAATTCCAACATCTTTACCATCTGTTCCTTGAGTTGGTCTACCTCTTCTCTCATCTCTTGGGTTTGTTCTAGGTCGGCCATAACTTTAGCTTGTGAACGAGTGCGGTAAGGGTGTCGTGGAGCAATGGTTCAAAAGATCACTGTTTAATTACAACAACGAAAAAGAAAATGAATAAAAACAAAAAGGGATAAGAAAATACAGAAAACGTATTAACCCTTTCGAGATGCTTGAAATTATTCAATTTGATTTTTCAGAGAGTTAACGCCCCAATGATTGACAAGAGATGGTCCCTCCACTCCATTCAGAGGGCATTTTGCCCATAAGACGGCGTGGGGTTGACAACGAATCTAGGGGAGAGGATCCTTTCCACAATAGATGTCGTCTTAGGCACACTAGCATTGCTGATTCCGAGTCGAGGAAGTAACAACTACACTTTACACAGAAGGATAACTCCTATAAGGCAAGGACGTAGTTAGCAACCTACTACAGGGAGATTACGCTCCACGATAGGCGTTGGCATGAATCAAGTATAAGAGATGGAGAGCGAGAGAAAGTAAATGCGAGAAAATGCATCTCATTTCATTGAAACCTCTAAGGGTAGTACATAGATTGAAATAACATCAAAGCATAAATTCTCAACATCCTTACAACGCTTTTATCCTAAAGTCAACAACTTTGATCTTTTCCTTTTTAGACCTCGGGTGAACCCATCACACATCCGCATGAAATCTTCTAACTCCGGAGGGAGATGTAGCATAGGGTTCACGCGAATCCGCTTGTTAGCCTTCTCAAAGCGTTGAACAAAGGTCGGGATGCAATGACTTAGCTCATTAGTCATACTTATGTACCTCTTCCTCCAGATGTCGACATCCAATCCTCGCTCTTCGGCTTCTCCCCTCCACCATTTCATGGCATTCATCGCTCGCGTCACCTGGTCATGATAATGTTTGGCTGACGTCCACCCTAGGTCGCAACTTTGTTTGATTTCGAACAGCAAGGCATTCAGGTCCTCGACCTTCTGTGCCAATCCAGCCTCCACCTTGTTGTGTGTACAGATCTGGTTTTTTAAATCGTCATTGGCCTCCCTTTGCCGATTAATTTCCGCCTCTAATGCCTTTCCTTTCTCATCTCGCCGATTAACTTCGTCTTTTAACTGGCGTGTCTCCTCCTTTAGTTGAAGCTTCTCCTTTGTCAAAGTCAACATTTTCCCTTCAAGTTTCTGGATTCTGGCCATGAGACTCGCTGGAACCTTATCTGTTGCTCTTTTGACACCTGCGGTTGTGGTGATGTCGGCGCACATGTTTTTTAAGTGCTCATTTTCTCTTGCCAACTTCTCGTACCGCCTTTGATTGGTGACTGCTTTCAGCTCAGCATCTTGTTTTTCTTGCTCCACCGCTTTCATTTGTGCCTCCATGATCTTTAATTTTTCTGCCATCTGAGTCACCAAAAGGGAATGATCTTCGCCTTTCGGATCCTCTTTCGGAATGCTGATGGAAACCCTCCTTGCTTTTCTCCATGTTTCATACTCTGAGACAATGATTAGGATCGGCTTGCCTAATTCGGCTCTCCCTGCCATCTTCACATTTTTCCATGCATCTCTGACCCTTTTTGCTGACAACTTGGTATCTTCACCGTCCTCATATCGGAAACAACATCCATCGAGTTGTTCTTCTCGCGGTACAGTTTGTGTCCAACAAAGCTGTCGTAGGGCTATGGTTGGTGTGTAGGATATGCATCCTCTTGGGCCCATTAAAGGCACATTTGGGAACTCGCCACAACTGTAAATGATATCTTGCCCTTGTTGACCTTCATACCATGGGCATACCCACTTGAAAGAGCTGCCATCCACTTTGTCAAACTTGTTTTTCCACTCTTGTTCACTTTGCTGTTTTACTGGGATATTGTGGAAGCCTCTCAGTGGATCTGAATGTCGGCCGACATGGCCTTTCGCATACATGTGAGTGATGACCCATACATACAACAGTTGTGCACAACATCGAAGCTTCCCCTTTTTATGGCGCTGGCAAAAATCTAAAGTCAGAAACGTCTCAGCTAATATCGCGGGCACTGGATTCCTTTTCCTTTCTACTGTGAAGAATACGTCCAGTGCAGCTTGGTCGATCATATCCAGTGCTGATGGAAACAAAACCAACCCATAGATGACAAGTGCCAATACCCTTTCAAAAGTCCCCCAATCTCGTTGATCTTTCAACCTTTTCAAGAGATTTTCAAGGAATGTTTGAGTCAATCCCCACGAGTTAGAGTGTCCGGTCAAGTGGACGTCTTTTTCAGGAAGCCCCAGCAACCCTGCTATGTTGGTGACGGTCAGGTATTGCCCCATATGGAAATAAATGACAGGCTCGGTCTGCATCGGTAACCTTAACAGACAAGCATATTCTTCGATGGTAGGGGTAATGTCCATGTGAGGCAACTCAAAACATCTGAGCTGCGGGTTCCAATACTGACTCAGAATGCTCAAAACGGCAGTTTCAACTGGTATAAAGATAAGGTCCAGAATCCCTCCATACTTTTTGACAAAGCTTCTTCGATTCTCTTGAGGTAATGCCCGACTTAGCTCCCTCAGGTTCTCCAGCGAGTTCATTATCACCTTGGAGCTCTTGCTTGTGCCTGGCTTTTTCCATCTCTTGTTTATCAAAGAAAGGGTTAACTCTCACCAAATTAATCTGTGAAAGGGAAATTTTTATTTGCAAAAATTGAAAAATGAATGCACTTTATGAATGAATGAGGGTGCTGGTACACGTAAAAGGGTCGTGAACCCCTTAGGGTGCGCTATGTATTACTAGCGCATGACTGTCCTTGCAATCGACTGCATTTCGAAGTGCAATGGAAACGTAGCATAATGCTCAAGTCAAGAACGACATTGGTCATCCAAGCCTAACCTTAGGCGCAACAATGCATGAAAAAGGAAATGGGTAATATGCTTGAAATCATGATAGATGTGAATATGTATGCAGCAGAAAGAAAGGCGGAATGTGCTCTTCTTTGTCCTACACAGGTTGCATCCTATGGTTGGGATTTCTGAAGTTAAAACCCTAATTCGGACGGCTTCTATTGGCAACTTATGTGCAGAACTCTTGGCATAGATCTAGACTCCTAAAAGGCCCCCAGATTACCCTCATCTAAAAAGATAAGGACCCGGATCTATGAACCTCACCACAGGGACAAATAAGTCACAATATGGCAGTCCATGTACCGGTAGCAATCTGAGCGGGAGAATCAGTGACTGTCAGGGATGCAAAAGCATCACAATAACACCACTGAAACCCCTTCTAATCCTATGGCATTCCAGGGCTCGGGTATAGAGCCCAACAGTGTGTGAAGCAAGTGATAGTGCGATGTGTGCTGAGAGCAGACAAACCTGTACAAAATCCTATACAAATAAAAACTCCCCAAACCTGCAAGAAGAATCAACCCACAGCACAATGGTTTTCTATCCTAAGGTTGCAAGAATATATACAAAAAAGTATTAGAGAAAATAAAAAATAAATAAATAAATAAAATAAAAAACAAAACAATGTACCAGGTAACAAAAAAAAAAGGGTAAAATAAATAAATAAAAGTTATTAAAGATTTGCACAATCAACTATGATGGGCCTGACTCTCCAAAGTCCCCAGTGGAGTCGCCAGCTGTCGCGACCGTCCCGTCCGGGCGCCGCGAAAAAAAAGGGGGTTAAAAAAAAAACAGAGGAGTCGCCACCAAGATTTTTATTTGGGAAAACTTTGGAAAACCCAATTAGTTAAGGAAAACTGGTCTCTTAAAAAAGACAGAGATTTGAGTTCGGGAGTCGGTTACGAGTAAGGAAGGTGTTAGCACCCTACGTCGCCCATTCTAAGAACGGTACCCCAAGTTAATTGTGCAAAAAATTTTATAACCTTTGAAAATATTATTTTACCCCATTTTCAAAACTAAAAAAGAAAATAAACACAAAAGGAAGAAAAATAAAATTTTGGCTTGACAGAATGATTATTCTGCTCCTACGTATTCCCCGGTGCGATGGAAAACTCAAAGCCACGTAGTTCTTAATAGAAAAAGTTTGATTGGTTGGTTTATTTTATTTTATTTTATTTTTAGAAAAGATTGGATTTTGAGAATAATTTTGAAAAGGGATTTTATTCTAAAAACTCTTGCACAGGATTCAAGATAGCAGTGCTATACGATAAACCCTTACAATTCTTACAACACTTGAGGATGAAAAATTCATACATCAACGTAATAGATTGTTGCGTGAATTTCTTTGAAAGTGATTATTATTGGTTTATTTTATTTTTTAAAAAAGGGATTGGATTTCGAGGATAATTTTGAGAAGGGATTTTATTCTAAAAAAACTCTTGCATAGGATTCAAGATAGCAGTGCTATACGATAAACCCTTACAATTCTTACAACACTTGAGGATGAAAAATTCATACATCAGCGTCATAGATTATTGCGTAAATTTCTTTGAAAGTGATTATTATTTTTTTTTATAGAGATTTTTCCCTTCTCACCAGAACCTAACACAAAGTATGAACTTGGGTCCAAAAGAAGCGAGACCCGTCAGGCAACTCTTCTAGGCAAAAAGTAAAATAAACAAAAACATAGCATAGCAAATGGAATAAAAAAAAACAAACTAAAAATATGTATAAAAAACCCAAAACAAACGTAAATGAAATAGAATGGGAAGAGAACAGGGAAGCAAACAAGAAATGGGTATCAATACCCAGCAACCGAGGTGACGCAGCAGAATAGCGGGACGGCGGTAGGCAGCGGCAGTCGCGGCTGGTCTCGCGGTGGATGGCGACGGAGGTCTCGAGAGGCGGGACCTGTGCGGTGGAGGGCGCGCGACGGCGGTGAGCGGGGGACAGAGCCTCAGATCGCGGCGGTTTCCAGACGAGGCGCAGCTGCGCTCGTGGTGGAGCAGTGAACGGGTTGGCGGCGATGGTGGCCTCCGGTGGGGGACGAACGGACCAGCGGCAGACGGGGTGGGTCGCTAAACGGCTAGACGGAGTTGAAGCTGCTTCGCGCACGGTGGTGGTCGTACGTCGGATCTGGCGGTCAAACGATGGTCGTACGGCGGTGGAAGGGTGCTGTTGTCACAGGCTGGGTCGGCGCTGCAGTGGGTTGCAGTGATGTACAGGGACGTTGGAAATGGAATCTGCTGCTACTGCTCCCTTTTTTGTGTGTTGGGTTTTGAGTAATAGTTGATGATGGATGAAATTACATGAAGATATGTTGAGAAATGGGGCTTTCGTGGCTTTTGATTTATGGGTTTGTGAGGGTGATGAGAATGGGTAAGGGTGCTTGGCTGATTATTTTCATGGTGAGTGGTTAGACATTTGGCTGGGAATGAAGCTTGCATCGTTTTTTTGGCTTCTAATAGTCACAGTGAGGAACTGAGGAAATGGGAGAAGGTTTGAGTTTCTGAAAAATGTTTCTTTTCTCCCTCCCCATCTCCTCTGCCCGAAAAATAAAATCCCTTTGCCCTCTGTGAACTGTTGAGTTTATAGATAAAATCATGAGGGAGTAATGCCAAAATTTGTTATTAGCTTGCTGAGAGGGAAATTGTACAAATGCAGGAGATGGGTGCCTTAAGAGGGAGCAGATCAGCTTTGTCCCTCTGTGTTTGGTGGTGCAGCAGCAGGGAAGCAGTGTGTCCTTGCCATTGCTGTTGTTGCTTAGGAGAAAAAGGGAATAAAGTAAAAGAAAACAAAAGAAAGGAGAGAAAGAAAGAGGAGAAGACTTCCAGAATTGCCAAAGCAAAACCAACTTATCCTCACATTTTGAATTGAGTTTTTGTTGTTATTATTATTATTATTTTTTATCATTTTCGTTTTCTTTTTTTTTTTTTTGAACAAGAAAAGGGCTTTTAAGTGGGTTAAACAAAAATGGGATTACGGGCCAAAGCCTACTCAATTTTTCCTTTCTTTTTCTGATTACCTAGTCAAAAGATTAATTAACCCGGACAAAATTGGGTGTTCACAATTGTTTTGTGATATTTTGTTCATTGCATATTGTAGATCTTGTTTCTCTGTGATTGTTTCTGGGATTTTTGTTCTTTACAGGGCACAAGTTATAACAACTGGTATCAAAGCTAGCGAGAGGAAGAAAGATCGATGGCAATGGTAAAGTTCGACATTGAGAAGTTCAACGGGAAAAACGACTTTGGTCTGTGGAGATTGAAGATGCGAGCACTTCTGGTTCAACAAGGGTTGGATGATGCTCTTGAAGGGGAAAAGAAACTGAGTACGCTTCCTGACAAGGAGAAGAAAGAACTCTTGAATAAGGCTCACAGCGCCATTATTCTGAGTCTCGGTGATAAGGTCCTTCGGGAGGTTTCTAAAGAAAAGTCCGCTGCTGCAATATGGTTGAAGCTCGAACATCTGTACATGACGAAGACACTGGCAAATCGTTTATACCTAAAGCAAAGATTGTACACACTGAAGATGCAACCGGGTGGGTTGATTGAGGATCACATTGACGAGTTTAACAGATTGATTCTGAATCTGGAAAACATAGATGTCAAGATCGGGGATGAAAATCAAGCCTTACTGCTGGTTCGCTCTCTGACAAGCTCTTATGATAATCTTGCTGATACATTGATCTACGGTAGAGACACCATATCTTTAGAAGATGTGCAAGTGGCTCTGATGGCAAAGGAATTATCCAAGAAAGGGGAAACCAAAGATTCTGATGAAGGGGATAATCTAATGGTCAAGGGAAGCGGTGAGAAGAGGGACTACAAAGACAACAAGGGAAAGAAGAGATCCAAATCCAAGACAAAGACTCAGTTGATGTGCTTCATTTGTCACAAAGAAGGACACTTCAAGAAGAATTGTCCAGACCGCAAGTTCAAGAAGAAATACAAGGGTGAAGATCATGGTGATGCTTCAGTAGCCTCAGAGGGGTATGAAAGCTCTGAACTGTTGGTCGCTGAGAATGGCCAAGGTGAAACCGATTGGGTGCTAGATTCTGGTTGTTCTTACCACATGTGTCCCACAAGAGAATGGTTCTGTGACTACAAGCCATTTGAAGGGGGCAAGGTGGTAATGGGCAATAATGCTACATATAGTGTAGTTGGAATTGGCTCTTTTAGAATTCGACTCAAGGATGGCACTGAGAAGACTCTGACATAGGTAAGGCATGTTCCGAATCTAAAAAGAAGCTTGATTTCATTGGGAACTCTTGAGGAGGCTGGTTTCAGTTTTAAAGCTGAGAATTCTGTTCTGAAAATCTCAAAGGGGTCTCAAGTGGTCATGAAGGGTGAGAGGTCAAGGAATTGTCTGTATGTTCTCAGAGGAGACACCATCACTGGTGCCTCTAATTCTGCTAAGAGTGCTGTCAGTAACAGAGGGAATTTATGGCATCAAAGACTTGGCCACATCAGTGAAAGAGGACTCAAACAGTTGGGAAAAGAAGGGCTGCTGGGAGGTGATAAGCTGGAAGAATTGGAATTCTGTAAACACTGTGTATATGGGAAGCATACTAGGGTGAAGTTCTCCATTGGTACTCACAAGACTAAAGAACAGCTCGGTTATATCCACTCTGACCTATGGGGACCATCACGGATACCTACTCATGGAGGTAAGAGGTATTTTATAACCTTTATTGATGATTACAGTAGGAAAGTTTGGATATACTTGCTTAAAACCAAAGATGAGGCATTTAAAACCTTTGTTGAATGGAAAACTAGAGTTGAAAATCAATGTGACAAGAAGGTTAAAGCTCTAAGGACTGATAACGACTTAGAATTTTGTAATGAAGAATTTAATAATTACTGTAAGGCACATGGGATATATAGAAATAATACTGTTAGTAGGACTCCTCAGCAAAATGGCCTTGCTGAGAGGATGAATAGGACTCTCTTAGAAAGGGTTAGATGTCTGTTATCTAATGCTAACCTTTCTAAGAAATTTTGGAGTGAAGCTGTCCACACAGCTTGTTACCTCATAAATAGGAGTCCTTCTACTGCTTTGGATTGTAAAACTCCGCAGGAAATATGGAATGGAAAGGCTGCTGATTATGGTCACCTAAGGATATTTGGATGCACGGCTTATTATCATGTGAATGACGGCAAACTTGAACCAAGGGCTAAGAAGGGGCTGTTCATGGGTTATCCTGAGGGTGTGAAAGGCTATAGAATATGGTCGCTTGAAGGGAAGAAATGCATAATAAGCATGGACGTAAAATTCCATAAATCTGAGTTTGTAGGAGATGGAAATGTGGGAAAAATCACTGGAAATTCTGAGGGACAGCAACATCAGTTTGAGGTGGAGTTTGAGGGTAAAAGTGATGAGGGAAGTGGGGAAAATCAAGCACAACCCGAGAATGTTGAAGCTCAAACAGATTCTGATTCTGAAGTTGAGTCTGACAGGGAATACCTCCTCTGCAGAGACAGGCCGAGAAGGAATATAAAGGCTCCTGACAGGTATGGACATGAAGGGGTTACTGCATATGCTTTGAATACAGCTGTGACTTTCACAAATGAAGAACCAAGGACTTACAAGGAAGCTATGAGAAGTAAGGAACATCATAAGTGGCAACTTGCAATGGAAGATGAAAAGGAATCTTTATGCAAAAATCAGACATGGGAATTGGTGAAGAAACCTCAAGGAACTAAACTAGTGGGATGCAAGTGGATATACAAGGTAAAGGAAGGAACTACAGATTCTGAACCTCCAAGATTTAAAGCTAGACTTGTGGCTAAAGGGTTCACCCAAAGAGAGGGGTTGGATTTCCATGAAATCTTTTCCCCCGTAGTGAAACATTGCTCAATAAGAGTCATATTGGCAATTGTTGCTAGATTTGGGTTACACCTTGAGCAATTGGATGTAAAAACGGCTTTTTTACATGGTACCCTTGAGGAAAAGATCTACATGAGGCAGCCACAAGGTTTTGAGGTGAAGGACAAAGAGGATTGGGTGTGTTTACTCCAAAGGTCTTTGTATGGGTTAAAACAGTCCCCACGGCAATGGTATAAGAGATTCGACAGTTTTATCTTGAGTATTAAGTATAAGAGGAGTGATCATGATAGTTGTGTTTACTATAAAAGGTTGAACAACAATGACTATATTTATTTGCTCTTATATGTGGACGATATGTTAATTGCTAGCAAGAGTATGGATGAGATCAATGAGCTTAAAAAGAAGTTGAAATCTGAATTTGATATGAAGGATTTGGGTCAAGCCAAGAGGATTCTAGGGATGGAAATTACAAGGCAGCAAGGGGATGGAATTCTCACTATAACACAGGAAGGCTACATAAATAAAATTCTGCACAGGTTTAATATGGTTGATACTAAGGCTGCCAACATTCCCATAGCCTCACACATTAAACTTTCTGCAGAGGACTGTCCGAGCAGTGTGCAAGAGCAGAAACAGATGGAAAGTATATGCTAGTGCGGTTGGAAGCCTAATGTATGCCATGGTGCGTACTAGGCCTGACCTAGCATATGCACTCAGTTTGGTGAGCAGATACATGCATAATCCAGGAAATCGGCACTGGGCAGCAGTGAAACATATTCTGAGATATCTGAAGGGTTCTACTCAAGTGGGTTTGAGGTATGGCAGAGAAAATCAAGCTTCAGGTGGAGTTCTTGGGTATGTTGACACAGATTTTGCAGGGGACCGGAACAAGAGGAGGTCTTTAACAGGGTTTGTTTTTACTTTGTTGGCTGTACAGTAAGCTGGAAGGCATCTTTACAACATGTTGTTGCTCTATCTACCACCGAGGCAGAGTATATTGGGATCACAGAGGCTGTGAAAGAAGCTGTGGTTGAGGGGGTTGGTCAATGAACTAGGGATCTCTCAAGATAGTGTAAATGTGCTATGTGATAATCAGAGTGCCATTCACCTCTGTAAGAATAGTTCTTTTCACGAAAGGACTAAGCACATAGACACTAGACTCCATTGGATAAGAGACATTGTTGCTAATGGTTCAGTTCACATTCAGAAGGTTCATACATCTGATAATGCTGCAGATTTTATTACAAAAGTTGTGTCTTTAGGCAAGTTTAATCACTGCATTAACTTGCTTAACTTAGATGCTGGTTAAGCATCTAGTGCCTCGGATAGCACTGCTGTTGCAGTCAGTTCAGAGCCAAGGTTTCTGTAAATGCCAAGGTGGAGATTGTTGCATAAATGGCATTTAAGTCAGCTAGTTAGTTTTGATGAGGTGGCAATTCGGTTGGACTCTGTACTCTCTCACTCATCTATTTTCTGTTAGATGGTTACTGATGGAAACTAATTCTGTTATCATCATTGCTTTCTCATCTCTGTATATATTTCTTTTCTTTCTTCCATTTTGGAGTGACACAATAGGAAACTAGAGAGAGAGGAATACTTCTGAAAACCATTGTACTGAGAGGAACACAGAAGCTCTTGGGTGTAGTTGGGAGAAGGGTAGATAACACTTTCTCTAGGTATTGTCTGAGAGAGGGATTCAATTACTCATTGTAAATCTCAAAGATATTGGCTCTGAATAAGATTGGACGAAGCGGTGCTAAGTCCCGGAGACGTAGGTCGTTAGTGGCCGAACTCCGTCATCAATTTGGTGTGTTGATTCCTTTTACTGTTCTTGTTAATCTTTGAAGTAATTCATTGTTTTGTGATATTTTTTTTGTTCATTGCATATTGTAGATCTTGTTTCTCTGTGATTGTTTCTGGGATTTGTGTTCTTTACAGGGCACAAGTTATAACAGCCCCTTTGATTCCGTGTGAGCTCATTGTTGTTGCTAGTTGTCCATTAGGCCACCATCCATATCAGTACACTTATTACATATTGATCCTGCTAAAAAGATAGAAAGAAAGAATTAACAGAACAGTTGTTCAACAACTTTCCATGCCCCCTCCCTTCAAAAAAAAAAAAAAAAGTAAAGACCCAAATTAGTCCCTAAAAATTTTTGGGGATTCACTTTTAGTCCCTGAAAAAATAAATTAACCATTTAGTCCCTCAAATTTACAAACACGAGACACATTAGTCCCTAGGTTTAGTTCTGACGTCTATTTACTTGTCCACATGTCCTATTAACCATCCTACTCAGCCCGTTATTGGTCATGTGTTACCTATAACGAATTTTCATCATGAAAAATGAATGAAGTGAAAATAGTACATAATTATTAGGTATTTGGATTTTAAAATTGTGCATATATTTTAATTTTATATAAGTTTTCACAAATTAAAATCATCATGGGCCATAGATGATCATTAATAAATCAGGTAGGATGGTTAATGAGACATGTAGGCAAGTAAATGACGTCAGAACTAAATTTAGGGACCAATTTAGCTCATGTTTGTAAATCTGAAGGACTAAATAGTTAGTTTAATTTTGTCAAGGATTAAAAGTGAATCCCCAAAAATTTTCAGTGATCAATTTGAAATTTCACACAAAAAAAAAATTTTTCCATGCCCCGTACAAAAAGATAAGGGAAAACAATAAAATGAAAGTAGGTCTATTCTGAAGGGGACTCTTGAGGTTCACGCTGGGTCAATAAACAAGGGATGAGCGACGACTTTGGTTTTGCTTTTTCGTAGAACAAACGCGTGGTCCATTATTTATGGTTGCCTGATGATTTTGCTATATTTTAAAGGAAAAGTCTCTTTCTAATTTTGAAAATATTTATTTTTCTCCGTAGGTAATTAATACTAGTCCGTAGAAGCATTGAATAAGAAGACGTGATGCTGGCCAGCCTGTTATCGCATGTGACAAAACCGTGGGAAGGAACCAAAGCTTGAAATAAAAGCGATTCTGACATTTTGTACCGCCTAAACTTTCTCTCATCGTCACTGTTAAAAAATGGATTCATCATGGAACCTGGCAAGAAAAAGAGCATGAAACCCAACTTAGTTTCTTATGTAAGAGCAACTCCCATGCACTCACATGTATCGCTTAAAATTAAAATATTATTTTAGTGAATCACACATGATTTTAAGTTATTATAAGTTGTTTAAAATTGAGGAAAATTATTTATATAAATAATTATTTTTTATAAATTGTTTAATATATGACTATTTGTATGTATATATAGAAAAGAGAATATGAGATCTTTGAGATAAGAGATATTCGTGAGTTAAGCAACTTGTTGATAGAAATTTTCATTAAAATAAAAATTAATTGTGTTACTTAAAATTGAGATGCATAACTTAAAAAAACAAAATGAATTGCTTATATCATCATGCTCTAAGAACCACCCTTTACTTGATGCTACCTGTATAAACCAAATCCAAAGCAACACAAAAGAGAATACATCAGTGACAAAAAAAAAAGTGGAATCCACTAGGAATCAATGGGGGAGCTATGGGCCCAAATGGGGTCGCTAATGGCCACTATCATGTTTATCTACACAATTTTTGAGCGGTTTTTTCCCCCTCATCTTCGTCACCGTCTTCAAGCCTATACTCAAAAATTCACCAGCCACTTTTACCCTTATGTCCAAATAACCTTCCCTGAGTTCTCAGGTGAGCGCCTCAAGTGTAGTGAAGCTTACACTGCAATCCAAACCTACCTGAGTGCAAACTCTTCTCAAAGAGCCAAAAGGCTTAAAGCTGAAGTAGTCAAAGATAGCCAAACCCCACTAGTGCTGAGCATGGATGATAATGAAGAGATCACAGATGAGTTCCAAGGTGTCAAAGTTTGGTGGGCTGCAAGTAAAACAATCACTAATCAACAATCATTTTCCTTCTCATATTATCCTCCTCCTGATGGAAAGAGGTACTACAAGCTAACCTTCCACAAAAGTCACCGTGAACTTATCACTATGTCTTACATCAAACATGTCTTTGAAGAGGGAAGAGAAATTGCAATGAGAAACAGGCAATTGAAGTTGTATACCAACAATCCAAGTAGTGGTTGGTATGGTTACAAACAATCCAAGTGGAGCCACATAGTTTTTGAGCACCCTGCAACGTTTGAAACACTTGCAATGGAGAAGAATAAGAAGGAAGAGATCATAAATGACCTTGAAAAATTCAAAAGAGGAAAGGAATATTATGCCAAGATAGGTAAGGCTTGGAAGCGTGGTTATTTGCTATATGGTCCTCCAGGAACTGGTAAATCTACCATGATAGCTGCCATTGCTAATTTCATGAACTATGATGTGTATGATCTTGAATTGACTGCAGTGAAGGACAATACTGAGCTAAGAAAGCTACTGATCGAAACGCCGAGTAAGTCTATTATAGTGATTGAAGACATTGATTGCTCTCTTGATCTTACTGGCCAGAGGAAGCAGAAAAAGGAAACAAGTGAGGATGAAGAACAAAAAGACCCTGTTAGAAAAAGTGAAGAAGAGAATAGCAAGAGTAGTAAGGTAACTTTGTCTGGTTTATTGAATTTTATTGATGGAATTTGGTCAGCTTGTGGAGGAGAGAGGATAATCATTTTCACAACTAATTTTGTGGACAAACTTGATCCTGCTCTCATTAGGAGAGGAAGGATGGATAAGCACATAGAATTATCCTATTGTGGCTATGAAGCATTCAAGGTTCTTGCCAAGAACTACTTGGATATTGACTCACATCTTTTGTTTTGTATAATTGGTAATTTGTTGGAAGAGACCAACATGACACCTGCTGATGTTGCTGAGAATTTGATGCCAAAGTCTGTGAATGAAGATGTAGAGGCTTGCTTGCATAATTTGATTAAGGCTCTTGAGATGGCCAAGGAGGAAGCAAGAAAAAAGGCAGAGGAAGAATCTGCTCAGATGGATGAGAAAAACAATGAAATAACTAGGGAGGATGTTAAGGAAAATGGTTTCCATTGAGTGGCAATGGAAATGTAATAAAATATCAATCAGTGATTGAGCTTAGTTAGATTTACTAGTTGCTTAGTTACTACAATAAGCTATCAGAACTAGGATTGGGAAAATATACCAATTTGCCCATTGTATCTTCTCGGCTAAATAACAATCATGTTATGTTGTTCGATTTCTTGTTTAGATTATCTTTCCAATGTTACTCCAAGTAACAAACTGGATCAATTATTCTCATTCAAGAATAGCATAACACTTGCTTCGTGGTAGAAGGAACTATGTTCAAGGACTAAAAAAAGCTAACCATTTAAAATAATACAGTTCAAATATGTTTTTGCTATATAAGAAAAGTACTAACTTTGAATCTAAAGTTCCTAATCAAATTATTATCACATCATGATACTACTTTTCATTTCATTAGCCATTCTAGTATATAAAGTTTCAACCTATTTTTAGCAACAAAAAAAAAAGGTTTAAACTTTTTTTATTCAATTTTTTCTATGAAGCAAGCAGCATAGAAAACAAGACTCTGACCTCATAAACAGTGATTGGCAGATTGTAAGCTTGGCGGGGAAACATTCTGAATGCCAGACAACTCCCATGACCAATCTCAGTGTTGCATCCAGAATAGATCCAATCTCAATGTTCCATCCAACATAGATTCTGCAAGCAGATTATCCTGACGCAGGTTTAATCTTTGTTTAAATAAGAGAGGCTCATGAAACTATGAATGTTAAAGCTTTTCATTATGTAGTTGTTGAATAAATTAGGTTGGGGATGAGTGAATAAGGAAAAGAGAGACAAGAAGAATAATATTGATATAAAGCAATGTGATAGTATTATGGTTTGATATTCTCTATAAGAGAAACCCAAGAGTCCTATTTATACTAATAACATAATCCTATTCCTAATTAAACGATGAAACAAATCAGGAAATAATAAATAAGAAATAACTCCTAAGAGATCTTAAAATATTATGAGATATCTCATAGATATTTTAACAGTAGTGAAGAAGAATCAGTACAATAGGAAGAATTTTCATATTATGGAAAATAAAGACTTAAGCTATTTGGTGTGTCTACAATCTACATACATTTAGGGTGTGTTTGGAAGAGCTTATGGAGAGCTTATGAGAATAGCTTATGGAATTAAACTTATACAAATAGTTTATGAAAATAATTTATAATCTTTTCATAAGCTGTTTTTAGCTTATTTCCATAAGCTTGTCAGAGAAGCTTATGAAAATAAGCTGTTTTTAGCTTATTTAAAAAAGAGCTTATTGCATAAGCGCTTAAATAAGCTGTATATCCAAACGCACCCTTAAAGCAGCCTTGAAGATGCTGGTATGTTACATGAGGAGTACGTACTATTTTATTCCTTATACCAGTCTTCTAATTTTCCCTGTTAAGAAGGACTTTGTGGTCTCTCTTCTCCCTTTGGATCAATTATACATACTTTTTCTTTTGTTACGGTAAGTGTAGCTGCACTTTTTAGTTTTTTTTATCTACATTTACATGACAAACAGAAACTAAAAGGCAAGATTTGGAGTCTTTTTCTATGATGAAGGAAGGTTTTGGAATATTGGCACTGGGAGAAGTGGTTAAGGCCCTCTTGGTGGATTTGTCATCAAGCAATATCTTCAACATTATGCCCATAGGCCATAGCTATGGAGTAGAAGATGTCTACTCCCATGTTGTTCTGTCAATGGTTTTTATAAATATCAAGTATGATAGTAGCAAATATGTAAGGTTCTTGAATTGGATTATACCTGAATCATTGCAAATGTCAGAACTTAAACTAATTGACCATGCAGGCTTGGATTCTGTTGTTTACTCGAGATCTACGTACTTACCATCCAATAACTAATGGACAGCCCGCTCTTGTTTTTTCGCTAGAGGTTCTGTACTATTCTGAAGGAAAGCACGTTCAAAGTTTCTATTACAACTTTTCGTTGTACATATTAAATTAGCGTTAGAATTATAGTTTGATGTAGTTATATTTTTAGTTGCTATATAAACGGCATCTATAATTGCATTGCTTTTGCGGGAGGTTTTTTCATAAAGTCAAGGCACGTGATTTGAATTTCTAATGAATCTTATTTATTTTTTATTTTTTATACTTAAAATTTGATCATGGTTGCTGGCTCATTCAAGCATCATGCAGCTCTTCATTCTTAACAACATATAAATTTTATATTTTATAATGTGTTAGATAATAATTAGAAGAAATTAAGGAATTTAAAATAGCAAATTTTTTAAAAATGAAATTTTTAACTTTTTATGCATTAAATAATCTATTTTTTTTATAAAGGATTAATTTTTCAATTTAACAAAAGTTATTAGCAAAACCCATGATTTATAATATATATTGTTAATTTTGTAGCACTCACTCTTCCGGTATACAGTTGAGAAATGATTAATCAACTTGAATACAGTAGTCGTTGCTTTGAAAACATATATATATATAATATTGAATGTTCAGAGAATCACAATACCAAGGTAGTGGGAGACGAAATTATTAGTGTTAATTTATAATTTGGCTTTGAAAAAAAAAACCAAACTCACTCTAAAGTTGAATGTCCAGAGAAGTAGAATAACAAGATATTGAGAGAAATGTCAAGTCTTAAAAATAATATGATAATAAATATATTTTCTAAAAATGATTAACTTACACGAAAGAAGAGGAGAAATAATTCAAAATATTTTCAAGAAGTAAGAAAAAAATTCATATGATTTCCAAAATTTCATATACTTATATTTATATTTAGCTATTTATATATTTATTTTTAACGGGGTTGAATTTCTTATAATGGAAGGTAAAAAAAACTGAGGTACTGAATTAAAACATTATTTCAATGCATTGAAGAAAACAAAATGTTTTAAACCAGACCGATCATTGAACCGGTGAAAAGACTAGTTCATGATTCAATGATCCAACCACGATCCAACTGTGGTCGAATCGGTTTTAATCAAACATATATTTTTAATTTTATATAATATATATATATAGTGCAATTTCTAAAATTAATTGTTCCAATTTTGTAATTAAACCAGACATAGGCCACAGAGTGACAAAGCCCACAACCCATAACAAATTAAAAGGACCTCAAGTAGCACATTCCACTATTTCCATCTTCTTCCCATACTCTCCTTGCTTTCTGTTTCTCCATCTTCTCTTTGCTTTTTGTCTCCATCCACGTTGCCCTTCCACTTTCACAAGCCATGTCTTTGATTTCTTCTAAAATTGCTTTTGTGCTCCTTGTTCGGTGAGTCGTTGGTTGTTGTATCTAGAAGGGGAAGGTTTGATGTTGTTAAGTTGTTCAACATGGAGATGTTTTTTTTATCAGCTCATTATTGACGAAGACTTTGGGCAACTTGACTTAAAACTTGAACCTGATTGGAGCGTCCTCTTCAACTTCAACATGCCGGCGTCGCTAGTAGACCTAGGGGTGGCAAAACTGTCAACCTGTCCCATCCCGTCATTAACCCGTCTAAAATGGGATAGGACGGGTTGACCCGATTGAAGAAAATGAGTTAGACCTCCTAACCCATCACGTTTAGTGGTGGGTTAGCGGATTAAACAGTCAAAAACAAAAAATTAGAAAAATAGGTTGATAGGTTGACGGGTTGACCCGTAAAAAAAAAATAAAAAAATAAAATACAATTATAAAATATAGAAATTAAGCATAAAAATCGAAAATGAGTTAGTGGGTTGGCAGGTCAATCCGTCCTGCCCCCTTCTAAACTATTAAAATAGTAAAAATTTAATTAAAAAATATATATTTTTAGAATAGGCGGGTTGGCGGGCTAATCCGTCCCATCCCGTCTCTGACTCGTCTTCTAGGTGGGTTAAGCGGGACGGATCAAAATGGATTGGTGGATTGAGAACCGCAATCCAATCACTTAAAATAGATGGGTTAAACGGATTGACCCGTCGGACCCAACTCATTTTGCCACTCTAGACGTCTTCCTACTGGTACTGCACTCAATTATTGAGTCCATGAGAGAACGGATTCCACATCGCTAGTGTTGCAAAGGTGATAAGAAAAATTAACAATAAATGAGAGAACGAGTCCCACATCGCAAGGGTTGCAGAGGTGCTTGATCTCCTCTCCATATAAACCTACAACGTAGCCTTTTTTTTTTTTTTTTTTGTCATGTTCTCAATTTTGGGCCTTTTGATTTGATGCTCTTTCCAAGCCGTGGTTTTACAAACCGATGAATCCCCGGTTTATCAGTTCCATATCAGTTTTAACGGTTTGTTTTTGCTTTTAGTCATAAAAATGGTTGTGGAGATTGTCCATACTAACTCTTGATGTGAAAGCATTACGTAAATTTGGGAAATAAGTGAATAAGTGAATTATTTTAATGTATTGAAAAAAGCATAAAGATAAATATCGAGTGGAAGGATATACAAACTTATTTTGGTTTGGTTAGGAATGGGGAAATTTTCTGCAAAAGAAAAATGGTTGGAGGAAGGAAGGACTGTCTTTCTAGAAATTGATGAAAAGAATCACGCACTCTAACTAAAATAATGAAGATCATATGATAACAATAGTGTTGCTTCATTGATTAGTCTTTCATTTTCTCTTTATTAGTTCAATTTTTAATGTAGGAATATACATCAAGAACGTTATCAGTTGCATTATTATGTTAGCATAATGTTTTAGGCTAACAATATTGGTTTGGAATATACATCATCTTTCTATAATATGTCTTTAATGTGAATTTTATTTTTCACAATAACAATATTTTTATTTTATTTGTTTTAGATCTAATATTACTCTATAATGTATAAATATTATGATATTGCATGTGCATCGCACCGGTTATGTACTAGTGGGTGGAGAAAGAGAGGAAAATGAAGGAAGCAATAATTAATGTGTGTCTCGCAGTAAAAATAGTCTTGATGAATCTTAAAAAATCAGGAATCATTTGATAGATTTTTACTGGACATTGGATATTTATTAGTACTTCTAATGACACTACAACATTTATTGCTTCTAGCAACACTTTTTTATTCAACCGGTGTAAACTGTTGTCTAAAGTATATTAGACAACATTTTAAGATTGTTGGCATACAGTATATGTTTTATGTAACACTTTTTTCACAATAGTTAATAAGTGTTCCCTTAACATTAACTGGGAACAGTTACTACGATAGTTCTTGTGTAGCACTTTATAACTCTTCCCTTAACTTCCAATAGGAACAATTTTAAACCATTGCTCTATCAATTATAAGAGGCTACATTTTCACAACTATTACCTTTCACATTAAAGATACCTATTGGCGCTACTTCATTATTTCTTCCCTCCAAAACACTAATTCACTAATTTTGACAAAATTTAAAATAAAAAGAAAAAACACATTCTATTTAGAGAAAACCTCTTTTTACACCAAAAAAAGAGAAAACTTCATTATTTCTCTTTGCTTTGTGGTCACCATCCTCAGTAAAAAAAAAACTTCATTATTTCTCTTTGCTCTCGAAAGAAGCTCTTTTGCTTCATGGTCGCCGTCCGTCGGTGGTCACCGTCCTTTGTTCGGCCAGCTTCCGTTCAGGTAAGGTCTGTCGGTGGTCCGCCATCCTTCTTCTTCCCTAATCGCCGTCTTTTTCTTCTTCTTCCTCCCTAATTGTCGTCCTTCTTCCTCCCTAAGTGGCGATGTCTTTGTTGTTCTATTTTGATTAGGATTTATGGTTTTGTGATTTTGGTTGTCGTCCTTCTTCCTCCCTAATTGAGTTGAATTCTGATAGATTAGATTTATATTTTAATATTTTTTTAAAATTTAGAGTTTTTTTTATTGTTGTGAAATTTTATCATTAAAGTATTTATTTCATCAAATTTAAAATAAAATATCACAATTTCTAATGGGAGATTGTCAATTCATGTTGTCAGGATATACGACCCTTCATTAAAGTATACTTGTCATTTGCTCCACGTAAAATAATCACGTACTTCTGATAGCAAGTTGACAATTTATTTTGTCAGGATATACGACCCTTCATTAAAGTATACTTGTCATTTGCTCCACGTAAAATAATCACTTCTAATAGCAAATTGTGATACTCCTAATTGCAATTTACTATGAGACACAATCAATAAAATATCCTGATTGGCCTAACATTGATAATAATTTGTTTCTTGCTATTATCTTATTTGAGATTCAAATTCTTTTTTTATAATAATTTGCTACATTATCAAATCAATTGAATAATTATTGTTATTATTACATCAACGTAAATCAATCAATGATTGTTTATATAATATAGTTTATATCTAAAGTGATAAATAATAGTAAAGAATAAATTTAAATAACAGTTCATACTATTCTCATTATATATCAATTATAACATGCATATATTTCTATTAATTATATACTTACATGAACTTATTAGTTAGTTATGTAAAGATTAATAAACTCAAATTTACATGACATGTAGTTTAATAAGTTATATAAACCTTAATTTCATTAGCTTTTTAGTTCTCCCTGCTATTTATTAATTTATAAATTTAAAGGATTTAATTGATATACACTGTCAATGTAAAGATTTTTTACACAGACAACCAATTAGAATTTGCCACATAAGCTAAAGTGTTTAACTCTTATCCTAACTACCTTAAAAGTCACACACATCATGATTTCTGATTGGTTGTCAGTGTAAAAAAATTTTACACTGACAGTGTATAGCAATTAAACTCAAATTTAAATACAAAATTTAATAAAATTACTCCAAATTAATTATCTTTAATCCTATGTAAATTAACTTCTCCTATCAATTTTACCTTTAACTATGAAAATTAATTAATTAGAGTAATATACTTCAATTTAATTTTCTTCAAGTGTGTGTATTAATTACCTTCGCTGTCATTGAGTGTCTTTATTGTCTAGCAAATGAAACATGGAGATTATTGTAGTGAAATAGTAAATATGAATTAATTATTGAATAACACAATAAATAAAGTAAAAATAAGAAATGATAATTTTTATTTATATTATATTTAAATTTAAATACGAAATTACATAATTACTTTTGGTATTTACTATTTAATATATGAATTTTATATATATAAACGTTTGAACTATTTAATTAACAATGGAAATATTAATAAATTCAAATTAATTTTTTATTTATCAATTATATTCTATTATCTATTATCTATCTATTTATATATATATATATATATATATATATATATATATATATATATATATACATTCAAGGTTTTATTTTCAAAGCTTACATTCATATTTGTCGCTTCCTAATAGTCCATAAGCCACCTGTCAAGCTATAAGTAATTTGGATTTGGGTGCATTCTTTTTTGAAAATATTTGGTATGTTATTGTCATTTACTACATTTTTGAATTATGACAAATTTTGACATAATACAAAATAATAGGCAAAATATTATTCAGAAGGAAAATTTTCAAATTAATTGATAACGTCTTAGATTATACATGTTAATATTTATTATATTGTTGTTGTTTATACTTTAATACTGATTGAGATGTAAAGAATGAATCATTTTTTTTCCGATCAAGAATGAATCATTTATATAACGTTAAAATGCTGATTGTATAAATTCAGTAATGGATTTAAAATGCTGATTGACCTTGCACCAATTGAAATAAATTTGTAATAATTGTTCTATCATTATTAAAATTTATGATTGTAATAATAATTGTTCTATCGTAATAATTTGTAATAATATATTAATAATAAAGACATTTTCTAAAAATGATTCACTTACAAGGAAAAAAATTAGAATTAAGTCAAATACATTTTCAAGAGAGAATAAAAAAATTATACGATATATAAATATATTTTCTAAAAATGGTTAACTTGCACGGAAAAAGAGTAGAAACAAACCAAATAGATTTTCAAGAGAGAAGAAAAAATAATATGATAGAACAAATTGATTGGCTAAATAGAACAAAAGATACACAAATAAAGTAAAATAGATTAATCAATTCAAATCAAATTGGAAATTGATTTGGAATAGAGCAATTAGTAAATTAATAAATTTGTTTTTAAATTTATCACCAATTGATTCCATCAATAGAACAAAAACATGAAAACAAAATAAAATAATTACGATGAATAAATTCAATTCAAATTGAGATATGATTGAGAATATAACTATTAATCAGTTGATTGAATTAGTTTTTAAATATATCACCAATTGATTGTATCAAATGGCCCAATTTAAGGGAAAATATTGCTTCTATGATAACACTGAATCAAATCAATTAATCAAATTGAATGTCTTAAATCACTTATACAAAATGAGTTCTTTTTATGTTGTTTAGGGAACTTGTGACTATGCATGTCAATTGAAAAGTTAATTTATGGTCAAGATTTATTTTTTATTGTAATGTGTCTTATATCTTTCGTGCATTAAGATAAAGTACAAGGCAATATATCTTTCTTATAATACATTAATAAAAAAATAATATGATAGATAAAAATATGTTCTAAAAATAGCTAACTTGCATGGGAAAAGAGAAGAAATAAATCAAATAGATTTTTAAGAAAGAAGAAAAATAATAATATGATAGATAAATATATTTTATAAAAATGGTTAACTTGCACGAAAAAGAGGAGAAATAAATAATAAAAAATTTCAAATTCTTTATTTGAAAAAAATAAAGATCACCAACATTACCAAGATTACCAATATTGCCAAGATCACCGATATCACCAATATCAGATGCATCAACAAGACTTGGCATAGAATATGAAAACTGATTTGGAGAACTAACATCATCCTCCTTATCCTGATTAGAGTCTTGCGAACCAATACCTTTAAAAGCATCATCCACAACATCACCACTAGGATTTGGAGAAGAAGCTGGATCTTGCTTTTTATTAACATTGGCAGCATCACCCTCATTAATTATCTCCTTAGCAGACTTAGAAACTGGAACATACACATTTTTTTCTTTTGACTGAATCAGATTTTTTGATTCTTTACAACTTTCTCATCTTTCTTCTTGCAATGATCATAAGAATGACCAATAGAGTGGCAGTAATTACAAAAGTAGGGGAGTTTCTCATACTCCAGCCCCACATAGAAAGCATAACCATCTTGTTCTACCATAATTTCTAAAGGAATTTTCCCCGTGAGATCCACATCAACCAAGATTCTTGCATAATGGCCAAAGATTATGTTTCTTGTATTATCATCCAAAGAAATTGGAGTTCCACACCACCTGCAATCTCAAACAAGATTTTAGGCTTCCAATACTCTTGAGGCAATTCATAAATTCTAACCCAAACTTAAACATGAGTTTGTTTCTGATTATTAGGATTGAAATCTGCACACCATTGAGACAACTTCAAAAAACTAGGATTCAAACTCCAAGATCCAACAGTCCAAACGCTTCTCAAATCTTATGGAGATGCAAAAATGAATTCATAGAATCCCATTCCCAACGGAATCATACTCCATTGTCCCAAAGTTTTCCATAACTTGGATAACTTTTCACGCAAATCATTAAACTTGATAGGAGTATTACCTTTGGTTAATAGCAATCTTCCATGCAAATTGTTCTTGCATCCTTCAAGACACTTGCGATATTCATCTTCAGAAATCTTTATAGAAATTGAATCACCTTTGAGGCTAGGCTGTGGCAATTGGCTCAATGGAATTGAGAAAGAATTGTTTAGAGCTTGAGCAAAAGTTTTACTCTAGATAGGTGGAGGAAGTGGAGAAGAAGGTGGAGGACGGGATTGATAATACGGAGATAAGAGAATTCTCCATGGACAAAGAGAAGGTTTGCTTGTGGCCGAAGTCATTCAAGCAATAAATGATTAACTTGCACGGAAAAAAGTAAAAATAAATCAAGTAGATTTTTAAGAGAGAAGGTTTATAAATCAAATAGATTACAAAAAACATCATAATTAAAATTATATGAAGATCTATGTTTGATAATTTATATAACAACATTTTCAAAGATTTCTACATAATTAACCTTATAATAAATCAACAAGTTTTTTGTATATAGTTCACTGCAAAAAAAAAAAAATTTAAACTAAAAACGTGAAATCACCAATTACATATTTTTCGATAAAATCCTAAAAAAATAACATATTCTCCGTGCATGGCACTAGTCTATACACTAGTTAATAACATTCTCAAATGTTACAAAAAATACATTTAACGACATTTTTAATATTTAGCTACATTTATAAATGTGTTGTTATATACAAGATAAATGCTATCAAAAGAATATATTATAACATTTATAAATGTTGCCAAAAAAATTTTGCGACATGGACTTTATATGACACTTGCTAAAATGTTACTTATGTTAATATGTAATTTTTTTAAATGTAGCTAAAATCATAAAGTGATATTATTACTTACATCACTTAATAAGTTCCTTTCATTAAGTTTCTCAAAATCTCGTCAATAAATTCCATAGTAGCGTGGAGGCTCTTGCACAACATCAAGATATCTTCAGAATACCACTTAAATATTATAAAGCATCACATGTAATAATACAACTCACTCCTATTTCTCAATTCTACCCCTCTCACAATTACGTAAATGTTTGTTTGTTTTAGATTCTTCGTCATAGAATCACGTTATAAAATCATATTGGACAAAAGCTCATTTCACATAGCTTTGAAAAAAAGCGCAGCCATATTTTTCTCACTTTTACGGTGAGAATAATCTCAATTAAACAAACTCTAAGATAGTAATGCATTGATAAATTATACAATTAAGAGTTTAGATATTGTACATTCTTAAAATTTTATGGGTTAGAAATAAATAAATAAATAAATAAAATAAATGTAAAATGATAAAAAAAAATTAAATTTAAATAGCTCTAATATTTATTTGGGGAGAAATGGGAAATGTGATTATGAAATATGTGATTGCAAAATATATTAAATTGAAAAAATATAAAAACATCCACAATACATCGTGGAATATGCTAAATCAAAATAATATAAAGAATGATTTAATTAGACATATAAAAATAAAATGGCATAAAAGTGGCTAGCACATCTAAGATATAAAAATATGAAAAATAAAATAGATGTAGTGAAGCCTCACAGCTACTTGGAGGAGAGTAAGTCAAAAGAATATTTCTGACCCTCATTCCATACATTCAGAGATTTTTTATATTTACGCATTCCTTTAATTTATGATCAAGATTTGATGTAATTATTTTTACAATAACTTATTTGTCTATACAAAAATGAATCTATGGTCAGGATCTCATACAGTAAAAAAAAGACTATAGAAAATCCACTTCCAAATATCTTATCTTTAATTAAGAGTGTAAATCAAATTTAATATATAGGAAACAATTTTTTATAAGACCTTTTAAGTAACTTTTTTACCTAGTTAAACTAATTTAATGAATAGATAATAAAAAAATAAATTATATTATTAAAAACTTCTACATCTACCGTCAATCTTAATATTTGTACATGGTAGCCCCTAATATAATTTTTTGTTTTCATTTATATTTACAATAAAAATAATCTACAAAATAACTAAAATAATATAATACTAAAATTAATTTATTAAATAATTAAGATAATTTTTACAAGATTCATTAGAGAATATATATAATTACTCCATAACATTTTTTAGAAATTGTCGTCCTAAAAAGGAAAAGGAGTTAAATAACAAAAAATAAATGATAGGCAAATTTTATAGTAATAATAGGAATTGAATTGTAGATTAGAAAATACAAAAATAAAATAAATATTTAAAAAAAATTGCTTGATGTAAGCGATACCACATGATTGAATGAGAACGAGAAAATTTGTGAAGAATGACTCGTGTTCCAGAGTAAAGATGTAACGGTTCAGACTGCTTTCATGATTGCTGACTGTCCCCATAAACCAACACGAGTATTTTATACGTGCTTTATCATCACTTACACGCTTTCTGAGAAACTTTCCAGAAGGTCACCCATCCCACAATTACTCCAAGTCAAGCATGCTTAATTATGGAGTTCTTATGTTTTGGACTCCCGAAGAGAAGATGCATCTTATTGATAAAGGTAGTAAAATCAATTCCTTTAAGCCTTCCTCTTATTGGTATAGGTAGTACAAATCAATTCCTTTAAGCCTTCCTCAATTGTACAGTCCTATATCTATACAGTCTCAGGATCCCTCTCATTCCGATGTGAATAGGTTCATAGAAGCCTGTCAGGAGCCGCTTCTTGTCCATGCCACATGTACCGGCGATCACTCCCCGCCTCGTCAGCCCCGGGTGTTACAAAAGACTTTAATTTAATGTATATGAGTTGATTTAAAAATAAATCAGATTAAAATTGGTTAGACTTTTCCTCCAAAATTGATACAATCTAATATGTAAATATCCTATTTCTTTTGGGTCACACTTGTTTATTAATATTAATAATAATAATTCATTCTTTCTTTAAAAATTAAAACATGTGATCAAATGTAAATTAGATTGAGTTTAATTTTAATAGATTGTCTTTAATTTTGATACATTGTCAATGTAAATTTTTGATGCTATCAATTATAAACATATCACCCAATGTGTGACTTTAAAGGTAATTAACGTAAAAGTTAAACATTTTTAATGATGTGACAATATATGATTGATTGATAGTATAAAAATATTTACACTTACGATACATTATAATTTAGTTAAATTTAGAAGATTTAGATGATAAAGTTTTAAAAGAGATTGTATCCAAATCTCAAATCTTGCCTTGCAAAAGTGAAAGGAAAACTCTTAACAATCTACCTATCTATTCTACTATAACAAATAAATTTTATTATTTTATTATTATAATAAAATTAGGTTCTCTCGTATAAGTGTCACAATTTTAGGACTTCTCTTTCCCGCTCAAAAAATTCTCGACACTTCTAGAAGCTTCTTTCTTCGAAACGAAAATTTCTCTTTCATACGTACTCCTTTTTCAAACCCTTATCTCTTCTCTTTTTATTATTATAATAAAATTTGATTCTCTTGTACAAGTGTCACAATTTTAGCACTTATCTTTCCCGCTCAAAAATTCTCGATGCTTCTAGAACCTTCCTTCTTCAAAACGAAAAATTCTCTTCCATACGTACTCCTTTTTCAAACCCTTATCTTTTCCCTTTTATCCTCTATTTAAAGAAGTCTTGAAAATGAAATTGATGTAAATTTCTCCTCTCTCATACCTTCTCTCTTCTCTTCTGAGAACCTTCATTCTTGAAAATGAAAGTTTCTATAAAATTTCTTCTTTTTCATACCTTCTTTCTCCTCCTCTTTCGTTTGCTTTCTCTTGTAACACGTACAGGGACCAGTGCACCCACTTGCTGCTCCCTCAGGGGTAAAAAGACTACCTTTTTATAGATTCTTCTCTTGATTTCTTTCAAATTCTTTATTTTCAAGTTTCTTTGTTGTTGATTCATCTTCCTCATTTTTTCTCTTTCTTCTCTAATTTTTTGTAGTTATTGCATTTACACACATATACAAAAGAAGCGTGTTTTTTATTTATAAGATCGAAGGAGTGTAAAGGGGGGAAATTGGAACTTTCTCATGTTGGGTGGGCAGCCTGCTATGTGTTTGTTGAAGGAGTCCCATCACGTAAGGATCTGAACTATTCTTCTATATTTCATTTTTTGTACAAAACCACCGTTTCCACTCTTTTTCAGCCTGCACCTCCCTCGGGTATGCACCTCTCTCTCTCTTTTTTCCTTTAGGGTTTGCACAATTGTCATCCTATCTCTCTCTCTCTCTCTCTCTCTTTCTCTCTCTCTCTCTTTTCCTCTTTCTCTCTCTTTCTCCCTCATTCGGTTTCCACTCGTCGCTGCCAGGTTCTCACTCTGACCTTCTCTTCTCCTCCGATCCTCCACCGTGTTCCTCCATCGCGTCTCCTTGCTTAGGTAAACACCTTTGTAATTCTGACTTTTGGGTAATGTTCTTTGATTTTTATTTGATTTTTGGATAATGTTCTTTGATTTTTGGGTAATGTTCTTTGATTTTTCCTTGCTTTTAGGGTAATGTTTCTTCGATTTTTTATGATTGTCATTTTTTGTTTGTCCGTCAATCTACATTTTAAGAGGAGGAAATAAATGAGGAAAGGATTTGATATTTGAGAAGCTTGGAGCTGCTCTTCAAGAGTTCCAGAACCACACACCCTTTTCTCTCTCAACTACCCTTGTTCAAAACTCCCTCTCTCTACTTCACATTCTTAGTTGTGTATCTTCATTAGTGTTGAAGAATATGTGAAAAGGCCTTTTGTTATTTTGCACGTTATTTTTAGTGTAACAAGTTCATTTCCATCTTACAAATTAAAGCTTTCTCTAATACTTTTCCCTATGAGGAGCAGAATAAATGCAAGAATGAAGAAAATCATAATCTTGGAGTTGCCAAATTTTCAAGGAGAAATGTGAGCCATTTGGGTTGTCATTAATGCTAAAATGTGAGAGAATTATTGTAAAAGGCCATTAACAATACAAACTAGACGTGAACGACCAATAATTGTTTAGGTAACAATTATGATCACTTTCATGTTTTCGCCCTTTTCCTTCCCAAGCTTAGTTTGCACTTACAGTAGCATTTTGCTCCTCTGATGGTGTCATTTCAACATTTTGTTTGACTTCTTATGTTAGATTCGTTCTACTTGAGGGCAAGAAGTACCCAAAGTTCCTTCTAGTTATCCCTAGTATGCTATCAGCAAACAAGGATGTGATTTTCTTAGTTTGGTTTGCAAGGACATCAACAATGGTCAAGAAGATGTAAGCATTCCTATTATCAATGAGTATGATATCCCCCTATTGCACGTGCTAGTAAGTATAATCCTCAAGTTGTACTAATTGTTCAGGAGCAAGTTCTGCTTGAGGATATGAATGAGTAACAATAGTTCTTCAATATCATTGCAGTTTCCTTTGCATATTTCCATTTCAACATTTCAAATATGTAAATATATAGTTGGTTGGCTAGAACAATTGGATTTTATTTTATATCTATTTAAGATAACAATCTAGTTCCACTTTTATAATCCTCTATGATTTTTTAGCTTGCTCTCTTATTTTATTTGATGAAGTGTTGATTATCAAATTTCTCACTTGGAGTTAGCGTAATTTTACAAAATTTCAGACTTTACAACAAACATAAAATTTCTTCAAACTTCAATAAATGTGAAGATTCCATCTAGAGCGTGTAAGGGAAGTTGCACAAGGACAAAGACTTGTGCTTGTATTAACCTAAATGGCTCATCTGCATATGATTCTCGAAATGGTGGTAGGCGGTATTTTAGTTTTAGGTTTTATTTTGTTCTCTGTTTATATAGTACAATTTTCTTCCTATGGAAGAAAAAGAAAATCAAAGACCTATCTCGAGTAAATAACTAAATTAGCTATAACTTTAGATAATATGATCAAGTTCTTGGTCATTTTTAAGCTTTTGTATCTTGAAGTTGAATCTTTGAAATCTAAATATTCTTGCATTTTCCCTCTTCTTGCATTTCATAATTTGGGGCCATGATTTAATATTTTATTAAGTTATGTGTTTTTCTTGCTTGACATGTGTTATGTTGCTGAATTTCTTAAGTTCGTATTATTTCAAAGGATGTGTTGATGCTATGAACAAATTTCCATGCAGAAGTTGTTATACTTTAGTAATATTTTGTGAAACTTATTATATATTGAATAAAGGTGGAGATTAAGTTATCATAATTATTAAAACTACAGAGTATGCATGTCATATTTGAAGATCAAAAACGTTAATATCCTAAGCTTAATAAGAGGAAACAGGAATATTGTGTATTTTAAATTTTGAATAATCTTGATAGGGTTATTAGGATTACTTTTAAAGAAACTATATATATATATATATATATATATATATATATATATATATATATATATATATATATATATATATATATATATATATAAAGAAGTAGCAAAATATATGTCTTAAAGGAATAAGCAAAAACAACCATTGCTGGAATAATCTCACTATTTCAAATGTAGCTTTAATCCTTTCTACTTTTAACTTTTAACTTTTATCTTTCTTTTGGGGAGGACTTGTAATCTTTGTTTACAACCATTCAAATAACACCTTATTCATATTCAGATTGATTGCCCGCAAAGATGTTGTTTTTGAGTGTGGCCTAAGCTGTGGATGTGGAACTTATTGTGGTAATAGAGTTACTCAGAAAGAAATAAAACATCGTCTTGTGGTCATTCATCCTAACTGTTGCACCTTTCCATCATAAATGTGTGGACATATATTTAATATATCCTTAATGTCATTTTCTTTGAGCAGGTTTATCGCATGCTGACAAAGGTTGGGACGTAAGAACATTAGACAACATTTCTGACGGTGCACTAGTTTGTGAGTATATTGGTGTGCTTAGTAAAAGTGACGAGTTGGAAAACGTCACAAATAATGAATACATATTCAATATAGATTGCAAGCCAAACAATGGAACAGAGGGAAGGGAGGTAAGGATAAAATTATTCTTTTATTGGAATTTTAATTTTTTCTAATGATATATCTTTTCTCCCTAAATGTTTGGGATTGATTAGTTATTAGTTATTATTTATTAATATTGTAATTTAGTTTCCTACTTACATAAACTACATTGTTTTATATTCTAGTTAGAAGTTGAAATGCCCTTGATTATAATTAAAATGGCAAATAACTATAGTGTATCCTTGTCAAAGGAAATGTCGAAGAAGGATACACTATAGTTATTTTCCATTTTAATTATAATCAAAGGCATTTCAACCCCTAATTAAAATATACAACAATGCAATTTATGTAAGTAGAAAACTAAGTTACGATATTAATAAATAATAACTACTCAATCCTAAACATTAAGGCAGAAAAGATATGTCATTCGAAAAATTAAAGTAAAATTCTAATAAAAGAATAGTTTTATCCATACCTCCCTTCCCTCTGTTCCATTGTTTGGCTTGCAATCTATATCGGATATGTATTCATTATTTGTGACGTTTTCCAACTCGTCACTTCTACTAAGCACACCAATATACTTACAAATTGTTGCACCAACGGGAATGTTGTCTAATGTTTTTACACCCCAACCTTTGTCAGCGTGTGATAAACTTGTTCAAAGGAAATAGCATTAAGGATCTGTACATATATATCCACACATTTATGATGGAAAGATGTAAAAGTTAGGATGAATGACTTCAAGACGATGTTTTATTCCCTTCTGAGTAACTCTATTACCACAATCAGGTCCACATCCACAGCTTGGCCCACACTAAAAAACAACATCTTTGCGGGCAATCAATCTAAATATGAATAAGGTGTTAAAGGACTAACAGTATTTGAAAATCAAATACACCTGAAGATCTTATTTGAATGGTTTTAAATAAAGATTACAAGTCCTCCCCAAAAGAAAGATAAAAGTTAAAAGTAGAAAGGATTAAAGCTCTATTTCAAAGAGTGAGATTATTCCAACAATGGCTGTTTTTGCTTATTCCTTTAAGACATATATTTTGCTACTTCCGTATATCAGTTTCTTTAAAAAGAATCCTAATAACCCTACCAACATTATTCAAAATTTATAATACACAATATTCAAATTTCCTCTTATTAAGCTTAGGATATTAATGTTTTCAATCTTCAAATGTGACATACATGTTCTATAGTTTTAATATTTATAATAAATTAATCTCCACTATTATTCCATATACAAAAAGTTTCACAAAATATTACTAAACTGTAACAACTTCTGCATTGAAATTTGTTCATAGCATCAACACATCCTTTGCAATAATATAGACTTACGACATTCAACAACATATTACATGTCAAGCAAGGAAAACACATAACTTAATAAAATACTAAATCTGCCACCAAAAAAAAAAAAATACTAAATCATGCCCCAAGTTATAAAATGCAAGAAGAGGGAAAATGCAAGAATATTTAGATTTCAAATATTCAACTTCAAGGTACAAAAGCCTAAAAATCAGCAAGAACTTTGTCATATTAGCTAAAGTTGTAGTTAATTAGTAATTTACTCGAGGTAGGTCTTTCATTTTCTCTATCTTCCATAGCAAGAAAAGTGAACTATATATATAAACACAGAACAAAATAAAATCCAAAACTCAAATATCACAAGCTATCATTCCGAGAATCATATGCAGATGAGCCATTTAGGTTAATACAAGCACAAGTCCTTGTCCTTGTGCAACTTCCCTTACACCTACATCCATTGGCTCTGGATGGAATCTTCACATTCTTTGAAATTTGAAGAGATTTTATGTATGTAAAGCCTGAAATTTTGAAACATTACGCCAACTCCAAGTTTGCGAATCGATAAACAGCACTTCATCAAATAAAATAAGAGAGCAAGCTAAAAAAACCATAGAAGATTGTAAAAGTGAAAATAGATTGTTATCTTAAATAGATATAAAATAAAATTCAATTGTTCTAGCCAACTAACTATATATTTACATATTTGAAATATGCAAAGGAAACTGCAATGATATTGAAGAACTATTGTTACCCATTCATATCCTCAACTAGAACTTGCTCTTGAACAATTAGTACAACTTGAGGATTATACTTACTAGCGGGTGCAATAGGGGGACATCATACTCATTGATAATAGGAATGCTTACATCTTCATGACCATTGTTGATGTCCTTGCAAACCAAACTAAGAAAATCACATCCTTGTTTGCTGATAGCATACCATGGATAACCAGAAGGAACTTTGGGTACTTGTTGCCCTCGAGCAGAACGAATCTAACATAAGAAGTCAAACAAAATGTTAAAATGACACTATCAGAGGAGCAAAATGCTAGTGTAAGTGCAAATTAAGCTAGGGTAGGTAATGAGGGGAAGCATGAAAGTGTTCATAATTGTTACCTTAACAATTATTTGTTATCCATGTCTAGTTTGGATTGTTAATGGTCCTTTACCTTAATTCTCTCACATTTTAGCATTAATGACAACCCAAAAGGCTTACCTTTCTCCTTGAAAATTCGGTAGCTCCCAAATTGTTATTTTCTTCATTCTTACATTTATTCCACTCCTCCTGTAGAAAAGGATTAGAGAAATCTTTAATTTGTAAGATGGAAATGAACTTGTTACACTGAAAATAACGGGCAAAATAAGAAAAAGGCCTTTTCACATATTCTCCAACATTATTGAAGATACACAGCTGAGAACGTGAAGCAGAGAGAGGGACGTTAGCACAGGGGAAGTTGAGAGTGTGTGTGTGGGGTTCTGGAACTCTTGAAGAACTGCTCCAAGCTTCTCATGTTAGATATTTTCTGTAGGTTCTTTATGCGGAAGAGTTAAATCTATAGGCATACATCCTAGAGCATATTTATCACATAGCCTAGGATCAACATCATGCCAGATTACTAGGATTCATTATTACCTGGATCCATATCGATTCCTGAACTAAGCGTTCTTCAGAGAATGAACTTGATCACCAACCTTTTCAAACGGAGGACGGCAATCCTGAAACGCAGAGAGGGGAAGAGAAAATAGGGCAGGTAATAAACACCCGTTGGCTTGTGGTTCTTCCTCAGCCGGGACTCCTTACGCCTTAGTCGCTCTTCAGATGGGGAGAAGAGGCGGTATGCCATATTGTCCGATGTATTGGGGACCATAGCCTATATATAGGGCGATGGCCAATTAGGGTTCCCATTATTCCGAAATGGGCCATCAATGACATCCACTCATATTTAGCCCATATCAATTAACTAATTTATTATCAAATCAGAAATTTAGTTAGCCTTATCACTTAATTTGACCACATATCAATTAAGGCTCCTAATTGATAAATAGCTAATATAATTAATTGACGATATCTGCCCACATTATGACATTGGAATATTATTAATTACAAAATATTCCAACAATCTCCCACTTGGGCAATATATCGTAATAATTATATCATAATTCTTTAGGCGCGCATCCGAATGCTTTTTATCATTAAATTTCCCCTTTACAATCTGGTCCTGCACCTCATACATCAATAATAGGACCATCGCGACTGTCGTCACTAACGTCTATTGTGACTGAACCCCGACGACCACCACATCAATGCACTTGATGACATAGATCGATATGGATGAGTGGCATGAAAATTTCATACCATGTGATCTCTGAATCATGCCTATTTCCAACTGGTCCAACTTAAGTCTTTAGTGCGATCAATTTTGCAATTTTGCAAACCAAAGTCCTTAATGTGTAAATAAATTTTACACACAACAAGATACAAACAAGTTCATAATGAACTTATAAACATAACCTTATTTCTGCAGAAAATCTGAAATAACATAAGGTTTGTATCTCAAACATAAAATACAAATAGAGACTCCTACTAAACTAAGGCATCCTTAGTGACAACACTCATATGAGCAACATGCTCGTGAAAAAACCTTAGATTTCAAGCCTTTAGTTAGTGGATCTGCTAGCATAGAATTTGTCCCTATGTGTTCTACAAAAAAACTATTTTTCCTGAACTCATTCCTTAACTACAAGGTACTTGATGCTGATAAACTTCGACTATGTAGAACTCATGTTGCTGTTGAAGTACAATAATACCGACTTGTTTGTCACAACATGACTTGAGTGGTATTTCAATACCTTTTACTATATGCAACCAAGTGACAAAAAAAACTTCAGCCATATCCCGTAGTTGGATGCCTACTATCTTGGCATCCTGTAAAATCGGAGTCAGAGTTCCTCATGATCTCTAAACTGTCAGATCTCCGATATGTGAGCATTTGCTCTTTTGTTCTCTTTAAGTATCGCACATTCATTATGATTGCTTTTCCAATAATCCTTGAATTGCTCAAGTATCTGCCTTATAATCCTACTATGTACGCTATTTCCGGATGCGCACAAACCTGAACATACATCAGACTTCCCAAAACCATAGCATAGGGAATATTCTGCATTTCCTGAATTTCCAGATTTTTTTCATAGGGGCATTTAATTGAGACTAAAATGTCTCCCATAGTGACCGGGATATCTCCTGCTTTACTATCTTTCATGTCGAACTTATCCAAAACTATATCGATATAGCTCTTTTGTGATAACCCAAAGATACCTCGAGAATGGTCTTTAAGTATCGAATTCCTAAGACAAAAGAAGCGTCCCCAAGACCTTTCATTACAAAATTCTTTGTTAGAAATTTCTTGGTTTCGCGCTATAAGCTTATATTGTTCTTGGCTAGCATAATATCAACATATAATATCAGAAATATGAGTTTACTCCCACTGAACTTGTGATACCCACAGTTGTCCTCGATATTCATCTCGAAAACCAAATGAGACAATCACTTGATGGGACTTGTGGTATCACTAACGAGATGCCTTCCTTAGCCCATAGATAGATTCCGTCAATTTTCAAATCATATTCTCTGTGTCTTTCGACACAAAGTTTCCCGGATTGCATTATATACATTTGTTTCATCAATGTTGCCATTGAGAAACTCCGTCTTAACATCCATCTTGTGAAGATCCAAATCATAATGAGCAACGAGAGCCATGATTGTCCTTAAAAGAGTCAATCAATGATACTGAAGAGAATGTCTCTTTACAAGCAATCCTTTCTTTTGAGTGTAGCCTTTTGCCACCAGACAAACTTTATACCTCTCCATATTACCCTTTGAAACCTTCAGACAATAGGATAAGTTTCAAACCTTATTGTCTAGCTTGAGCTTGTACTCATACCTTCAATCCACTTTTCCAAATAAAAACGTCATATGGTTTGATGAGAGTTGATAGAATCACCTTCCATTATACCATTTATCTTATGTTCTTGGAGAAATACTATATAATTATCCAAAGTAGTATTCATCCTTTCTTTAGTGGATCATGGCTAAGGCATCGGCTCCTGATGCTCTAGCTCTTGAGGATGTTGAGTTTGACCTTCAGGAATAATTTCCTTATTTTGAATGAGAAGAATAACAACAATATACTCACAAGGATCCAAATTTGCTACACCAATAGACACCAATAGCAACTGTATGAATTGGTTCAGGGATTAGAACCAATTCTTCCTCAAAGATAATGTCTCTAATCTTATCTCCCCCAAACTCAATATCCTCAAAGAACTAGCCAGTTCCTGTATCAAGATTTCTTTAATTTGGGATTAAAAAAATTCACATACCACTTTGACCTTTCAGAGTATCAATAAAATTGCCGCTCACTATTTGGGGGAATCCAATTTCCTTCGCGAGGCTTCTAAGGCCTTGCCTTAGTTGGATGTTCCCATACTTGAAATTGATTAGTCGGTTGTTTTAGTTGGTACTTTGTTCAGCATTTAAGCTGCAATCTTTAGTGTTACTTCCATAGTGACTCTGATAAAGTAGAATGACTAATCATACTCCTCACCATACCTTTAAAAGTCATTACTAGGACTTAACTGTATTCTTGATAGCCATATTCTGATCTATTTAAATTTAATGCATTTAATACAAACAATAAAATGTATAAGGCCAATGGAATCTAGGATTCCTTTATACAAGTTGCTCAACTCTATTTGTAGAGATGTGCCCTAAATGTTTGTGTCATAGTGCTCCTTGATTTCACTATCAACTTTACGCTTAGTGGTGTACGATTCCTCACTCAATGTTTTGCCACAAGAGGTCTCAATACCAAGCAATTATAACTTGTACCGCCCATAGCTTAATTGGTTCCTACAATATTTGAATTTAAAAATAAATTGAATTCATTGTTTCACAATGAACAAAATTATCCCGATTTGTTCAATAAGAAACCAAAACTAAATTTCATCTACATGATGACTAAATCAAAATATCTTTTAATTTCAAATATTAGCCAGTAACAACAATCTGAAATGTCAATAGCCTTATCCTTTACTGACTTGGTCAACTCCAGTATAGATGCATCTTTCAGCATCACTTGACCTTCATCAGTTCAGATAATCCTTTATAGGCATGTCAAATATGATATTTGAGACATTTCTTCTTTAGATACCCGATATCCTTATAAAAGAAATAATTGTTGCCCTAGTTATTTCGTAACATTATTTCTTTTGTGACGGGCCCTTAGCAGCTTTATCCTCAGTTTTCTTTTTGGTAACCTTTATTCTTAGAGGTATTTGTCAAATGAGCACTATTTATCGTCTCTTGCTTTATTGTTTCTTTTCTTGCACACGTTATGAAATGAATCCATTCAGATATCATTTCTCTTTATAACAGCTATAAGCTGACTTAAACTGACCGAATTGTGCATGAAGGAATACCAAATGCTAAATGCATGGGCAAGTCGTTAAACAGCCCACGTTTTAGCGCTTTAAGTTTATGAGCAAGATTGGACATTCCCATAATGTGCTCCTTACATTTCCTTTGTCTTTATACTTAATGAAATTCTAGCTCTCCAATGAGTGCTTGTTTTCGTCTTTATTGCTTTTAGAAAGCACTTTTAATTTCAGCAAGGAAATCCCTGGTATTACTTATGCCATCCAAAATAATACCCCTAAAGATCTCTAGAATATCATCCTTTATGATAATAAGACCCATGCAACTGGAGCGGACCCACTTCCTATACTTGATCCTCTCTTTTGAGAAACTGGATTGTGTGAGAAAATGTGGTTTTCTCCATCTTTATGCAAGATCTACAACCGAGAACAATCTTAATGTTCTCCTTTCAATCCCAAAAATTAGTCAGAACTTTTGAGAATTGAAATTGAGTTAAATCAGCAGATACATAAGCAATATTAGCTTAAAGAGAACATAAGTACCGTAAAGAAACTCACCAAAATACCCCGTGCACCATTAATATTAAGTCTTTGGACAATAACATTAATTGTTAGTGATATTTTATTGTAATGATTAAACACTGGTGATAATTTCTGTCAAACAACAGCTATCTTTGGATACTCTATTATTCACATGAAAAAGATCTTTATAATCACTATGTGTTTACCATCACAGGTGTGAATGCAACCCTGCCAAATATTAACCTTCCTTTGGGCCGATTAATATTCGTATGGATGTACACCCACATAAACTTTAGTATTTATTTTGAGTGGTTTTCACTAGAGAGGTCACCTTGGCGACTTTATGCTTTAATTGACTCACTCAAAATCCAAATTGGTAAATTGAAGACCCAAACAAGATACCAAGCGCACCATCAATTCCCAATCTTCGGATTATAAGAATTAACTGCTAGTGGTACTCTCAACGCAATGATCAAATATTGGTGATAAGTATTGTCAAATAATGATCACCTTCGGGCATCCCATTATCCACATAGAAAATAATTTATAATCATCACACATTTACCATCACAGGTATGTAATTATCCGGCCAAGTTGTGCCTTCCTTCAGGCCGACAACAACTCGCATTAATAATTCCATACTACATCTTTTGTAAATCCAATTGAATCAAATTTACGCAACAGAGGTTAGTTCGGCAACATGTTGTTTCAACCAGCATAACCAAAATTACCAGACAATTTTAATAAAATGGGGGTCCCAAATTTCCCTTTTCACACTAAAAAACCTGAAAACCCGAATGCTTAGTGTGAAATGAATCTTTTTAAAAAAAAGATTATTCTAATATGTGAACTTTCCGAATAGATGGTTCTATAGTTCTAATTTGGTCCTTGGAGTCTAGACCCATTTCGAAATATTGTCCACAACCATAGGTAAACTATTAGAAGTGGCAATATCCTCGAAACGAATCACTCTAAGTTAGGTCTTCGTAATAATCGAACAGGAAGTACATCCAAAATGGCTACCACTACTCAACCTCTTCCCTATCTCAAGTTGCACTCGGGCTTGGATATAGGGTCTCGCTCATAAGTGTGTGAAAAAAGTGTAGGTTATACCCATACGTATATGCTACTGTAAAAAAAAAAAAAAAAAAAAAAAAACTGAAGTTGCAAGCATGAACTCAAGAAGCCATATATAGCCGCTAGATCCGTATAAGGATCCCTTCATCGATTAGGAATCAAAGTTTGCAATATACCTGGATCGCAATTCTTATATATATATATTGATGACATCCCCAATTGAAAAAGAAAACATGAACTTAGGAACAACAATTCTTGATCAAATCGACAAAAAAATTCACGTAAATATGTATTGATGACATCGCAATCAATGCTATTTACCAGGTATATGGCAACACAATCCGTAAAGCATCTTAACATCAGATGAATAAGATATTCCCAAATCCTAATAACCTAACAATGATGATTACTCTGATATCACTTGTTAGATATTTTCTTTAGGTTCTTTATGCAGAAGCGTTAAATCTATAGGCATACATCCTAGGACACATTTATCACATAGCCTAGGATCAACATCATGCCAGATTACTAGGATTCATTATTACCTGGATCCATAGCGATTCCTAAACTAAGCGTTCTTCAGAGAATGAACTTGATCACCAACCTTTGCAAATGGAGGACGGCAATCCTGAAACGCAGAGAGGGGAAGCGAAAATAGGGACAGGTAATAAACACCCGTTGGCTTGTGGTTCTTCCTCAACCGGGACTTCTTATGCCTTAGTCGCTCTTCAGATGGGGAGAAGAGGCGTTATGCCATATTGTCCGGTGTATTGGGAACCATAGCCTATATATAGGGTGATGGCCACTTAGGATTCCCATTATTCTGAAATGGGCCATCAATGGCATCCACTCATATTTAGCCCATATCAATTAACTAATTTATTATCAAATCAGAAATTTAATTAGTCTTATCACTTAATTTGACCACATATCAATTAAGGCTCCTAATTGATAAATAGCTAATATAATTAATTGACGATATCTGCACACATTATGACATTAGAATATAATTAATTACAGAATATTCCAACATCTCAATCATCAATTCTTTTCCTCATTCACTTCTTCCTCTAAAAATGTAGATTGATAGGCTAAAAAAAATGACAAACATACAAAATCAAAGAACATTGCCCCAAAAGCAAAGAAAAATCAAAGAACATTATCCAAAAATCAAACAAAAGTCAAAGAACATTACCCAAAAATCAGAAAGGCAAAGGTGTTTACCTGAGCAGGGAGATGCGGTGGAGGAACATGGTGGAGGATTGAAGCAGAGAGGGAGCAGAAGAGAAGGCCGGAGTGAGAACCCTGTAGTGATGAGTGGGAACCGAATGAGACAGAGAAGATAAGGTGACAATTGTGAAAACCCTAAAGGAAAAAAGATAGAAAGGTACATACCTGAGGGAGGTGTTGGCCGAAAGAGAGTGGAAACGGTGGCCCGCAACGGTGGTTCTCGTTCTCCGGCAGTAAGCAAGAAGCACTCGGCTGTGGCGATCTTTCTTCGGTTGTTTTGTGGTGACTGAGTGAGGAAGGGTGGGTTAACGAAAACTGGAAACAGGGAGAATGAGAATGGGAGTAGAGGTAAAAGGTTTCTGAATATTTGCAACGTGAAAATGAAAAAGTGAAAGAAGGTGACGAGACTTGCGATTTTGTTAGTGTTTTAGATTTTGGGATCGATTTATCGGTCTCCAATTCCGTCTCGGTTAATAAAAAAAAAATAGTTTAGCCACCGAAATAAGAGTGGTCACTAGGAAAGAGCCGTTGGGTGGTCGCTTGATCGGTCCCTAAATGAGTCAGCAACTTTGACTTTTTTCAATTTTCAGCTTAGGGACCGAATTGTAGACGGATTCCTTTGAGACCACTTAAATCGGTCCCTAATTCGGTTTCCTCATAGATACCAATGACCAAATTCTTAAAAGCATCGATTCAGTCCCTAAAATGGTCCCTATTAATGACCGATTGGAATCGGTCTCTAAACGGCTCTTTTTTGTAGTGTATGTGAATTTTGTTGGGATGGCTGTTATCTTGTTACCTAAATATTTGCTGAAGTAATGCTTCAAAAATTTGGCCTGAAAATAGCTTATGGTACTGCTACGTGTTTCATTAATTTTATACTAATCATGTTTTTAAGTCTGTTTGTACTATAGATTTAAGTCTATCCTTTTGTTAACTTATACTTAATTTCTTGTTGGTAAGTTATGTTTTCTATTACGTGTATGTTCTAGTTGTCTCATTATATCGTTTTTCTCACATGCTGCCTGTGGAATGAATTAGTTGTTCCTGCGTAGGATTGAAGTTCAATAATTCATGAACATTTGAAAATGTTCAGTTATTGCCAATTGTTGTGATCACAAAAGGCCTAGTCCATGGCTAATGTTTGCATGCTGAGGTTTGTTAGCCTAACGTAACGAGAGTTTTTACGAACCTAAAACTCGAGACTGCTTAGGTACTATTCATGTATTAATTGTGTTGATAATTTTGAATTCTGTCAAAGTACCGATTCAAGACGTTTGTGGCATATTTTTTAACCAGTTGATTTCTTCTGATATATACTGGCTACTGGCTAGCAGTAAGAAAATTAAAGTATAAAAAAACTCAACCCCTCTTTATTATAAATAAATTATGCTACATTATTTTAATTATTTGGGTATTTGGTAAAAAAATCTTTTGGATATGTCAGTATTGTGTGTGTTATGTTGTATTGGGAAAAACCTAAGTCTTACATTGACTATAATTAGTGCCTAATAAGAGTTTACAAGACTTAGACAATCCTCACCTCTTGAGCTAGCTTTTGTGATTGAGTTAGGCCCAAACCCAAAATTCTAAGATGGTATCAAAGCCTATTCGAGATCCGTTGGACCACCCACAGATATCCAGTCTTGCAAGCTTCATGCTCCGGATGCCTTTCCTAGGATTGAAGGGGTTTGTTGAGAGTCTCACATTGGATAGTGATATGACCTGAATAGTGCTTACAAGTGGGGGGTAACCCTCACCTCATGAGCTAGCTTTTGGGGTTGAGTTAGGCCCAAACCCAAATTCTAATATGGCAACCCTCAACCTATGAGCTAACTTTTATAGTTGAGTTAGGCCTAAACCCAAAATCTAATATGATATCAAAATTATCCTAGATTCATTGGTCCATCCACCATATTATCCACGCACCAAGCCCAATAGTGTTGGGCGTAAGGGGTGTATTGGGAAAAACCCAAGTCCCACATTAACTAGAGTTAGTGCCTAATAAGAGTTTATAAGGCTTGGACAATCCTCACCTCTTGAGCTAGCTTTTGGGGTTGAGTTAGGCCCAAATCCAAAATTCTAAGATGTTGTCCAATTGAAAGAAAGTGGGAGGAAAGAAAGTGAAAGGAAAGAAAAAGAGTAGAAAATGAGATGATTATTTAGTTGTTTGATAGGAGAGAATGAAAGGAAAGAAAACTAAAAAAAATTTCTCATCTTGTTTGATTGTGTAGAAAGTGAGAGGAAAGAAAAAAAACATTTTTTTAAAATGACATAATACCCTTAAGTAAAAATAGGATGTAATAAATAGGTAAGGGTGTTTACGTCTTTACACTCTCTCTCTCTCTCTCTCCTTCCCAAAGTGGGAGAAACCCCTAACTCACCCCGTTTAGCGGCGGGTTGACCAACTAAAAAATAATAAACAATTAAAAAAATTGAAAAAATTTTAAAATTAAAAATACAAACACCATCTAAATATTAAAAATATTGACATAGAGACATATCAAGTGACCCAAACAACCAACACCAATCATAAACGTATGTAAAAATAAAATTTTATTTTTAAAAAAAGGATCGGTGGGCCCACCTGTCTCGATCTACTTTCTTAGTGGATTAGACGGAATAGGTCAAAACAGGTTGGCGTGTTGAAATCTAAACCCGTCAAAAAATGCAGGTTAAAAGGGTTGGTCCCGTCGTTTTACCACCCTTACCCCAACCCAACCGCCGCTAGACCACATTGTCATCGTGATCCTTCTCCTACATTGCATCGGCCACTACACCTCTGTTCTCCCACCACTACTTAGATCTGACGCTGCCATTCTCTCGAATGACATGTGACGCCATGGGAAATAGATTGTAACAATTGGTTGATTTCAGCAATGGGTGCTTGTTGCTCTAAGTTCTGTCTATGTTGGTGGCCCTTCAATTGCAAATCAAACCTTCACAACTTGCCATGAGCCGACTTGGAAGAAGCGAACCATTACTAAACAACACAACGAGAATGATTGAAGATGAATGAAGATTCAAGATCAAATAGTGCCAGAGAGAGAGAGAGAAGATTGAAGATCAAAAAGTGCAATAGAGAGGATTGAAGATGAAACGCGATAGCATCAATCAAATGCAATATATAAGCTACTGCCAAAAACTATAAATTGTTAGTGTGTTCGTATGAAGAGGTGGGGTCGATGGTGGGCGGGCATTGGTGGGGTGGAGCGGTGGTGTGGATAAAGGTCGGAGGAAGAGACTTATTTGCAAATATTCACTTTTTTTAGAAACTGGGTCAACTGGTTATAGGTTATTAAACTATGAAAAGTCATCCCATAAGTCATCCCATCTAATGACTATTGTTGAAGGAGCATGGATGCACCAATGTTGGGGTGCATATTCACCCATGTTTTCCCAAATTGTTGCAGGTTGTGACGGTTTCATTTATTGCTCTGACATGACTGATGTAATTGTTTTGAGTTTGAACTTAAACATTATTATGATAGGATTTACCAATTACATTTTGTCCTGCACAATAAAATGTCGTTGCACTTTACTTTAGCATTACAAGTGAATTGATCATTTGAATGGGTCAATTGAGGTTAATTTACTTGGGAAATGTTTGTGAGTCAAATTTTGAAGGGAAAGGGTGGAAGAGTTTATTCTTTCTAATCTATTTGCAGATTTATATATATTTGAGATTTTAAAAAAAATGAAGGAATAAAATGATGGGTAACTATAGGGATGGCAAAGTGGGTCAACCCGTCTCCCGCCATTAACCCATCCAAAACGGGACGGGACGGGCCAACCCGTTTTAGATATATGGGTTGAACCTTCCAACTCATTCTGCTTAATAGTGAGTTGGCGGGCCAAACACATAAAAACATAATTTGGGTTGGCGGGTTGATTCGATATAAAAAAAAAATTAACAAAAAATCATATAATATTTCTTTTTTTTTGGACAATCTTCGTATCCTTTCTTAAATTATTATTAAAAAATTGAAATAATCTTATCTTATAACATACAATTTGTGTTACAAAAGTAAAGACATTATTTTTATAATATGAAATAATTGTAAGTAACAATTAAATAATATTAAATAATTAATAAATTAATAAAAAAATTATTTTTTAATAACCCGCCTTGTCCCGCCACCAACTCGTTTTTGGATGGGTTAAACGAGGCAGGTCAAAGTGGGTTGGTGGGTTGAGAATCCCAACCCACCCTGTCAAATTCTGATGGGTTGACGGGTTAACCCGTGGGTCACAACTCACTTTACCATCCTTAGATAATTATATAACCTTTCAATCACTATTTTTTTATAATGTTTTTATAGTTTTCGTAATTTAGAAATGAAAAATAAGTATTCTCTTCCTTGTCCCTACAGAATGTGACTCACAAACAAACACTCAGGATGTGCATCAATGGATCCCTGATATTCTTTAATATATAATCTAGTAAATTATAGTAAAAATTATAAATGTGTTTTTTTAATTAATTTTAATTGTGAAAATGTATACTTGAAAAGAATGTGATTTCTTTCCATATAATTCACTAACACTCTAACTCTTTTTTTTTTTTTGTTTTTTTTTTTGACAATACTAACACTCAACTTCTGCCCACAAACTTAACATCAAATACAAGTTTGCAGATACTTTTGCCTTAATGAACTTTTTGGTCCCACAAATATAGTGTTTTTTGATTTTCGTCCCTATATTTTTTTTTTCTTTGCTTTGAGTATTTTTAACCTTTTCAATTTTGCATTTAGTCCATGCCGTTAGCTTGAACTGTTAACCGCTGACATGTCTAGTCGTCACTCCATTCCAGCATGCCATGTGACATTACATATTATATTTTAATGCCACGTGGCATTTATAACAATAATGATTTTTTTTATTTATATTATAAATTTTATAAACTATTATTTATGAATAATAATATTTTTTTAATTACAATAATAATAAAAACAATAAAAATCCCTTCCACCAGATCTTCATCGCCGATGGGCTCTTCTCCGACGGCAAGCTTGTTTCGCTCCACCTCTACTGCCAACAAGATGCTGAAGCCGCTGGAGGGAGCTGTTCGAAATCATCAACAACAACGATTCCATGTTGTAGTATCTGGCTTAACCATCTGAATAGCTTCTTTCACAAATTCATCAAATGGGTTGCTGCCTGATTTGATGAGAAAACAAGGGGAGAAGACAAATAGAAGAAGAAATGGAGGAGGAGAAGATTGACGCAGAAGACGAGGGAAGAATAATTGTTAAAAAATAAATAATTCTATTAATAAAAATAATTACTAAAAAAAATAAATTATTGAAATAATTTTTGCACACACAATGATTACTGTTGTTTGTTTGTTTGTTCAATTTTGTGCCATCTAACAATCATATGTTTGATGGAACTTGGAAGCAGCACGTAAGGTGGAGGCGTGGAGTATTTGATAGAACTCATCAATATATCAACAAGTGTTTGGGTGATTTATGCATTTTTAATTTGATTTGGTTGTTGATTTATGAAGTTTTTATAAATTTTTATGTAATTAATTTCAGATGTTTTTAGAGTGGTACAATATTTTGAGATGAACCAATAGTCAAGGATAATAAAATTGATGCATTTTCAAGAGAAAAACCTCCAATAAAGATGAAAATTGTATAAAATTAGATTAATATGAATTTTAATTATATTATTTTAGTTAGTAGCTAGTGAATTCTTCTAAAATTTTAGTTCAGATCTGCCACTAACTGATTCGACCACGGTTGGACGCGGTTGCACCACTAAACTGTAAATTGATGCATTCACTGATTCAATGACCATATCATTTTTTAAAACATTGGCATTTAATGAAGTTCATACTAAAAATCTTACCAATGACAAATCCTTATAAAATGTATTGGCAAGCATTGGGATAGTAAATTTCCTTTTTTAAGAGAACTAATATCCTTTGTTACCGTTACTTAAAACATATCAAATTGATATATATATATATATATATATATATATATATATATATATATATATATATATATATATATAGAAACTCGCCCTGTACAGGTAGATGTTGCTTTATCACAATTGTATAAAATATTTTATTTATATAGAACATAATGAAAGACTACCGCTGGACTAAGGTAACTTCATATACAACATCCATATGAGCAGTGTGTTCATAAAAGGCCTAAGGTGTCACTCCCTTAATCAAAGGGTCAGCTAACATATTGTGTGTTCCTATATGTTCTATAATAATTTTCCCTTCTTGAACTCTTTCCTTCACCAGAAGATACTTGATGTCAATAAAATTTGACTTCATAGAACTCCTATTGTTGCTGGAGTAGAGCACTGCTAAGTTATTGTCATAATAGATCTTTAGTGGCCTCTCAATATTGTCAACAACGCGCAAATCAGTGACAAAGTTTCATAGCCATATCTTGTGGTTAGACGCTTCATAGCAGGCTATAAACTCTGCCGCCATGGTTGAAAAAGCTACAAGAGTCTGTGGTGCAGACTTCCAAGAGATAGCTCTTCCAGCCAACATGTAGATGTATCCTGATGTGCAGCGCCTGCTGCCCGGGCATCTCGCAAAATCGGAGTCAGAGTACCCAATGATCTTCAAACTGTCTGACTTCAGATAGGTAAGCATGTAATCCTTTGTTCTCTTCAAGTAGCGCATCACAGGATTGACCGCCATCCACTGCTGCATACTTAGATTGCTCAAATATCTCCCTAGGACTCCCTCTACGAACGCTATATCAGGACGAGTACAAACTTGAGCGTACATAAGACTCCCTATAGTTGATGCGTAAGGAGTCTTTTGCATCTCTTCTTCCTCAAACTCACTTTTGGGGCACTGTTTGAGACTTAACTTGTCTCCTTTAGCAATGGGTGTTTCCTCTGGCTTATTACCTTTCATGTCAAATCTATCCAAAACTGTATCGATATAGCTCTATTGTGATAACCTAGGATACCTCGAGAGCGATATCTAAGTATCCGAATACCTAAGACAAAAGAGTGTCCCCAAGATCTTTCATCTCAAAAATTTTCGTGAGAAATCTCTTGGTTTCATGCAACAAGCCTATATCATTGCTGGCAAGCAGGATATCATCGACATATAACAACAAGAAGATAAACTTACTCCCACTGACTTTTTGATATACACAATCATCAAACACATTAGCCTAAAAACCATAGGAGGTAATAACCTGATAAAATTTGTGATACCATTAACGGGAGACCTATTTAAGGCCATAGATGAATTTCTTTAGTTTGCATACCATAGACTTTGGATCACCTGAAACAATATTTTCTGGTTGCACCATATAAATCATTTCATCAATGTCGCCATTTCGAAACACAGTCTTTACATCAATATGATGCATCTCTAAGTCAAAAAAAGCCACTAGTAACATAATTGTCCTAAGAGAGTCTTTCGAAGAAACCAGAGAGAAAGCCTCTTTGTAAACAATGCATTCCTTTTGAGTAAAGCATTTGGCGACAAGACGAGCCTTATATCTCTCAACATTACCCTTTGAATCCCTTTTGGTCTTAAATATTCATTTAGAACCAATGGACTTCACACCTTCATGTAATTTTACGAGATCCCAAACGTCACTATCCGCCTTAGATTTTATCTCATCATTCATGGCATCAATCCACTTTTGAGAGTTAGAACTTTGCATAGCTTGACTGAAGTTGATTGGATCGTCCTCAGTGAAACCAATGTCATCCTCAGGTTCTTGGAGAAAGACTAAATAATCATCTGAGATTGCATTTCTCCTCACTCTAATAGATCTCCTTAATGGCATTTCTTGAGGTTGTTGAGTTTGTCGTATAGGTGGTGCTTGAGAAGGAATACCAATGTTGCTTTGTCTTGAGTGATGTCAGGAATAATAGTGTGCTCATCGTTATTTATTACCTTATCCGTTTCTTGAGCAATGATAGGTACATAGATTTGATCATTGTCAAAAAGAGGTTCTTCCTCAAAGATAACTTTCCTTATGTTTCCTTCTCCTACAAACTCAACTTCCTCAAGGAATCTTGCATTCCCCGTCTCAAAGAATGATCTTGTAGTGGAATGGTAAAACTTATATCCATGAGAGCGTTCAGCGTAACCAACAAAATAGCAGCTAACCGTCATTGGGTCCAGTTTACTTTCATGCGGCCTATAAGGCCTTGCCTCAGCTGGACATCCCCAAATGTGCATGTGCCTAATCCTGGGCCTTTTTCCAATGCATAGCCCATAAAGGGTTTTGGTAAGTGCTTTACTGGGTACACTGTTAAGGATATAAATTATGGTCTTTAACGCCTCTCCCCAAAGTGACTTTGGTAAGGAAGAATGATTAATTATACTTCTTACAATATCTTTAAGAGTTCGGTTTTGTCACTCTACAACTCCATTCATGTTAGGTTTGTCCGACATTGTAACACCCGCGGCTGACGAGGGCGGGGAGTGATCGCCGGTGCATGAGGCACGGACAAGGAACGGCTCCTGGCAGTCTTCTAACAGACATAATGTATTGCTGAACTATTCCACACTCATCAAGGAAAAGCGCGGAGGGCCCTGGCTGTTGTTGACCTGATCATATCTGTCATCGTATTCACCACCACAGTCAGATTTGATAGCCTTAATTTTCTTGCCAAGTTGAAGTTCAACTTCATCCATGAAAGAGTTGAAAAAGTCTAGAGATTGAGACTTCTCATGAATCAAATATAGGTAATTGTACCTCAAGTAATCCTCTAATGACCAAAGATATCCATATGTATTAGTTCTAAGACATCCTTAGCTCTTTCGGCACCTAATTTCCTTATGTTTGTTCTTTTACCTGTAATACACTCAATGTAGACTTGAAAGTCAATCAAATCTAAGGGTCCAAGAATTTCCTCCGACATAAGCCTCCAAGTTCTTTGTTTAGAGATATGGCCTAAACTCTTATGCCATAAGGCAACCTAATTCTAATTTAATTTATGCTTCATACCGCGTGAACTTATTTGCAATATTTCGTTATAGGAACTTTCTACATTAAACATGTAAAGATTGTAAATTAAAAGACCAAAACCAACAACATTTGAATTATAAAAGAGACTAACTTTATTATTTCCGAATAAACAAGAGTAACCATATTTGTACAAACTAGAAATAGAAATTAAATTCCACCTAAATGAGGTTCCAACATATGTCTAAATCAAATCCAAATGAAAAACAGTCTTTAACCATCACTTGGTGGACAGCTCCACAAGACACCCTACATAGGCATACTTATGTGAGTAGTAGGAGCAGAATCTATCCACCAAGTATCTTTAGGTGCAGAAGCTAAATTGATTTTAAAAAAAAAAACTAAAGTGAGAAGTTTACCCTTTTTTGCATAGTTGGTGTACTTCGGACAATCCTTCTTCATATGTCATGCCTTCTTGTAGAAGAAACAAATGAATTCATGATCTTGCTTTTTCTGCTTCTTCTTATGTTGAGAAGAATCTTCTGCAATATCCTTAGCTTTTTTTTTTCTTATTATGAGAGTTCGTACCCAAGTGATTACTTTCACTCTTATCCCTCTGCAGTCTCTCTTCCTTTTGCACACAGTGAAATATAAGCTCATTTAGGACCATTTGTCCTTTTGAGTGTTATAGCTCACCTTGAATTTCCCAAAGTGTGTAGGAAGGGAGATCAAAACCAAGTGCACAAGCATGTCATTGGACAACTCTAACTTTAGTGACTTGAGTCTTGATGTTAGATTAGACATATTCATGATGTACTCTCTTACGTTCCCTTTTCCCTTATACTTCATCGAGATGAGTTTAGCCAAAAGGCTACTCGCCTCAGACTTTTCATTACCAGTATAGTATTGCTTTATTGTATCAAGGAACTTCTTGGCATTGTCACTCTCAGGAATAGAGCCCCAAAACGCCTCCAAAATGGAGCACTTGATGATCATTGGGCACACTCGTTGGATTGATCCCACTTCTTAGTTTTAGCCTAATTTGAGTTATCCACAGCAAAAGTGTCATTCCGCTCTAAGTAATGAAAAGTTTGAGGCGAGTAGCCTTTTGGCTAAACTCATCTCAATGAAGTATAAAGGAAAAGGGAACATAAGGGAGTACATCATGGAGATGTCTAATCTGACATCAAGACTCAAGTCACTAAAGTTAGAGTTGTCGAATGACATGCTTGTGCACTTGGTTTTGATCTCCCTTCCTGCAGACTTTGGGCAATTCAAGGTGAGCTATAACACTCAAAAGTACAAATGTTCCTAAATGAGCTTATATTTCACTGTGTGCAAGAGGAAGAGAGACTGCAGAGGGATAAGACTGAAAGTGATCACTTGGCTACAAACTCTCATAATAAGAAAAAATGAGAGCGAAGGATATTGCAAAAGATTCTTCTCAACATAAGAAGAAGCGGAAAAAGCAAGATCATGAATTCACTTGTTTCTTCTGCAAGAAGGCATGACATATGAAGAAGGATTGTCCTAAGTACACCAACTGGCATGCAAAGAAGAGTAAACTTCTCACTTTTTTTTTATTTAAATCAATTTAGCTTCTGTATCTAAAGATACTTGATGGGTAGATTCTAGTGCTACTACTCACATAAGTATGTCAATGTAGGGTTGCTTGTGGAGTTGTCCACCAAGTGATGCTTAAAGACTGTTTTTCATTTGGATTTGATTGAGACATTTATTGGAACCTCATTTAGGCGGAATTTAATTTCTATTTCTAGTTTATACAAATATGGTCACTCTTGTTTATTTGGAAATAATAAAGTTAGTCTCTTTTATAATTCAAATGTTGTTGGTTTTGGTCTTTTAATTGATAATCTTTACATGTTTGATGTAGAAAGTTCCTATAATGAAATATTGAAAATAAGTTCACATGGTATGAAGCGTAAATTAAATAAGAATTTTGTCGCCTTATGGCATAACTGTTTAGGCCATATCTCTAAACAGAGAATTCAAAGGCTTATATATGTCGGAGAAAATTCTAGGACCCTTAGATTTGACAGGATTTCAAGTCTGCATTGAGTGTATTAAGGTTAAAAGAACAAACATAAAGAAATTAGGTGCCGAAAGAGCTAAGGATGTCTCATATCTAATACATGCAAATATTTTTTGTCCTTTCCCTACGGGTTCTTGGAATGGACAACAATATTTTATTACTTTCATAGACGATTACTCGAGATACAATTACCTATATTTGATTCATGAGAAGTCTCAATCTCTCGACGTTTTCAAATCTTTCAAGGCTGAAGTTGAACTTTAACTTGGAAAGAAAATTAAGGCTGTCAAATCCGTTCGTAGTGGTGAATACTATGTCAGATATAACGGATCAGGTGAACAACGTCCAGGGCCCTTCACGCTTTTCCTTGATGAGTGTTGAATCGTTCCGCAATACACTATGTCGGGCAAACCCAGCTTGCATGGAGTTGCATAGCGACGAAACCAGACCGTTAAGGATATGGTAAGAAGTATGATTAATCATTCTTACTTACCAGAGTCACTTTGGGGAGAGGCATTAAAGATCAGAGTTTATATCCTTAACAGGGTACCAAGTAAAGCAGTTACCAAAACCCCTTATGAGCTATGGACTGAGAAAAGGCACAATATTAGGCACATGCACATTTGGGGATGTCTAGCTGAGGCAAAGCCTTATAGGCCACATTAAAGTAAACTGGACTCAAGGACGGTTATCTGTTATTTTGTTTGTTATGCGGAGCGCTCTCACGGGTATAAGTTTTACAATCCCGCTATAAGATCCTTCTTTAAGACGAGGAATGCAAGATTCCTTGGGAAGTTCAGTTTGGAGGGGAAGCAAATATAAGGAAAGTTGTCGTTGAAGAAGAACCTGTTATTGACAATGATCAAGTCTTTGTATATGTCATTGCTTAAGAAATAGATCAGGTAATAAATAATGATGATCAGGCTATTATTTCTGACATCACTCAAGAACAAGATACATTGGTATTCCTTATCCACCACCTATAGAACAAACTCAACAACCTCAAGGAGTGCCATTAAGGAGATCTACTAGAGAGAGGAGAAGTGCAATCTCAGATGATTATAGTCTTTCTCCAAGACATTGGTTTGACTGAGGACGATCCAATCAACTTTAGTCAAACTATGCAAAGTTCTAACTCTCAAAAGTGGATTGATGCCATGAATGATGAGATAAAATCTATGGCTGATAATGACGTTTGGGATCTCGTAAAATTACTTGAAGGTGCGAAGCCCATTGGTTCTAAATGGATATTTAAGACCAAGAGGGGTTGAAAGGGTAATGTTGTGAGATATAAGGCTCGTCTTGTCATCAAAGGCTTTAATCAAAAGGAAGGTATTGATTATAAAGAGAATTTCTCTCCGGTTTCTTCGAAAGACTTTCTTAGGACAATCATGGCATTAATCACTCATTTTGACTTAGAGCTACATCAAATGGATGTAAAGAGTACGTTTCTAAATGGCAAAATTGATGAAACGATCTATATGGTGCAACCAAAGCACTTTGCTTCATGTGATGCAAAGTCTATGGTATGTAAACTAAAAAAATCATTTTATGGCCTTCAACAGGCCTCCCGTCAATGGTATCATGAATTTCACCAGGTTATCACCTCCTATGGTTTTGTGGCTAATGTGGTTGAAGATTGTGTATATCAAAACTTCAGTGAGAGTAAATTTATCTTCCTGGGGTTATATGTCGATGATATCCTACTAGCCAATAATGATATAGGTTTGTTGCACGAAACCAAGAGATTTCTCACGAAAAATTTCAAGATGAAAGATCTTGGGGATGTTGCTTTTGTCTTTGATATTCGGATACTTAGAGATCTCTCTCGAGGTATCCTTGGGTTATCACAAAAGAGCTTATCGATACAGTTTTGGATGAATTTGGCATGAAAGGTAGTAAGCATGGGGATACACTCGTTGCTAAAGGAGACAAGTTAAGCCTCAAACAGTACCCCAATAATGACTTTGAGAAAGAAGAGATGTAAAAGACTCCTTATGCATCAACTCTAGGGAGTCTTATGTCCGCTTAACTTTGTACTCGTCCTGATATAGCTTTTATAGTGGGAGTCCTAAGGAGATATTTAAGCAATCCGGATTTGCAGCACTGGACGGCGTCAAGCGCGTGATGCGCTACTTGAAGAGAACAAGGGACTACATGTTTACCTTTCAAAATTCAGACAATTTAGATATCATAGGGTACTCTGACTCTGATTTTGCGGGATGCTCGGACTACAGGCGCTCCACATTAGGCTACATCTATATGTTGGCTGGAGGAGCTATCTCTTGGAAGTCTGCCAAACAGAATCTTGTAGCTTCTTCATCTTCAACCATGACGACAAAGCTTATAGGTTGCTATAAGGCGTCTAACCACGGGATATGGCTGGGAAACCTTGTCACTTGTCTACACGTTGTTGACAACATTGAGGGGCCACTTAAGATCTATTGTGACAATAATTCAACAATGCTCTACTCCAACAACAATAGGAGTTCTACAAAGTCAAAATTCATTGACATCAAGTATCTTGTGGTGAAGGAAAGAGTTAGAGAAAAGAAGATTGCTACAGATCATATAGGAACATATAATATGCTAGTTGATCGTATGACTAAGGGTTTGACACATAAGGTCTTTCATGAGCACACTACTCATTTGGGTGTTGTATCGGAGGTTACCTTAATTTAGTGGGAGTCTTTCATTATGTTCTATAGTTTGGTTTATAACTTTATGTTATTTTGTATTTTCTATAGAAATAAAGTTGGTATTTTATAATCTTGAACTTGTATGTGTGCTTGATATGGAGCATGACCATGCTTATGTGGAGCATGCCTATGCTCACATGAAGCACGACAGTGCATAAGCAAAGCATGACAAGGCCTTGCTCGGTCTAGCCTTTGACATCACAGAGTGATGCTGATTTACCGACACGGTCGTGCTCATGTCAAACACGGTCGTGCATAATATTTAAGGATTTTACGATATGACGCTAATTTCCAACACGGCCGTGCTCAGGCCAAGCACGACTGTGCTCAACGTTTAAGGACTAAAGAATGATGCTGATTTCCGACACGGTCGTGCCCTTGCTAAGCATGGCCGTGCTCATCATTTCTGCACTTATGATTGATCTCACTAAGGATTAAATCAGGACCAATTGGAAATAGGCATGATATATATCACATTGCATGTAACTTTCATTCCACTTATCCATATTTGATCTATGTCATTGAGTGTATGAATATGGTGATCATCGTGGTTTAGTCACGTTTTTTGGTTGTGACGAAAGCTGCGATAGTTCCATTATTAATGCATAAGATGAGTCAGATTGTTAAGAGGAAGCCTAAAGATAAATAGCATTCGGATGTGCATTTGAAGAATTTATGATATAATTGTTTAAGGAACAATATGTAGCCCAAGTGAAAGATTGTTGGAAATTTATATTTCCAACTATTTTATAGGCTCATATTTTAATAACAATTATATTTGGTATTTATTATTAAGTGGTTCAATATTAGTGATCTAATTAAGTGAGCGCATTAGACTATCAAAGGAACCTGATATAGGCTTAATAAGTGGATGTAAGTGTTGGCCCACTAGAAGATAATGGGAACCCTAATAGATTTAATATGTTAAGAATGGTTATGGTCCCCAATACACAAAAATTGACATACTCGGTCTCTCTTCTCCCCATCTGAAGAGAGAGAATAAGGTCCCATCAAAGAACTAAGGAGATTTGGTTGAGGAAGAACCATAAAACCACTGCTTACCATTTGTGTTGATTGTCAAGATATTCTGCACAAGTAGATGATCAACCCCTCTTGTTTGTGATCGATTGCCGCTTTCAGTCTGCGAAGGTTGGAGATCAATTTCTCCCCTTTGAAGGACGCTTAAGGTCAAGAACTTGTGATGGATCCAGATATATACATAAATTCTTGAATCTTAGTAATCTGACATGATATAGATCTGAGGCTATATAGTATTTGCGTTCTAGGATGTATGCCTATAGAATTAAAGCTTCCACATAAAGAATAAAGAACTATAAAAATTTCTAACATTACAGACAATGAGCGACTTTTAGCAAGTTTCTAAGTAGAGGGACACATGAATGATTCTATTTCACACCGAAACGAAAGGGTACTAAGACTATGCAGGTATAGGACTATACGTACAATTGAGGAAAGTTTAAAAAGAATTGGTTGATATTACTTATACCAACAAGATGTGTCTTCTTTTCGGGAGTCCGTCACTTAGGAACTCTAAGGTTAAGCATTCTTGATTGAGAACAATCCTTAGGAATGCTGAAGAGACTGAGTCGTGTTAGGTAGTGAGGATAATTGTCAATTCCGAAAGCATCCTAATCATTAGACCATTATAAATTTAATTAAAACTAAAATCCACTAAAATCCAATTAAATTTAAGTAAATTTTTAAACACATACAGTTTGAATAAAAAAGAATCTAAAAAACAAATCAATTCTTATTTTATATAGTTTTAATAAAAGTATGTTAATAAATTAAATCCAATTACCCACTGGCTCAATTGGTTGCGTATGCAAACTGAGTTTGTGGGGAAGGATCTCGATTCGAATCTCACAAAACACATCTTTGGGAAGGAACGAAAAACCTTAACTGTGACTAAGCACCCGGACGCAGATTCGTCCCATAACCGATCCAAAGAATCTAAGCTTATAGGATACTCCGTGGACCCGCTAGGGAGCTAAAGGCCCTAATTATGATAGATTCCAACCAAAAAAAAAAATCCAATTCTAATTTTTTTTTTATTCCAACTAAACGCACATGCACTATTTTAATAAAGTAAAATTGTAAAAAAAAACTACTTAATGGGTGAGGTGAGGACAGTGATGCCCACCTGACGACTGGGTGAGCATATGTCCAAAATATGTATATACAAAGGAAATTAGATTAGAAGGCATAAAATCGCAGCACATTACACCACAATTCATTAACAAATATACGATGATATAAGCAAATTAAAAATTAAAATAAATTAATTTCGCATGGTTAGAAGTTTGGAAGACAGCAACAATAAAGAGAAACAACTAATAACCAAAAAAGTATTTCCTTGGCAGAAATTAAGAAACGGAATCTAGTCTTAAACAGGTAATTAACAAATTAAGCATAGTACTTACAGATTCAGTGGTAGCCACAAGTCCAAGAACAAGGTTCCTCTTTTGTTTAGTGACTTTGGTGTTTCGTTGCTTTGTTGTTTTTGTATCTATTTTTGGTCGATTTGTGTCATTCTTTCTAAATCTGCATAGAACAAAATTATTCGTCTGCAAGCAAGATAAAGAGAAGAACAAATTTTTGTAACATGGAGCAAGATCAAAATTCAAAGTAGAAATGAAAATGACAGTAACATAGCACACAATGATATAAATAATGCTAATAATATCCACTCGGTCTATATGGAGCACAATGCTTACACATGAGTTGCTTAGCAAAGACGAGTTAAGATTGTATTCATGCATGATTCATACACCATCCTCGTTGGTGCCACTCTTCTCAACGCGAAGACAATATTTCTTCAAGTTGGTGAAGAAGTAGAGATCTCTTCCACCATACGAGTCGGAACCTGCAAAAGTTTCCCAAATCTCCCAAGGGTTCTTTTCACCGTACGAGTCATATTCAAGAATGATAGCATAATTAGGTACATTACTTTATTTAACCTTATTGTAAAGGAAATCTTGAATGAGTTCATCATCTGTGAGGTTGAACATATTTCTTGGACTCAAACTGTGACCCATTGAATTTTTGTTTATCTTTGATTTCAAAAACCTGAAAACAAAATTTATATAGTCAATTCAAAGATTTGGATACTCTCACTGATTATTATGCGCGCTAATCCCAAACTAAGAGATATATAATTATATATATATATATATATATATATATAATATATATATAATATATATATATAAAATCTTACAAAGAAAATCGAATAAAATTTTCAAAATAATAATGAGAAACCGATCCAACTCTAATCCGTAAGAGAGTTATGTTGGATTTGATATATATTCTTGATTTTTGATTTGATAATAAATGATTAGTCTCCCTCTTTATCATGGTTTCCTATTTATGAGTTGTGATCAATATCATAACTAGATTTGTCGCATTTATAACTGTCTGTTAATAGAATTCTTAGTCCGTTATATGACTTTTTTTTAGACTGAAAAATAATAAAAAAAAATTGACTTCAAATAAATAACCGCATCAAACAAATCTTATAATGGAAAAACAATTCACGCTAGAAAAATCAATTACAATCAAGAAGATTAGCATATTACATATTGAATATATCTCATATGATAAGATAAAACACATTTATGTATTTATAAGATTTCAATCTTCAACTCAATTGTGATAAAGAGTATTTGAAATTAAATATAAATAATTATATAAAAAAATAAGAAGTGATTAAATAATATTAATAAAAGGGATTTTCCTTTTATACCAAAAAAGAGGTATTTTCCTTAACTCGGGTGCGTTTATTTTCTCAAATTTTACACTGATATTTATTTATATTTATAATTCGTACACCATATTTTAGTGCTATAAAGATAACTATTTATTAATAATAATACAATTTTCCAGTTCAATTCTACCCCTCTGGCTACCATATAAGGAAGTATAACTCATACACGTATGCTTTCACATCTTGTTCTTGTTCATATGCGTTGAAAAATCCATTGAAGAGACGGTATGAGTGAGTTTGGTAAGTCTCATCCGTTAACATACAGCGAATGGATTAATAGTCATGTTTGATAAACGCATTTGTCATTAAATATTAGTGTATTTTTATGAGCTTATAACGTTTTTTTCAGACGTTACTTCAAGTAGTGTTTGAGTTTATAGCATCTGATTTTCTCCATCTTTTATCCTTATTATTTTATTTTAATTCCACGTTAACCCTTTTCAAATTATAATAAAATAGTATATGATAATATAACGTATTATAAATATTTTAATTTCACCTTCACCCTTATTATAATATATTATAATAAAATACAACGTATTATTTTGATACAATATTTATTTGATAATATAACATATATATAATAATATAATGTTATATGATAATATAATATATTATAAACCGGTAAGATTATTATTTATATAAATTTTTTATATATAATAATGTATAAATATTTTTTATATAATAATAACGTTCAACATTTATAATACTAGCGTATATATAATTTTTTTATATATAAACAACATTTATATAAAAAAGTATAAACACATGTCCTTTTATGTCATTTTTTATTTATAAGCTAATTTAACCGTTAGTTTTACCAAATACTTCTATACCAATAAGCTAATTTATCCGCTATTAGCTACCTCATTCGCTATCAACTAACTTATCCACTATCCGTTAGTTTTGCGAAAGAAACTCTAAGAATGAATACTATCACTGATTGATATGTGCTAATCCCAAACTAAAAGATATATAATCTTACAATTCACATTATCAAAGGAAAATCGAATAAAATTAAAGATAAAACATTCATCTCAACTTCTAGTAAATAAGTGTGTGTTTGGCTCAGCTGTGAAAATTTGATTATTTTATAATCGATTATAATAGAATCATTTTTATATTTAGATGTGTTTTCTAAAAAAACGATTATAAGATAATTTATTTCATTTGGATTATTTAAAAAAATCACTTATATATATAATAAATCACTTATAAGATAAAATAACGTATTATAAACATGTAAGATTACCATTTTTTATACTTTTCTATATATGATAATGTA